>VWZY01003042.1:6381-87011 GCA_013399075.1 Chloroceryle aenea
GTGACTTAAAGGTAAATCTTGCTCAGGCTGGTAAAGTAGCAGTTAACTAGTATGATGCTGACTGTGGCATGTCCTTGTCCTGCAAAAGCACAGTGCTGGATTCCTCAGTTACCTCTGATGAAAATCTACAGTATATCTGAAGGTGATAAATTCTGTTCTGCTAGTTTCACAATCTGTCTAGGAACAGGTTCTGTTATTTATAGCTGTAGGCAGCCTTTTGTTCTACATCCCAGCAATTAACCTGGAGGAGGAGTAAAGGCCAAAGGTTTAACTCGATGCTCTCTGGGAAAGAGGCATTAAGTAAACAAATTATTCTGAGCAAATTATTCTAAACGAGTCTTTTCATCTTTTTATGCCCTCAAAGTATTGGACCTTGGCACAGCTAGAGCCTGAACAGCAGCCACTAAATAAATTCCAGGAATGGGCATGAATACAGTTGCTGAGCTTATTTCTGTTGCACCTTGAAACAGAAGTTTTCTGTCAGCCTTAAAATTTTATTCTTTACTTCTGCCATCATTGTGTAATTTGTATTCTGGTTAGTTCTTTGCAGTTGTAGTCCTTTTTTTGCTGTGGTGTGATTTAGAGGAGTATATTTTCAAGCTTCCCATTGATAGTATATCACAGATTTAATCTTATCAACAGTTCTGTTCCCTCTTAGCTTTGACAAAGCAGCAGGAAAATGCCTGAGCTGTTCGTGGCTTGCAGGGTGAAGCAAGATAGCAATGTCCACTGTGGGAGTAAAACTTCAGGTTGTTATTTAGAGTTTTGAGGCTGACCTTCAGGGTGAACACCGGCAATGGGGAGAGGACATGAGCAGTATTTGTTCTGTATTTTCTTCAAGGCACTCCCTCTTTCCGTGTGTGCTTTCTTTTGGATTTTTTTTCCTCCTGTTATGTACTACTACTCCTAAGGGCTGAGCAAACACAGACCTTGCTGTTCCTGTATCCTCCCACACAGTATTTGCATAGCAGGGTGGACTTCTGCACCTTCCGTTCCCTCCCCTATGGCACCACTTCATTGTCAGCAGGCAAGTGCTGCTCATCAGTAACAATTTTAGGAAGATTTTACTGATGTAGCAGGGGAAATTTGGGAAGTTGGGAATGGCTGGGAAGGTTAGCTTAGATGGTGAACCCATTGCAGAGTTAGAGAAGTGGCCATCAGGGACTTGAAGTATGGTAGAGGTGGTGATGAGGAAAGTTTATCCATGTGAGAAGCCCATATTTGTGGATCTGGTTTGCCTGAAATGAAACCAGTGTGGTAAAAATTCCACTTGGAAAAGTCTTGGGTAAGTGCAGTGTTCAAAGGAAGCAAGAGTAACTTTTATATGTACATGGTAACATTTTTTTTCAGCTTGCTGGTGAAGTTAGCCATTATTTCTCAACTTCAGCTTTATTTGCTAAAAGACTCCTTTATTTTTATTTTTTTTCAGTTAGAAAGGAATGTTCTACATAGGATTAAAAGCAAGCAAACCCTGGAATGTAAAACAACTCCTGTCGTGTTCCTGTTTCCCTTCTACTATAAAAAAAAACAACCCAAGCCTTTTTGCCTTAAATTTGTACCCAAGGCTTTATTGAAAAGACATCTTAGTATTTATTTGGGGTTATTTTGAGTATCCTGTCATCGTTCTATTTACACATGAAGCTATAGATAAATAAATAAAGAATATGCTTGCACACAAAGGCAAAAAAAATCATTTCAGTGCTGTAATAATTTGTCAGTAAGAGCCTGGCAGCTCTCTGCAGCAATCTCACACACACGGGTTGTTAGGAGCACAGCAGAGCACTGGGAGGGAGGAAGCTGCCTGCTCTTTTTCCAGCAAAGGAGGAGAGTACAGGTTTTGCATTCAGCTCTAATTCTGAAAGTTGAGCTTTATCTTTTTGACCTCATGAGCTTGAGGTTTTAGCAGTTCTTGTGTGGCGTTGTCTCCAGCACTTCTGATTCCCTTGGCGTTGCAATGTCTTGCAAATGGGTTTTATAACCTGAATTTGCATCTACTTTAATAAAGTGTTGGCTTTGTCAAGTTCTGTAAAGTTGCAGTGAAGTGCAATGGCATTTTGAAGCTGTTCAGGCTAGAACATTGTTCCTCTGGAACACCCGTGCAGCTGCTGCCATACCTTTCTGCTCTTTAATTCTCATCAGTGAATATTCCAAAGTATAAATCCATTCTTTTTCTGTACTGCAGGAATACCTGAGAAACCCTTTTTCTAAGATTGAGCTTCTAGCCTTAAAAAGGGACACAGACAGGAACCAGATCTTAATGTAAGATATCCATTGGGCACACCTGGAAAAATAAACTCCATCTCCCCGATGGCTGCTGCGTGCAGAGTTTGTGCCCCCCCTGTTTATTGCACAGTAATTAGACTCTGGATTTGGTGCTGCAGGTCTGTCTGTCTGTCTTTGCACCCTGTTGCCATATGAAATGCAAATTACAAAGAGCTTGGTCATAGAGATGTATTTGTTTAATCAAAAGGTTGTTGTCTCTTCAGCTGTAGCAGCCTGGATACTTAACTTACTCCAAAACTCTTGAGGTAGTGCTGCAGTGAACGACCTTGTTGCAAACCAGGGCTGAAGGGAACGAAGGAAAAACATTTATCATGTTATGGAGACATCTTGTAAGCATCTGATCATGGTGTAAAAATTTCTGTGAGCCCTCACCCTTCAGATATAATGTGGTTCTGAACAGTGTCATGTTTGCTGATCTATAGTCTTATTTTTATAACTGAACGTGCAGAGTTGGGCCGTGATGGTTGGGGGTGGCTTTGACTTCCCTGGACCTTTCTTGAGGTTTAAATCGAGATATTTGTGATTGGCAATTCTTGGATTTAAAGCCTGATTCTGCAAAATGTCAGCAGGTTTCCCAGATGTGCATCCTGCTCCGTTTCCTCATGTGTGGATCTGGGTGAACTGTTGCAGACATGGGAAGAGGAAAGAGGGGGCAATGGTGAAGTTAATGGTTACAGCCCCAGCCACATCTCACTTCTATTCATAGGGAGGGATGGAGAATGAACAAATGGCACCAGTGGAAGGGCAGTAATTAAATTTGCATTTATAGAAATATTTTTTTCCCAGTTAATAGCATCGCTTACAGATTTACTGGTGAACAGGCTTTACATGCAGCATGAAGTCCAAACAGTTTTTAAACAAACTGAAGATTTCATAGTTGTGTTTTCCTTAAAAAGGGGGGAGGGGGAAGAAGTGTTTTTCCATTCCACTGTGTTGCTACAAGAGCCATGCAAACCTGACAGGGAAGTTAACACGATAATGCAGAATGAAACCAGTCCCAGAAAACCAGCACATTCCCCTGCCCCACACCAAACTGCCCAGCTGAAATCCAAAACGCAGCAAAACAGGCCAGATGCAAAAGGCAATGCTTTAGGGGAAAGAGAGGAAAGAAAGGAAAGGAGACTGCACAGGAGTTTAAAAATAGCCTGGGAATTGTCACTGAATATAACCTTGAAAAAGTTAAGACTGTAGACTTTTTCTGCATCTGAAACAAGCTTCTTGAGTTACTTTCACCATTACTCCTGATAGTTGTTCTGTTTAAAAAAGGCTTTCTATATTCTGGAAAACAATTTTCGTGTTGTCTTTCATTTAGCTGTCCTTCACTTTTGACCTCCACTACTGTTTTGGACAGCTAATGACTTCACTGGTAGTGCTGACAGAGGCACTACCAACTCTGAGAGATCCAATTTGTTCTGGTGATCTTATCCTTTCAATAAACTCTTCGTGTTTTATGGCAGTGCTCTAAGCATGAAGTGCATCGGGTGGGTGTCAAGATCTGACCCTGCACTTTAGTAGACATCTGCATTTAAATGCTTTCTAACACTTCTCTTACAATTACTTCCTTGAAGACGTGGCTGGTGTGTCAGATGCTTTTGTACTCTTGATTAGTAGGACTGTTCTGTATAGGTTGTAAAATTTGGATACTTTAATAGTGCAACAAAGTAAGGGATCACATCAGTGCTTATAAATATCTGAAGGGTGGGTGTCAAGAGGTTGGGGTCAGTCTCTTTTCAGTGGTGCTCAGTGGTAGGACAAGGGGCAACAGGCACATTCTGTAACACAAGCAGTTCCATCTGAACTCAAGGAGAAACTTACTGTGAGAGTGGCAGTGCTGGAACCCAGGGCGGTCAGGGAGTCTCATTCTCTGGAGATGTTTGGAACCCATCTGTATGCAACCTGTGCAACCAGCTCTAGGTGACCCTGCTTGGGCAGGGAGGTTGGACTAGACAGATGATCCCCAGAGGTCGCTTCCAACCCGACCATTCTGTGATCTTTAAGTAATCCATCCTTAACAACATAAGAGACAAAGTGAACCCTAAGTAGTGACTGAAATGAATAAGAAAAACAGTCCACGTAACAACTCTACAACTGCTCAGATATCTGAACATGTTTATTAGTCCAGCTAATGGAGAGCAGGTTTCTCAGGGTAAAGCTTGTGTGACTTGTGTGCTTTATGCTTATATTTTTGTAACTGGCTACTGTTAATGTTACCTGATGTAATTGGTGAAGCACTACAGAAAATAACTGTATCCCACGTGCCTTTCAGATCTTTACAATGAGTTACCCTGGCTACCCCCCAGCGGGTGGATATCCACCAGCTGCCCCAGGTAAGTTATTTAGAAGAAGCAGATGTTATATATACAGAAGTGATGGCCCTCTCTGGAGTGGAAAGGTGGCATGGACAAAGAACGTGACTGTGGAGGGGTTTGTTGACTCACTGAAGCTTTCTGTGCTCTCTTGTTAAGTCCCATTTTATCTTGGCTGGAGATTGTGATTTATATGATATGGGTGCTCTACCATGTGCTTATAGAAGGTCCCCTTTCCTACATCTCAAATGAAGAACACAGTGTTAGGAGCTGGTCATAATTTGACCAAAATCAGTTAATATCAAGGAACAGTGTCCTGTCAGCACTAAGTCTTGAAGGCAGCTGGTGAGGAAAATGTATACTGGGACAAATCAGTCACACAATTTAAAACCATAGCCCACAAAGAATTAGGGCTCTAATTGTGACATTATCCCGAATTCATTGTTCTTAGGCAGATGGTTGTATATGGAAGGGAGAGGGCTGTTAAAAAGGATATAAATGATAAGAACATAAAGCTGATGATAATCTAGCTACTGCTTGGTATCAGAGTGAACTTTACAGCTGTTGGTAATGTTGGTAGAAGGAAAGAACTGGAGCCATATGGCTATGGTGAAGTGTGGAGTCAGGCAAGCTAACTTGGGAAGGGGAAGCAGTGTGCAGTGAGAAACCATACTCATCTGGGAGGGTAAATCCTGTTTCTCAGCAGAATATTCTGTCTAAGACTGCTGTGCAGACAAGACTGTATGCCTGTGTGCAGCTAAGTTTTGACTGGGGTAGCTGTCAGTGTACTGTGTCATGTGTCTATAAATCAGAATTTATAGATAAAATAACTAACATGATTAGAAATATCTACCGAGGCTTTTCTTCATATCTAATTGCACTCTTACCCTGCATCTCTTAAGTTGATTTTCCTTCTCCCAGACTGCTAGTGTTGGACAGATATTACATTAGAAATGTAAGTAGTAAGGAATAAGTTTTGAAAAGGTTTTTGTTTCAGCACAATTGTGTTTGATTTCAGGTAGCAGTCCTTGGGGCGGTGCTGCTTATCCACCTTCAAATCCACCTCCAATTGGTCTAGAAAACGTGGCTGGCTATGCCAGTCAGTTCAATCCTAACTACATGGCTGGAATGGTGAGTTTCCTTTTATTGAATATGTTTTACTGTGACCTCTTTAAGTGGCACAGAGATGTATTTCTGGCATTGCCACTGAGAAGTTTATCACTTGAGTTAGGAGCCTTTATGTCTAGTCTGTTTAGGTGCTGAGCATTCAGTATCATCTGTTGAAGAAAATGGTTACTGGAAGCTATTCCTTATTTTGGGAAAGCAGATCACTGGTTAAATGTTGATTTAAGAGCCTAACATAAGAAGTCATGGATGTTAAAGTAGTATAACTTGGCTTTTGCTGTGCAAAGAAATAGGGGAAAAAATTATTAGCACCAAGTGCCTGCAGTTAATATATTCACATTGGAAAACACTGTTCAAATTTTGCCTGTTACCTTGGATTCTGGCCAGCCTGAATAAGGAACAAGGCTGTGCAATTTGAGGTATCGGTGACTCATCTCTGAAAGGATCAGCTGCCTTTTAGAAGCACTGATGCTTAACACATGGCAGTAAAAACCTTTCACATTGACTGAAGAAAATGCGGACGTTGCCAATCCGACAGGTTTGGCTGGTTTGGGTTTTTTTGTGTAGTGGAAACGAGTGACACTTCTGACAACTTAGCTTTCAGAAATATGTTATGCTGCACAAACAATGCACAGTTTTTATTTGGTTTTCCCCTTCTGCTTAGACATGATTATTGCCAAGTTATTCTGCAGGTGCAGATCTACCTGCATATGTTGAGGGGGAGGAGGGTGTATTGTATTAAACGTGGTATTGAAACTCAACTGTCTCACCTTCCCATCTCTTGGCTTATTGGCTGTCGTTGCAGGCATCCAACCTGGCAGGGACCTTTGCAGGGGCAAACGTACCACAAGGTGTATATCCTTCCACACCCGGGGGTTATCCTCCAGTCCCTCCAGGTGGCTTTGGGCAACCTCCGTCAGGACAACAGCCTTCTTATGGAGGGTATCCTCCACCCGGAGGAAATCCACCATCAGGAATGTCAGCCTACCCAGGATACCCAGGTGGTGCTGTGCCAGGCCACCCCACACCACCCCCTGGTCAGCAGCCTATGAGCTACCCAGGACAACCACCAGCAACTTACCCAGGACAGCAGCCCATGCCAAACTATCCACCAGGCCCAGCTGTGACTCCATCTGTGCCCTCATTCCCAGGAACTGCAGGGCCTACCATTTCTCCTATAACAGTAAGAGCATTCAGTGCTTTTGTTTTGAGATGTGACCATGTATATGTTTCTCTACATGTTCTTTGTGTATATAAGTGTAGACCCACCCTAAAACTGAAAAGAGAGTCATTAAAAGTTTGATTAAAGAGAGGGGTGGATCCTTTCTGAATCCAAGCAATGTAGGCTCATATGACTTGAAATAAATGCTCTTTTACCACATTATTCAAGAAGAAAGATTTGATGTAAATTCGAATTTAATGAAATTTGGTTTTCCTCTCTTTACAGAATATTGCCAGCTGTATATACAGTTTTATAGACTAGTTTGGGTTGGCAGGGACCTTTGGAAGGTCATCTAGTCCAACACTCGTGCAATAATGAGGAGGGACATCTTCAACTGGATCAGGTTGCTCAGAGCCTTGTCCAGCCCGACCTTGGATGTTTCCAGGGATGGGAGATCTACCACTTCCCTGGGCAACCTGTTCCTGTTTTTCACCATCCTCCCTGTAAAAGATTTCTTCTTTATATTGAAATCTACCTTCTTTTAGTTTTAAACCATTACCCCTTGTCCTGTTGCAACAGGCCCTTCTCAAAAGTTTGTCCCCATCTTTCTTACAGCCCCACTTAAAGTACTGAAAAGCTGCAGTAAGGTCTTCTCAGAGCCTCCTCTTCTTCAGGCTGAACAACCCCAACTTGCTCAGCTTTTACTCATAGGAGAGGCATTCCAGCCCTCTGATCTTTTTTGTGGCCCTCCTCTGGGCCTGCTCTGACAGGTCCATGTCTTTCCTGCCCTGAGGACTCCAGAGCTTGATGCAGTGCTCCAGGTGGGGTCTCATGAGAGCGGAGTGGCAGAATCACCTCCCTTGACCTTCTGGCCACAATTATTTTGATGCAGCCCAGGGTGCGATTGGCCGCCTGGGCTGTGAGCATACACTGCTGGTTCATGTCCAGGTTTCCATCCACCAGGACCCCCAGGCCCTTCCTGGCAGGGCTGCTCTCAATCCCTTAATCCCCCAGCCTGTATTAATACTGAGTATTGATACCAGGGGTTCATCAAACCTTAATTAATTGGACAGCAGATTTTAATATCAGAGAATCTTTTTGTCCTTGCATTTTCATCTCTTTTGGATACAGAAATAAACAAAATGTAAGGTGATGGTTTTGTCTTTGTTATTTAGCTTCCTCTGTTACTTTTCAAAGAAAAAGAAAATTGTTAACAGGGTCATCTTTCCTAAGCAGTAAACCAGAGTCTTTTACTGATTAACACTAATACGAAGCTCAACTTGGTCTGATTTTAGCATGGGAACCGAGGCACAATCACTGATGCACCAGGATTTGACCCTCTGAAGGATGCAGAAGTCTTGAGGAAGGCCATGAAAGGATTTGGTGAGCAGTCTGAATATACAGTTCAGTTAAAAGTAGAACTGCAGCTTTGATTGAGCACTGATCTTTCTCCATTACTCACTTGGGTTTGTCCTTGGATACCAGAGGAGTTATTGTGAGTTCCCTTAAGCATAAAAAGCATCAAGGGTTTGGCATTTAGTTTGGTTTGGGGTTTTTTTTTGTATTTTTACTGTGCTTGCGATTGGCTGTAGAGCTTCTGTGGTCGTGTGCGAGAGGAGATAGTGCAGTTGAGTTAAAGGCATGCATGTCCTTTGGCTGGGTTTAGAAGAGATAGGATCAAGTGGAAACAGAAAGCTGAGCCCTCACGTGATGCGCGTGCTTATTGGGGGGTCTCTGTGTGCCCGTACAGGAACCGATGAGCAGGCTATTATCGATTGTCTGGGGAGTCGTTCAAACAAGCAACGGCAGCAGATCATCCTGTCCTTCAAAACAGCTTATGGAAAGGTAACTACATGATGAGAACAAAAGGAAGAAGAAATAAGACCCTGCTTTCCTTCACTGGAAGGCAGAAGACTGTGTTTGGAAAAAAAGGTTCCTTAAAGAGAAGATGGTTCTCAAGTCATAGCCTATTTAGAGTTCTGCTTTTACCCACTCTTGACATTTCTGGGCAGTGTTTCAGACAAAACATGTCAATCAGTTTCTCTGTTCAATGGTCACTTTGTCACTGTGGTCTGTGCAGTTTATTTAATTGGACTTTTAACTACTTAGACGTACGTGTTAAAATGATGCTGGTTTTAGTGTTAAGTGGAATAGCTTTCCTTTGAAGATATATTACTGATGCTTATGCATAAAGAATTCTAATTAAAATCCACAAATTTATTGCTTACCTTTGTTGATTTTGGCTTTCATGCATTTCTTCTTTGTTTTTACTTCTCATTAGGATTTGATCAAGGATCTCAAGTCTGAGTTATCAGGTAACTTTGAGAGGACAATCTTAGCAATGATGAAGACACCAGTCATGTTTGATGCGTATGAAATCAAGGAGGCTATAAAGGTTTGTGTAGGAGATAGAAATTTATGAGATTGAAGACAAATTTGAGCTGATAAAACTGTTGGTAGTCATTTAAACTCTTGAACTTACATTCCCTCTTCTCTGTCAAGATATTCAGCCCACAGTTTGACTGATCTATATGCTGGAGGTATATGATAATAAAATTGAGAAATGTTATTCCCATAAATTAAAGGCAAACACTACCTTAATAAGTTTGTGCTGTACCAAAAATCTATTAATAACTAAACACACACAAAAAAAAGGCAGAAACTGAGTTTTCTGAAGTTCATTTGTTACATACTCTTGAGGAAGCTGCTGAGGAAACTCTCATCTAAGCCATCTCCTGCATGCAGTGCCTTTGTTTCTGGGTTTTTGATTTGAGCAGTGATAGAACTAATGATAGAACTTCTCAATTTAGAATTTCCTGTGACTTTACACTCAGTGCTCAAGAATAGTTCAGAAAACTAGGTTCATAAAGATTTTGGGCAAGGTGTACCTTCTTTTTTACTCTTTTTTTTTTTCCACCACAAAAGTGTATTTTCCTAGCCTGCTAAAATATTATGGAAGCAGTGTTTGCTGCTCTTTGAAGCAACCAGACTATTTTATAAACATCCAGTTTTAAAAAATAAAACCAGGTCAAACATTTCTATGTCAATACAATGTTAAAATGAAGATAAAATAACTATTTCCATTACTGCATCAGTATGTATATTTCTGTGTCCCTTGGCTGCATTTTTAAAGTGGCTGGGAGGATGAAATCGTATTAGCTGCATTGTAATTTTATCTGCTATCTATTAGTTAGTGAAAGTTACCTATTACTTTTAATAAATTTCTCCTTAATGGTAGAAAAATCGATGTTTAAAATCCCAAAATCTGGTGGGAAGGATGACATTTTGAAGTGACATTTTGTTTTTGTAATTATTTTAATTCTCTGTCAATTTTTAATACATATCTGCGTCTTGGAAACGTGTCATTAGTGCATTTAAACTACTCCCTTTGAGTTCTTCTATAACAAGAACATACCCTGATTTGTATTTTGTTGTATAATTGTATTACATTTCTTTTATACTACGTTGTAGAAACAAGGTGAGAATCTGAAAAGAGTTTTTTCTCCTTATGCTTCCTTTTAGGGCGTTGGCACAGATGAAAATTGTCTCATTGAAATCTTAGCTTCTCGCAGTAATGAGCATATTCAGGAGCTCAACAGGGTCTATAAAGCAGGTCAGATTTGTTACAGTTCCATCAAAATTTTCTTCCTTTTCTTCCTTCATCACTGAATTTAGGGAATGTGCAGGGGTGCATGATAATCCGTGACCATCTCTCTTCCAGAATTTAAGAAGACTCTGGAGGAAGCAATAAAAAGCGACACATCTGGACACTTTCAGAGGCTTTTAATTTCTCTTTCTCAGGTACTTCCATGCTGGGATTTTGGAGTTTGGGTTGTGTGTGTATGTGTTTGTAGTTGTGTTTGTTTTGGGGTTTTTTTTGGGTGGGTGGGAGGAGTTTGTGGTTGTTTTTCATTGGTTTGGTTTTGGTTTAGTTGTGGGGTTTTTTTGTTCAGTTTTTGGTTTTTTTTAACACACCAGTAATTCTTTTGTATCTTCAAAATCTTCCAGGGTAACAGAGATGAAAGTACAAATGTTGACATGGCTCTTGTCCAAAAAGATGTGCAGGTCAGTATAGGTCCTTCATAATTTCTAAGTTTAATCAACTCAAAACACTGAAATGGGTCTGGGTGGTTTCTGCTGACTCTTAGTGTTGGACACCTTGTGACTTCTTATGTAGTACTTACGTGTCAGGGGATGGAAGTGATGCAGAAAGCCCTGACAGAGTGTTAGAGCCACGTTGCTTCCTTCTAGTTATGAAGCTTTTGGTAGTAGAGTCCATATCTCTCCTTCTGCCAGGTCTCTGGCTTTGCCAGATGTTGAGTGATCCCATTGTGCTGCTCATTACAGAAATGGTCCAAATAAATTTGAGGTGATATTCATGTGGATTAAATTTTAATCTCTTCAACACCTATATTAGCCTTTGCCTCTTACTAAAGGAACCCCTGATTTTTGCAGCAAACAAGGTGGTTGGACCTGTCAACTCTTGCCTCATTACTTTTGTGTGCCTGTTCCATTTCACACCTAGATGCACACTAAAGGTGGAAGTCCTATTAGGAAGAAGAGTTTTCAAGTATTTTTTAATGAATTTTTCCCTCCTTTGGTAATCTGGAGCTCTTGTGTTTGAGCACTTATGCATCAGTAAGCTAGGAAGACTGCAAGCATAGCATATTCTAGGAAGAGAAGAACTAGTTACTATTTATTGCTTGCTCCAGTTTTCCAGTAGTACATAGACTAATGAGTATAAAAAAAGTAGAGGCTGTAAGGAAGCAGATCTGTAACTCAGCTTTTCAGCCTTACTGCTTTTCTGAGTGATGAAGTGTGAATTCCCTGTTGTGTTTAGGAGCTATATGCAGCTGGAGAGAACCGTCTAGGAACTGACGAATCCAAGTTCAATGCCATTCTGTGTGCAAGAAGCAGGGCCCACCTCAGAGCAGGTAATGGCATCCTCTACGTGAAGAGTAACTTGATTCTGTTGTATGTAAGGATAAAAAATGTACAATATGCTGTGGACCAGAATTTCCCCCATCTGTGAAATGAGTGTAGTGATACCTCAATGAAAAGCAGGGTGAATTCTGAGCTACACAAGGGCTGCTCAGTATGATTGTTTCTCTTAAATATCAGAGCAGACAGAGGTCATACTTGTTCAAATGTTTCCCACAATGTGGTTGAGATGTTAAACCTTGTCTAAGTATACTGTACTATCAAGCTGAGAAGTGCAGTGGAAATGAGGCCCTGGTGCCACCTCTTTCTGTGAGGTGGACTCCTGAAATCTTCCTCTTCTGTTAACAGTCTTCAGCGAGTACCAGAGGATGTGTAACCGGGACATTGAGAAAAGCATATGTCGAGAAATGTCTGGAGACCTGGAGAAGGGCATGCTGGCAGTAGGTATGTGTCACCTCAGCAAGTTCATCCCGGGTGTTCCACTGCAGCTGGATGAGATGGTGGCTTCAGTGACTCCAGCTAAGGACGTACTTTTTAGTAATAATAATTCCAGTTTTCTGTTTTTTACATTTGGCTTTCTGTGAAGTTCCTTTTGGTTAGTAAAGCAGAGCACTTAATTCATCTCTAAATGACAGATGAAGCCTTTGCTTCAGTCAGCTGCAGAATTAAAATTGCACATGTTAAAGTGGGGAGAGAATTATTAACTCTACTTGGCTGGGCATTGCTTGAAAGAGGTGACGACAACGTGTACCAGCTGCTCAGTCAGTGAGAATGGAATAGTTAGAAAAGCTTTGAAAATTAAGTAAAATATATTAACCCTCTAACTAGTTACCTCTACCTCTTCCTAGTAGAAGGAAAACTTAAATTCGATTGCAAAGGGATTATTTTTACCACATTTCCTGTGGTTACAGCTTTGTTAAATCTTTAGTTTTAAGTGCCTTCAGTACTTCTGGAATGTAAAGACTCTTACCTCAAGTCTACTATTACCCTTGGGAGGTAGTCGTTAGATCCTACAAGGCTGGGAAAAGGCCTCAAGTTGTGCAGTAGCTTTATTAGAATGTTTTATTCTAGATGAAATTGTGGGCCTCTTTCTCTCTCCTGTCTTTTGTCTCTTGTCTCTTAGGCAAAACTACTACTTTACATCTCCATTTCTTTTCTGGTTTCTTAGTGTGAATTTACTGTGGTATGTAGAGCTGCTGCTTTAAAAGTGTTGTTCTTTGGCTTTGAATACAGTAGTGACTAGAAAAGTGCCATACAAAAAAAAAAAAAGCAATATAAAAAAACCTCTCACCAAAATAAATAGGAAAAATGTATGTGGCATCACTTGGAAATAAGGTAGGAGGGGACATTTGGCTCAACTGCAGCAGGTTTTATTTTTCATGGAAGTTTCTAACAAAATCTTGCAAAATGGGAATCAGTTTTAGAAACCACATATTTTTTTTCCACTCATGTCTTCTGCATATGTGAACTATGCAACTGCTGTTCTTATTCTGCTTGGCCGTGCTGTCACTGTAGTGGCCTTTTAATGACCTAAACTGTGTCCAGCTTTATTGGTGTGACCTCTTCCTGGATTCGTAATTTGTAACCTCATAAAGTCTTGTTAGAAAGTTAAACTTGGGGGGGAAAATTACTTAGTGTTTGTAGAAAATTTTACCCTTGGCAAAGAAACCATCCTGTCAGAGTTTGGAAGTCCTTTGACTTCATGGAACTTTGCAGTCATTTGACAGGTCTCCATGGAGATACAGATTCAGAGCTGGGACTGTAGCTTGCTAACAAGTCAGTAGCCTTTTGAGCAAGAATTGTCATTAATATTCCCTGAATAACTCCTTTGTTGAATAGATGTGATTTTATTGACACATATCTATGTGTATATACACACACATATCTGCAGTACCACTTGATATTAGCAGCATTTGTTCTGTGAAACATATTTTCAGGAAAAAAAAAAGGTTTTCTAATTGCAACTATTTAATTTTGCTTTCTTTAAAGCTTTCTGGATTATACAACTGGTAATTTACAATCACATCTTCAAATATCTTCAAGTGCAAGTGTGTTGTTTTATCTAAATATGGTGATAAAGAAGCATACATTTCATTTGTCATTCGTTTTTGAATTGTATTAATTGTATCATTGACAACTGTGCCTGGTCAGCTGCTCTCTCTCATCTACATTTTCCTTTCCAAAATGTAGTTTTTCCTGTATAGAATGTGTGTTGCAGTGAAAAACCTGTTTAGATTTACTCCTTTTGTTCTGTATTGATTTTATGTGATGGCTTTTGATACCTTTTGATGGTATCAGTGGTCAGGTGTGGTTTGTTTTCTGTAGTGTTTGCCACAAACTGCATGAGTTGTTCACTTCTAACCAACATAGGGACAATACATACCTTTTAATTTTGATGAGTGATGGAGGTTTCTTTCCTAATCCTGATTAATATGATAGTAATTTGATTTAGATTTTGCTCTTTCAGATTCCTAATGAATTGTGCTAATTAAATATAAAATCCAGTTATTAGTAAATAAGCATGTCAAGAGTATTTCATGAGTCTTGGTGAACTTTGTGGCTACAAATCTTTATAGTAAGGGCAGTTTCACAACTTGTATTAGGGCAGGACTTGAATTTGTCAGATGCATGGCTTAAAAACTCTTAAATCAAAAAAAAAAAGCCACAAACACCACTAACTTGTGTTCCTTCAGACCTTATCCCCCCTGCCACCCTCTCTTTTCCCTTCATAAGCAAGAATCTGGTCGTTAGGCTTTAAAGATTCATTATGGCTGCTTCATGCTAGAAGGTGTCTAGGGAGAGAAAAGTTTGCTTTGAGCCATCAAGTACAGTAGGTTCTTAAATGCAGCTACTGTTTGGATTAAAAATCATTTCACAGATTGATTATCTGAAGGAGAGGAAGCTACCTTGTATCAAGTGTATGTTTGTATGCAATTGAAGCATGTGACTCTCTAGGGTAAGCTCAAAAATGACTGGGATTTCTGAGGAGGAATACCTGATTTCTGTAAATCTCATTTCTTTTTGCAGTTAAGTGCCTCAAGAACACGCCGGCTTTTTTTGCAGAGAGACTACAGAAAGCTATGAAGGTAGGTGCCTGTGACAAGAAAACTTACACTGTGTGGGGTTTTTTTAACGACTGTACAGCTCCTTGGGATGAATTGTTCAGGTGAAGGTATTGCATTTTTCAGTGGGCAGATGAGCAACACGATGCAGTCATTATCATGAAAGGCTGGAAAAATCTGGGTAGTTTGATCTGCTTACCAAAGAGATGTATACAAACATACCTTAAACAAAGACAAAGTCTTGGTAAAACACAGAGGTGCTTAAGAGTCACTGAAATTGGTATTTCTTACGTAGGGAGGTCTAGCTGAAATAAATAGGCCATTAAATCACCAAACTTTCCTGTTCCTCTGACAACACCTCCTCCTTTTTTTTTTTTCCTAACTACCCTTGTGCAGAGAAATGACTGTTGGTGTCCTACCAGTAAATTTGACTTATTCAGCATGATAGACTGAATTCTGTTCCAGCTTATTGAAAGCAATGGGGTGATGCTAGTAAATGGCCATTTGTGAGGTGCTGATTGATTGACTGATTGACATTCTATGTTATTTTATTTGCTAGTGCTGTATCATCCAGCATTTCCACGCATTAATAATACATCATATTGTTGTTTTGTTTGTTTCAGGGAGCAGGAACAAAAGACAGAACCCTGATTCGCATCATGGTGTCCCGCAGCGAGGTTGACCTGCTGGACATACGTGCAGAGTACAAGCGGATGTACGGGAGGTCTCTCTACACTGACATCACTGTAAGACTGAGAGGTTTTAGTTTCCCTTCCCTGACATCCTTTCTGATAGTAGAACGTGGATCCTGTACTCCTGGGGAAATACTCAGGAAGTCCAGATTGTACCCAGAAGTGTCCCTGTGGCAGGGAAGCGAGGTTCAGCCCGTCGACTGAGCCCAGGAGTCGGAGATGATCAGCGCTAGCATCTGCTTGTCCATGGTGATGTCTTCCCTGACATCCCCCCTTACTTAAGCCATTTTTATAGTAAATTTTACCTTCAAGGTGGAGCTTGAGTGACTCCAGTCATAAATACCTTTACTGTGGTTGGTGTCAACTTCTCTCGCTTCGCTTTTGAAGGTGTAGATGAAGAAAATTCAAAGTGCAAGTTCAGTGGGTGCAACTGCACTCTGGAGGTGGTAGCCTTTGGGATGGGGGTGTGTTTTGGT
This sequence comes from Chloroceryle aenea, assembly GCA_013399075.1. Classification (NCBI taxonomy): domain Eukaryota; kingdom Metazoa; phylum Chordata; class Aves; order Coraciiformes; family Cerylidae; genus Chloroceryle; species Chloroceryle aenea. The sequence goes on from VWZY01003042.1 coordinate 22,429, forward strand.
ATAATAATGACATTATAATGAGCAAAGCTCACATGAGACAATACTTTGTCAAAAAACTGTCAGTAGTACCATCAAGTTCCCATCTCTGCTGTGATCTCACAGAGCCTGGCTGTGGAATCTTCACTCCACTCCATCCCCCTTGCTGCTTGCAGGCAGAGTTGCTTAGAGATCTGTTGTGGAATGGATTCCTTGCATACCAGCTGCACTCTACCCTGAAAGTTTCTCCATGGTTCTACCTTTCCTTGATGTGTGAACAGTGAACCTTTAATATGACTTGAATTTTTAACTCCCCTCCAGTCATTACTCCCCGTGTAGTTTCAGTAAATGTGAGGCATACGTGTGCACAGTTATGTGCATGAAAACTCCTGACTTCTGTAAAAGTAGAGCTGAAAACATCAGTGGGAAGAAAATGATTAATTCTTCCTTTTTTATTTTTTGGAAATGAACAGCCCTTTCCTCTCTGCACATATATAAACAGGAATGCTGTGTATTTTCTGCCTTGTCCTTCACACCTCCACGGGATTTATCCCGATCTTTGAAGTGTCTCTCTGTCACTATTGTCATAATGTGAATCTGGACAAACCAGTCTTCAGCTGTACCTGGAAAAGGAGGTTGTGATAAATGCAGTAGCTGAAGCTGTTCTGGGCAGGAGACTGGCAAGCCTCATCAACCAGAACTAGTTAATGAGCAGCTCCCGATGAGCACTTTCTCCTCATGAGAGCACTGGGCAAAATTCAGCCAGCAGGGGCTTTTTGTGATCAGTTGTCTGTTTGTATGGGCATCCATAGTGACTTTCACTGCCTGCAGTGTGAAAGAGATGTTCTCTAGTCATGGAGAATCCCTGCACCTTCCATCTTTGGCTATCAAGGCGTTGGTTTTGTTTGAACTTAAGAGACTAAACTTTCACTTGCTGCCTCTGGGAAAATATCCACACTGACTACAGGAAAAGGACTTGTGTGTTTTATTTTTCCATGTTTTCATGCCTTTTGCTGGAAGACAACTTTTCAGTGAGATTTTTTTTGTATTGAACTATTCCCAGCTCAGTAGTTGAAGCTGTGTATCAGGAGCAGATTTTACTGTCTGCTTATATTAGAGTGATTTCTAATTAGCATGCTGCTTAATTTTTACTTTGTTTTTTATTTTAAGAAGTTTAACACCTGCTTGCTTTCAGCTCTGATTTAATCTCCTAGTCATTAATGCCATGTTTAAAATGCATACTCTTTTTCTGTCTCTCTTTTCAGGGTGATACTTCAGGAGACTACCGGAAAATCCTCCTCAAGTTGTGTGGTGGAAATGACTGAATGGAGCATTGAGCTTTTCTTAAGAAAGCTGCTATTTTCCTGGTTTTGCTTTAAAGCACCATTTTTTTTCCTTCAAAAGTAAATATGTAATGACCTGTTTCAATTACATTTTAAAAGGTAACATTGCATATATCTTCAATTCAAAAATAGTGGGTAATAAATGCCAAAAAAATATATAAATATCAAGCTTAAGTGCCATCCACTCAGGATTTTGTGTAGCACTCTCAGCAATCCATGAGTGACAGGTCATTTATTTCTTTTCTGCTTCTATTATGCTGAAATATGTTTGGTTTTGTGCAGCAGAAATCACAGTCGTACGAGTGAAGGTTTTATTTTGTGTAAACATGATGTTTTGTTTTAATGCATGTTTTCTATATAAGGTGTGGTGAGGAGGTTTCCTGCCAGCCCCCTCCCTGAGAGGGGGAGAGAACAGTCTCGGGGGGGTTGTGTCTGGGTAAGATTGTTTTCAAGAAGTTGTGTCAAGTTCTGTTTTCTTTCCTGGATTGTTTTTAAAAAAGATGAATTCTACATTTCATTCTCACCAGGGCAGCTGTCACAAGGCAGTAGTAGTTTGTATGGTTCATGTTTTAAGGTTTTCAGTTGTGACTTAAAATATATGTAAGAAGAAATGATGAAATTAAAGCTATCTATCTTCTAACTCCTTGCTGACTGTGCTTGTTGATGTTTGTGTTGCTTTACACGCAAGTGATGGCTCAGTTCATGTAACTGGGGCCCCTCTAGAGAGATCCTCTGCTGGAATCCACAGGATCATTCAGAAGTTGTTGGGTAGACAAGAGTTTGGGCCTTGCGTACTGTTGCTGAGCAATTGTCTGTGCATGATGTACAGAATCTGTAGTTGTTGCTCAGTATTTTCATCTTGCTTGTTGTAATTTCTCTTCCTGACTCTTGGAACTCTGAGTTTTTATTCTCTGCTAGCCTGGGTGACACCTCTTCAGCTTGTCGTTCATAAAATAGAAACAGGTAAAGAAAAAAAAATACAAGGAGGGAGGAGGTTTCTGGAGCTACATCAGTGAAAGCAGACTGCTTGTTAATCAAGAATGTGCAGACTCCTTTTCTTTCCCACCCATATGCACACTCTCCACCCTGTAAGGGGCAGGCAGGCCCTTTTTCCTAGCAGTAGTTCTGTCACCGTTTGTTGCGGAAGAAAATGGGGGTGGATGCTGGAATTAATTCTGGGTTGCATTGACACTGCACCAGGGGAGAAGAGCAAAGCTCACGGAATAAGGCGTCTGTGCATCCAAATGACAACTTCTGACTGGACTCCTGTCCCAGTCAGTGGCAGCAATCTATATCCAAAGCCAGACCACCCCACACGCTCATTTTTGCCAGGCAATCAAAGCATCTGTTGAGAGGAAATTACAGCTGACATTGTATCTTCACTGACTTACATGGAGAGCAAAAGTTCACTTCTCTACCGGGGAAGGAGTAGGGAGGTTCTGAGCTGTGCTTCAGTCCCAGACCTCACCTGGTCTTGTTTTCTTACTGAGAACACTGTATTTAAAATGCAGTTTTGATAAAGTAAAGCTGGTAAAGATTTAAAATACAAACCTTTGTGTAGAGTCTGTTTATTATAAAGTACAGGAAGGCAGAAGGCAAACTACAGCTGAGGGTTGCTCATCCCTGCTCAAGTGCTGGAAACACAAGGTTATGAAATGAACAGAAGTGCAACTGTTTGGCAACCAAACTGTTACATTCAGCTTTCTTCTGTCTTCGCAGCGCTCTCAGCTGCTATCTGCATAGAGAAGAGTTGATGTAATTACTTTTGGTTATAAGATTGGGATCAGTTTTTGTGGGTAAATATAGTTTGAAACATGAATCTTGCTACTTTGAGGTGGGGGATTGTCACTTTGATTCACCAAATCACAGGATAAAGGTCTGATATGCAATTCTTGAGCTATTTGGCAGTTGTTGCAAACTCCACCTGTGTAGTACTCACTAGAGATGTGCTGCAAACACATTGAGAATGCCTGAAGGGTTTCCATTTGAAATTCACTGTAAAGCTTTACTGGAGTATTTTTCTTTTTAAAATAAATAATTGTTGCAGGGGCATAATTTAATGGTGACCTATTAACTGCCCCTTAGAGAGAACTGCAGACTTCACTGAATAACAAAGTTGGTGAGGACATAGCAGTCATGGTGACCAGATCCATACAGCCGATTGCAAGAACTAAAGGCCAACAAAAACTGCTGCTGGAGAGCCTGGAGCTCACCTTCTGGCATCTCAGTGCACTGCAGTGTGCGTTTGTGTAGGTACCTGTGCACAGCTAGCTTGAACAAAAGGAACCAACACCAACAAAACTGACTCTGCAAACTTCTCTGTGGATGCTTTTTACCCTTCCATAAGTGGTTTATTTCCCATCAAGAGTGTCTCTCACCTCGTTAAATGCACTGTTGATATTTGGGCAGAGTGAAGAGGAGGGAGCATTGTAAGAAGCCGTGTTGCGTAGGTGATCTCATCCAAATAATTTCTATTTTGGTTTAATTTATTCCAACAACATCTGTCCCGGAGCATGCTTTGTGTGAGGGGCTCGTGTGTCAAAATTAGATTTAAGGTATCAAAATGGTAATATTTCCAATAACAACTCGTGTGTGCTGTTGCCTTCCTCTGTTTCATTTGTCACACATGAAACAAAAGAATTGCAGAAGCTTAAAACTGAAAGGGACTTAAGTTTGCTCAGTCCATCCTGCTGTCCTAAGGTGCAATGCTTGTTAAACATTTCCAGTGCTGGGGAAACTACACTCCTATCAATCCCATGGTTTGCTGTTCTTGTGAGAAACCTGTGCACTGTGTTTTGCTTGAGTCTTTCTTGCTCTATTTCTTGTTTTAGTCACTTTTGCAATGGGGTAGAAAACAGTTTTCATCTTTGTAGCAACCTTACTCATTCTTCTGGGCTCCTTATTCTTTAGACTAAATATCCCCAATTATCAGCACTTTCTGTGGAGTGCATGTGTTTTGCTCTCTGGATGGGTTTATGTTTGTTTAGTATTTGGGGATTTTTTCTTCCCTCTCTCTGTAGTGGTGGTTGAAACCTGGTGTTCAAAACAGGACCCAGTATTTCAGCTGAGGCTTTAGCTGCGCTGAATTGAATGAAAGATTTGCTTCACATCTTGAGGGGAGAAAAGGTGACATATTGGGTAAAACCATATGGAACACTCTTTTCAGCTTAGTTTACGTTCCACTAGATACTTACCATCCAAAATGTCTATAAGTGGGGTTCCTGGAGCGATGGGGATAGTTGATGATGTCTCACTGATGATGCTGAGGAGCGATTTGACTTCTGATTCTAGATGCTCCACTGTTTTTATTACTTTCTAATGAAAACAAAGGAGGCAGATGGAGAAAGGGGGTATTTGATTGGTCAAGTGGAAAGCATTGTAACAGATGTGTTGGTGGAAGTGCAAATCTCACGTCTTATAATGCTAACAGCTAATTTAATTTAGATTGCGCATTGCAGATTTAAATATTTCTTGTGATACGCTGGCCTCTAGCGGCTGAAATGTTAAAACTCTCTCACAAGAGTTAAATCACACCACCTCTGTATCAAGAATCACCCATAATGTGACTTAGGGGAGGGAGCTTTGCATTAATTTGTCTTTAATTCTCTCTTTGTCTGATCCACCACCATATCCAAGAGAAGAATTTGCAGGGAAGATGAGAGGACAGGATGAGCATCAGTCCTGAGATTGTTATATTAAAGGCACATCAAGTAGACATCAGAAAAGGCTGATATGTAATAGTCCTTGGTTAATCAGTTGTTTGGAATTCATCAAGGATTTCTGTTGATGACTTTATGGATTGTTACACACCACAATATCTGAAAAAATAGGTCAGGCCTTGAATAGAGTAAGATCAAGAAGAATGAATTGAATACATGCAAGTGTCTGGGAACATCCTTCTTTCTTTGGTCAGAAGGATGGGGCAGAGGTCTGGTAAGGTCCAGGAGCCAGCACGTTAGCTCTTACCTCTTCAATAATATCTAAGCGTCCATGGATCGTATCATGTTCATTACACCAGCTTCCTCCTCCCCAGCTTCCAGGTAACACACTGACAGGGTCTGCAGCGGCTGGAAAAACAGACACTGCTAATTAGCAGGAGCTTTTGACTGGTAGCCCTTACCCTCTGACTTCTGAGGTGGCATTTTGCATGCTAAAGGACATTGTTTATGAAAGCAAATGTAGGAGTCGCAGGTAGAAACTAAACCTGTCTGCCAATAACTGCAGCTTTACCCCGGTGCTGTGAATATCTCTCGCTTGTATACGTTGTCAGGGTTGGTTGGAACAAAGTGTTTCTGTTTCCAGGGGTATTGTTCAGTTTGTGTGTATAAATGTTTTACACAACCTGGTCTTCCCTACCTGTGTAGGGTAAATTTACAGACTGTAACTGTCTCTGCAAGTATAAAACCAAAGCACTGGGGTGATTTGCCTTACACAACGGTTCCTCTTAGACCCTCTTCAGAAGGAGGTGATACAGTAAATCTTTGAAGAGTAGCTAAGTTGGTTCCCTTGTGCCCCAAATGGAGACAAGCTGGTGCTAAAAACCTGTCTGTAACAGTCTGATTTGGCAATGGGAAGAGAAATAACAGAAGTATGTACAGCTGATGCCGTTTGCTGTCCAAACCACTGGTAAGTATAGGGTGCTGTATGCAGTCAGCTCCTGAGCTGGGGTTCTTTTTGGTGCACTCACCAGGAGGTGGAGCTGTTACCTGTTCACAGAAGACTGAGGAAATATGAATGGCAGGTGCTTGGACACCAGCTGCTTTGCAGGTGCCCTTCCACCCCCCCTTTGCTGCTGCTGTTGGTTGTTCGGGAATGTTGCTACTTTATAACTTAGTGGTCAAGTGAACCATGCTACTTCTTATTGTTTTTCCTTACTTCCATGGGTTGCTTTTTTTTGTATCATAGCTGGATGAATGTGGAGATAGTGAAATTCTGTGGCAGAGATGGAGGTAAGGAGCCTGATGGTCTGATTCAGCTGTACACTGAACTGCCACCACCCACCGCGTTGGAGGCAAGAGGACCAAGGGCAAGCAGAAGGCATGGTGATGAGGTAACTGCAGATCAGCTGATTGTTTGGGTCGTTTCGAGGTCTAACTACAAATGAACTGTGAAAAGAGGGAGCAGAAAACATTCATGGACTGAAAGCAAATGGAATAATTTAAGAATCCCACAGGAACTTATTTTTCACTGTATTAACCTAGATGCAAAAGGCTGGATCCTGAGATTGGATGGGAAGTTTGGGTGAAGGCCAGCACCAGTTACAGAGAGTTGTTAAAAGAGCTTTTGGCTGACTGTAAGTTACATACTAGGCTTGTATATTTGTGTCTGTTCCCTAGAAATGGCAATGCAAGCGGGTTAATGTTGGCTAGCTCAAGTCAGTGCTGGATGCTTCTCTTTCCCTGATCATGCAGCTTATATCACGCTGGTCCATTAAAGAAAGCCCAGAGCTCTGCTGGTAGGACAGCCAGTGCTTTTGGTCAGTTAGTTTTACTCTGTTTTCTGAGCCTTGGCCTGAGGCTTTGGCTGCTGAACACCCTCCTTGTTATTTTGTCTGGCTTTATCTAGTAACCCACAGCCCTTATCTCTGGAATGGGCTGTTCACAGGACACATCCGGTCCCTTGTAAATGTGACACGTATCTGGGTCACCATGGACAGACAACTCAGCTGAAGCAATAATTGCCATGTGCTCCAGGAGAATCACATGTCTCTGTATTGCAGTCGGTGAAGGAAAATGACACAGTCTGCCTTTGGCCACTGCCCTTCTCCAGCAGCATCCTTGCCTCACGTAATAATGGCAGTCACCTCGTAGAGGGAGGAAAGAATGGGAGGCTGCAAGCCATGCAAGGACTAATGACCTTTTAGGATGCTTCCATGTACTTACTCTTGTTGCTGAGGAAACATTTTAAAAATGTAAATTAGAGGGTTTTTCTTGTCTATGAGTCAGAGCACACGCAGAGATGCAGGAGGCTTTGGTGGTATGTTTTAAAGCTAACAGCTTTTAAAAGTAAACTGTTCTTTGTGTGCTGTATAAACGACATATTTAAAATGTGAGCATTTGCAACTTGTGACAGTTGAAGCAAGTGTATGAGAGGCATATTTCAGTGTCTTAAATACGTCATTTGAAACTGTAATGGATTAATTCAGGCAGGTATTTGCTGTATCTGTTCAATGTGGCAGAGAGGACGTTACCTTGCAGTCCATTTCCCACCTGATGCTTCCTGTGAGCGAGATGCTTCGTTCAGTTTTTGAAGCCCATTCTATTTGATATATCGGTGGTTGTTTGCCATCACGAATTAGAACTCTTTGTTCAAGACAAGAAAACGACCCAGGCCTTTTTAGGTCTGATGAAGTCCTGTGTGCTGCCTTGAGGATGCCCTCAGAGCTGAGTAGTTCAAACTGCCCTGTGCTGTGGTACAGTCAGGCGCCAGCAGATGGAGCAGGAAAATGGAGATTCTCTGAGCTGGTTGCTAATAGGATATGTTCAGTAGAAGAGTAAAAATCTATGTATCACTATCAGCCTGACTGTACAAAACTTGGTCTTATAGCACGGGATAGAATGGTCCCCTTCTAGGACCATCAGGCTCCTGTCTATCCACGTACTGTTAATTGGGTTCCTTTCGATCGCCCAAGTAGTTGCTGGTGTTAAGCATCAGAACAAACCTGAGCAACTGTCCCTCTGCAGTCATTTGCTGCTCTCAGTAAGACTGACAGAACTGACGTGTGCGACACACAGATCTGCTAGCTCTTCCTAAGTGTCCTTCCTAAAGATGCATTGCAGGTCAAACCAAAGTTACAGGCTTGATACAGAAATTAGTGGGTTGGGTTCTTTGGTCTGCGTTGTGGAGAAGGTCAGGCTGAGTGACCATAATGTTCTTTATTGGGCTTAAAGTCTTAAATTCCTTTCGTATCATTCTGTGATCCGTGTGGCTTTGAAAGTTAACTGAGAGTTCATGCTGTGCTCAGTAGGGACAGCAGCTGGTAAAACAAAGCAGGCCACAAGCCAAGTGAAAGACAAGACTGGAACAGGAACCACATGGCAAGCAAGGAAGCCTGAAATCATGTGATGGACCGAGGGAAATAAAGAATCATATGTATAACTCTTCAAGAAAATCTATCGTGCTGTGTGTTCTTGTTTGCACAGCCTTAGGTTTAGCAGTATCATTTTATTCCTGGAGTGTATAGCATAAAGTGGCTAGACAGCTTCTAATGAGAAAGTGGAGGGGGTAGTAATGGAGCTGTTTCCATAGGAAACAGGTCACAGACTTGAGTATCAAGTTCAAATGGTGAACCCCCTAACCAGTTTCAGAAGAATGCAACAGACCTCTGAAGGGATTTGTTGATCCTTGCTTAAATTATTCCTTGTCTAAATATAAATGTTGGACTTTGCTTTCACACGTGTATATAACTTCAAAGTGTTACATACATATAAGAAATTACCTTGTGTACTAAAGTCACTTGCAGACCTGGTTTATGAACCAGGACCATGTTTATTGAGATGTAGAGTATGTACTAAGAATATTAATCTAGATCCTAGATCAGTTAGGATTGAATATATTGTAATTCTTTTCCCTGAAAGAGAGGGACCAGACAGAAATCTCCGGTGCTGTGGGATGTATTGCATTACTGAAGGTGGGCCAGGGTACAGCCTACCAGTTCTCACTTCTCCATCTTGTCTGTCCCATCAACCTACATGTCAAATGCCACGTTGTGATGCGTTCTGGTCTGACCGTGCCTCACTCGTGCTTGGGAAATATGCAAAATCAGAAGTTGGGCTTGATAGAAATTGTTCCCGACCAGGAGATGACTGCCATGTGTTTCTGTGTAAAAGCTACTTTGGCTGGAGGAAGTTTTTGCTATCGTGACCCAAGTCATTCTCATCTCACAAGGGAGCTTCAGCTCTTGCTTATCCATCAGAGGAGACTGAGCAGGAGTGTACAAGGCCGGGCATAGTTTGTGGTGCCAGTGGCCCCTCTTCTTCAGGCACAGAACAATCTGGGGCCTCTGCCATGGCTGTCTGCCAGCAGCAAAACTACCACGTGAAAAACCACTTCTCTTCTTCTGCTCTCTTACCGTATTTGTGACTTAACTCTTGTGTATTTTCATTCAAAGGAAGGAGGATAACAATGAAATGATCCTGTGAGGGAGCCTGTTGGCTTGGAATATGTTTCCAGCATGCTGGTTGTTCTGAACAAGCAGCCAGGGAATATCCCCTCATGCTTCCTGCTGCACTGGAAAATGGCTATGGGGAACTGGAATGATAACAGATGCGAGCTGCAGAATCAGCAGGTAAGCTACTCTAAATCATGCCATAGCTTATGGTGGGATACCCTGATGCTTTGGGCTGCCAGCAGAAGTTTCCTGTTATATGGTGCATTGATTTCTGTGTGAATATTTATTTGTTTTGGGAAGTAAGGCAAAGTGTTAGGATGATTCTAGCTAGTGGCTGTAGAGGATGGACTTGCATGTGGAGAAGTGGATGAGCCGTTTTAGGAAGCAGTGGATCCATGTTGTAGCATTTGTAAAGGATGTATATTGTGTAGAATGAGTGAGCTTATCCCTGCTTTGAGAATGGACGAGGTGAGATACATGAATATTAGATGCTACTGTCAGTTTGAGGGTGAGCACTGGTATCTAGGGATAAAAGGTTTTCCAGTTTAATGAGGATGTGGCTTTTGGTCAGTGTTTAGTAATAGGAGCTACGGTCATGGGGAGAGGATGAGGTGAGTCCCTCACTTATTAGTCAGCTCTGTGGTTGTGTAGGAAGTTGTGGTAGTAGAAATATGATAGTATAATGAAAGAACACCCTTGTAGGGTTTTTTTTCCAATGTTTAAGGCTAAGAACTTGCTTAGAGAAATATTTTCCTCTAGCAGATAGTTCATGTGTTCTGCACCAGCTCAGGAAGTAGGATAGTGAGAGACACACACACACATATATACACACACATAGAGATCCTGCTATTCGTGGCCAAGACTCACAACTGCTTCAAGTACAGCAATTCAAATGTGTTTATAAACACAGCTGCATCCTGCAGATGAACAGCAGGAATCCTACATTTCTAAACCCCTGACTTTTTGGAGTTTGATGTTAATCTTTGCTTTACACGTGGATCTTACAGAATCCACAGAACTTAATTCCTTTTAGCTAAATACAACAAAACATAGGGTTTTCAGGTATATAAACTCTGTAAAAAGGCTCACTTCTGTACAGAACTCCTGTCTTCAGATGACCCATCATCTAAAGAAACACATTTACATCTGGGTACACTTCGTTATGGCAAATTTCCTTTCTCCTTCCTGGTTGGAGTTCAGAGATGAGTGTTTGCAGAGAGTGTCATCCTTGTGTTGGAGGCAGTAATGCTGGTGGGTTTTTATGAGGACAAAGAATACCTATGAACAGGGGACAGGCTCAACCACTACTAGTTTCTTAGCAGAGGTAGATGAGTCCAAGTCTGGTTTAAGATAAGACATCTCATAAATTGCTATTGTGGATTTGATGCTACAGTGCAATAGTTGAACCTCCTGGAGGCAAAACGTCCTGTGAGAATGCAGGTGGTCCATTCTGGGCAAAAGTTGGCTGTTTTGAAGGGATTTTTTTTCTCTCTCCAGTTTTCTCTCTAAAGCCTTCTCAGCTTTGATAGTGCATGTGGATATCAGAGGATCCAAAATATTCTGAGAAGTCACAGTATCTCAGCTGAATGAAGAAAAACACTCTCACACTTGATTCACTTCCCTTCAGTTTTAGCTACAAGTTAAACTTGTGGTGTTTAAAAACAACTCACGCCACAGCGTGGAGTACTGAGCAGCAGTGTCTCCACTGGGGCTCTCTTGTTGCTGCCACCCTAGAATCATGCTCAGTATTTGGTTTGCTTGAGTAAATGGAGTTTGTCAGCGGGGCCAGGCTGCTGGTCAGGTATTTGGTTACCTGAGGACTCCAGGTCTCCTTCTGCCATGCATAAACATGCAGTAAAGACTTTGCTGCTGAGCTACTGCACCCCTCAGAGCAACCTGCTTGTTGGTTTTTGTAAGAATGCACACACATTTAAATGGGGCAGGTATTGAATGCTCCAGTGCCCCAGGCTATATGTTGTAAGCTCTCCACCTCAGCTGTTTGAAGGATGAGCTCTATCAGTATGAGATTTTTTCATATTAACGGATTAATTAAAACATAAATTCTACTTTTGGCCAATTTGGAAGCATTTTTAAGAGGAACCCATGGGAGTTTGGATGGAGGATCTGTAAAGAAATCAAAAGTTAGATTCCCCATCTCAAAGGTAGCAAAGAGAAAGCGGGGATGACTTTTCTTAAGCCTGGGAGCCAGCCAGGGTACTCCCCTGGCCACAACAGACACAAAATTTCCCATCCTACATGAAGTACACGTTGAGACAGTGAATATGATTCCCTGACTGAGTAGCTGCCACCTGGCATAATACTGGGTACCGGTCTGCAATGTGGTTATTATTCAAGTGCTGTTCTCTTTAGCTGGATTTTATCTGAGTTTGCGAATTATTTCAACTTAAAACTGTGCTTTTAAGAGAATAAGCAAAAACATTCTTCCAGACTAATTTTTTTCCCTTTAGTTACACTTTTTTTTGGTGAAGTTCACAGAACTCAAAAGAGGATGGTGAGCACTGAGGGAGTACGGAGTGCCCTTGCTGGGTGATGTTGATATTTCAGCTCATTGCTGGTAAATGTTACAAAGCTATTTGGGTGGGAGAGAGTCAGGGCGAGGAAAAATGACTAGGGCTCAGGGGCAGAAGGGACTTACAGTTTTTCAGGAAATATTTTGATTGTAATGGAAACTTACTACCCTGCCATGACTTACAAACTGTGTGTTGTCAAGAAGACCAGAGGGAAAACAAAGCTGAGCCTCAGCTAGCAGAAAACACGTAATCCTAACAGGCTGGGAAGCCAAATTTGTGGTTACATGAGCACTATAAACCCTTAAACCAGCCAAGCTGTATAGCTTTCAGTCACACCGTCCGCTACAATGTGGTTAACAGGTCATTCCAGCACTAATATGTTGTTAAAGAAAGTAAAGTTCAGATGCAAACTTTTCAGATGTTCTGTGTTTATACTTCGTTCTCCCAAGATGTTTGGAAGTTTCGTGTGCATCAAAATCTTAGTAATAAATAATCCAAAGCAGAAGAGAAAAAAATGTGGCGCTGTTACCAGCAAATCTAAAAAGAAGGGTTTGAATAAATGAAAATATTTCTCTATTCACCTTGAACTTCTTCAGTCTCCTTTCTGAGTGGATTAGCATGTATGTTAATAAGGCTGCCAGAACAGTAAATAGGGGGCAGGCAGGGCACTGGCTGCAGCGCCTGAATGCAGTTCTACATTTCTGGAAATACAGGGATAGTATCTCCTGTGAGATGTAAAAATTCTCTACCAAAGCAATACGCCTTCAGGATGGATTTAATAGCACAAAAGTGGAGATCTTCCCATCAAAACCCATATTCCCACAGAATTTGGACACATACCTGTGTCACTTCCATATAAAATTCAGAGTAAGCAATTCTTTACCTCCCCTTCTTTCCCCATGCAAATGCTTTAGTCATGCTGTGGTTAAGCTATAGTTTCTGCTTGGCAAGCTTGGAGTCACTTACCTAAAAGATCTTGCTCCTGCAGCACTACAATAAATGCCAGTGCCCAAAGGAAAAGCATGGTTTCAGCCTCTCCAAGCTCTGCTGTAGTCCTGGTGGAGAGCCTCACAGCCTCCCTCCCAGCTTTGCATCGACTCCTCCGTCCAGCCGTTCGTGCTGAGGTTTAGCCAGAGTTAGGAGGAAATATGCCCAGGCTGAGCCAAGATTCTTGAGCTGTTTTCTTCTCCTTCCCTCCTTTTAAAAAACACCCTTCCAGCTCCACACAAAGTCCAGTTACCCAGGCAAGCTGGCAGTGGTCCAAGCTCCCCAAAGTTTGGGTTTTGTTTTTTTTTTTACCCTTGTATAGATTTACTCAGACTACAGCTGGAATGTGCTGCAGAGCTTTGGATCTTGTAAATACAGAAAATGGGGCAAGAATATGAAGGGAGAAAGGAGGAGGAAGGAGTGCTGGATGTTTCTTCAGTTTGGTGGATTTAGAAGTAGGTTAAACTTGGTAAAATCATGTGCAAAAATAGTGCTGCTGGTGGTATCCTGACAACGTGTGTGATTTTTAGCAGGATCTTATTTAAACATTGTTTGTCCTGAGGGTTGCTGGGTGTTGACTAGACAAGTGTCAGACTTTTACACCACTAGACTGGTGTTCAAGGACCTAAAGTATCTCCTTCCTTGTATTGTTCATATCTTCATTTAGGTTGTTACCTTTTTTCAAACTATTGGAAGTAAAAGGTGAAAGGGTGTCCACCATTAGGGTGTCCTACTTAGTCCTACAGGCTGCTGTTCAGGATAAACACGGTGTTCTAACACTGAAAAGAAAAACATGCACACTAGAACAGATTTCCTTAGTGTTTACTACCTCTCCACCAGTCAGAAAATCAAGCTGTTTGAATGCTATCTCTGAAAGCAAGCCTGCAGTGATGCCATCATAGGGTTTAAAGTATGATCATCCTTGGTGACTTCCAAGTCAAGTTAGATTGTAAGGCCCTTTCCCTTTGCCCTTTCTTAGGCACAACAGCCCAATGCAGCCACTGCATCGCAAAGGGAGCCTTTGCAACGGGTGCTTTTCTGTGCACTCTGCCCTCTTCTGTGCCAGACTATTAAAAAGCAATGAACATTCATTAAGTCAGGTTTCCCTTCAACACACTATAAAAAATAATAATGACATTTCCATTCCAGACCACCTCTGCTGAGGTCACTCACCCCCCTCGTAATGGATTTCCTCTGAATTGCTCTCAGGCTCCTGGAAGAGTTTGGTCACTCCAAGGAATTCTGATGATCTTGCTTGGTTAATTATCTGAGACAGCTTTTGTTATTTATAAATACTCAGAATGAAGCTACAGATGAAGACCACTTACCTAGCAACATGAAGTACAAAAAAAATCCATCATTTATGACAGAAACCATTAAATTGCAAAGTAGATTTTTCCAGTGCAGGACAGAAGATCTGAGAGCAGCAGGAAGAGTACGATACAAACCTACTTGTCTTCTGAGGCATTAGTAACAGAGAAATCATTCTTCAGCACATCATCTTCGAAATGGCCATATATGAGAAGGTCATGTGAGACTAGGTTTGCACGAAATCCAGCTGTTGAGATGTTCCCAAGATACCAGCAGTCAAAAAAAGCATGCCAGTGAACGGGGACGTGATTTCTTGCCAGCAGGCAGTCTGGTGAAAGGGAGAGCAAACATAAGGATTTAGTCTATTTTGGGAGTGATGTATTTTTTTTTTTGGTACAGTCTTTCTGCATCTCTTTCTTGGACTAGTCAAATGCTTGGAAAAAGCAATAAATAAGTGCACAGTGATCCCACCGAGTGCACAGGGAGAAGGAAGAGAATAAACAAAGGGCACGTGTCAGCAGAGGATATATGTGCCATGTGAAAAAGATCACACTGTTATTGGCCATGAAATCCTGCAGCATGGACTGACAGAGGGTACAGCTGAGCATACACTTGGCAAAAAAGGGAGTGCACTGTTGTGCAGTGGAGATTACTTCAGGGAACAAATACATGGAAGGAAGCCCATCCTTGTAGGGAGAGGGAAGGGCCTTAAACTGAAGAGGACATGAAAGAGAATCATCTCAGTCCTGGATTTAATACTTGTGGATGGTGAAATCAGTGCAAGGTTCTTGTGTCCTGCTAACCTGCCCCCGGGAGAAGATTTGTGTATGTTAGTGACTGGAGATTCCATGGGCTTTTGTCACAAGCTGGCTGCTACCTGCTCACGACCAGAAGTTCTTGCTACTTGGAGGCTGTTGAACACCTTATGTAAAATGAGGCATGGTTCATGATCATTTTAGAGGAGGTTGATTATTTTCACTCTCTTCATTTACTCAGTTTCTGGCTGCTGGCTTGAAACTGGTTGGGTAGATGTGGAAGCAGAATTTTGCTACCTCAAGATGTTGATTTCCACAAAGCAGCTTGTGGGCTGCTTCCAAGGGAAGCAGAAGCTTACTCTGCAACCAGTGCCTCTCTCTGGTGAACAGATAAAAGGCCTCTTGCAGCAGTGATTTCACCACAGTGAAGCAGCTATTGCATTTAAAACTTCTGATAGCACCACATCCCTGACAGTCTCCCGGGAGCCTCCATGTCTCTGCTGTTCATGGGGCAGCCTCAGCTGGCTGCAGCCCCCAGTGTGTGAATACCCTCAGGTTCTGTGCTCCTGCAATCCCCTCTCCAGTCTGCTGTGTGCCACCTTGTACTAGTGTTTATTTTGGTTTAAGGGACACTGAAAAGTTCTCTTATTGTCATAAAGCCATAATCTTTGACACTGTTTAAGCCAACTATATCAGATGGTTGATGGTATGAGGTACTGTCAGGATCAGCTCTGTCTCTGATTGTCCCCTCCCTGGTGAAGTTAACACATGAATGTGTCATGGAGCAGACAACTCTGATCCAGCCTTCTTCAAAACAATACATTTTGTACTACACCTAAAGCCAACAGTGAATCAGCTACAGGAATTGATTCTCTCGTGTCATCCTGCTGCCAACACACTGGGCTGGATTCTGTTTTCCAGCATTAGGTAAGTGGCCAATGGCTTCAGGCTGTTTTGTATCTGTGGCTTCAGCTTCCTGAGTAATCATCTGCAAGGAAACTGAATCAGAAAGCTGAAGGAAAAGGCGAGTCACATGGAATATTAGTGGATGACATCATTTGTTTTCTATTTTTAACCCCTTGTTAGATCCTTTTCTTTGACAGATTTCATGCATTTTATGAGGCCTGGCCATGCCTCAGAAACCCTTGTGAGATATGGTATGTGGTGTGCCTGCCCATTTTGGAGAAAGGAAGACTTTGTCCAAACAAAGCTGGATTAACTATATTCCAGCTAAATTAGTGACTCAGGAGTGGACCTAGTCACTCCTAGCCTTGTACTGCACCCATGGTGATCTGATAATATGTGCTATATTTTCTGTTACAGATCCCTTTGCTGTTGTAACTTTATGTCCACCCATTTGACTCATGTACAAGTGTGAAATGGATCTGTGAGTCCATGGCTGATAATTTTCTAGGAAATAATACTCAGGAGGGAAGTATTTGATTATTCCCAAATTAGAAATACTCAGCTAGTGTCTTTAGCAGATCAGCATTGCAAAGCACACCAATTAGATCAGATGATTACTTGAAGCTGGACTGACATTTTCATTCTGTGAAGGAGCAGCTAATACCTGAGAAGCTATTCATCTCTTGAACAGCACCTTGCTGAACACGAGTCGTGACCAGCAGCAGGAAAGCAGATGTCTGTGTCACTTAACACCCCTGTTCCTTTCTCTATTAGGCGATGCACCAGCCGTGTGTAAGAAGCCTTGACTATAGGTAATATTTCCCAGATGATGGACTTGTGAAAGGGAGATACCTAATGAAATAGAAGCAGCTGGAAAGAAATCCCTTATTGATTACTAGTCAGCCTATTCTCCTTCCCTCTTGATTACCACAAGGCCATGGACAGATGACAAGGGAAAGAATGACTTGCCAAGCTAATCACTCCACTTCCATTCCTCTGAAAATTTACAGTATGTGTATTAGTTTACAGTCAAAGTAGTAAAAATCCCGGGTTAATTTTAAAGTAGGGGTGTTAGAGGAAATCTAATGCTGTGGCAGGATGGTAGCAGTTCCTGTGTTCCTACAGATCGCTTGCATCGTTAGCGGCGGTTTTTCTTGCGGCACGCTTCCGACCCATGCTGCCAGGCAGAGACTGAACAAGGATGTGTAGGAATTTTCTCATCCTGCTGTCTGCGTAGTTAATCACACGGTGGATCCTGTCCAGCAAGATTCCCAAAGAGTACAGCTAGCTATTATTTTATGGTACTGGCTTCTCACCTCTCTAATTCCAGCTGCAAAGCAGCATTAAAAGACAACTTAAATACTTGCATAATAAAGGAAAAATTCTGGTAGTTGCCATAGGGAGATTGTGTCCTTATGAATGGGAAGTGAAACAACCAGGAAAAACTTTGTTAAAAGTTGATCTGAGGCATGAAAAACCTTGTGAGAGTATGAACAAATGAATAGATGAACATGATCAGTGTGCCCCACAAGCTCTGGAGGCAGGCAGTAAATTCAGATTGTTAGAAAACAGATGTGGACTCTGGATTCTTGTCCTCCACCCCTTACTTTGAATTTTTTTCTAATGAGGTCCTTGAATGGTGATCAGTTCCAGATGTGTTTAGGGGGAGAGGCTGATGGTGGTTACACCTGCTATTAGTTTGCTGCATCTCCATGGATATTCTTGTTTCATCCTCCATGGAGGACAAAACAAATGACAGCAAAAATGACCACCTGACACAAAGTGCTTGCAGGAGATGAGGACAGCATGGATGCTGCACCTAATGCCAAATTTTAGGACAATCTTCCTTTGCTTTAAGAGATCAGTTGGCTCTATCTGTTAAAATACCTGTTAAAATACTGCCCACAGTGGTAGTAAAATGCTTGAAATTATCTGTCCCAACTGTTCTTGAATTCAGACCCGCTGCTGGAACTCACTCTGTGAATAACAGAAATATTATTTTTATTTCTGTAAGCGCTTTCTGATTTTCCTTCTTGGCTACTGCTTTTCACCATCTACATAATGATGAAGGGATAATTTTCTGTTTCAGAGTGGTGACTGTCTAAGGTCTCTTCTAATTAACATTGGGAACAGAGGAAATAGAAGATTAGAGGATAAAAAGTGTGGAAGGGCAATGGAGAGCTCGTTGCATGTATTCAAGGAACAAGAAGTATCACAAGTGGGGACGGAAGTCACGTGAGTCATCAGGATGCTATAAATAATTACTGAGGTAATCCCTTTTCTTGAAACTATCATTAGGAAAGTGAATTAGGAGAAGCTGATAGGATGAGAACCTGTGGTTTGAATTTAGAAGAAGAAATGACACCAGTCCAGGGTGCAGAGTGCTGGTATTAGATATCTTAGATATTAAGATCAGGAAACAATCACTGGGAGGTACCTTGATTGAAGGAGTTGGTTGAAAGAGAGTGCAGGACCAGGCAGAGACAAGGTGAGGTGGTCAGGAGTGTAGCCCAGGAGAAGGAGTGCAGGGAGGAGGCTGACTACTGCTGGTGAGCATCACCTGGCAGCCAGGGAGCTGCCTCCTGGGTGGCCGGTGTGATGATCTGTTTCTCTCTGCACGGCCACCATATCACCCCTGGAGCTGTTCCATCTCCCACCCCATCTTTGGCTCAGGTGGCTGCTTCATTTTGCTCTGCCCACAGTGGTACTGGTGAAAGCTGGGGGCCAGGCTGGATACAGCCCAGGTGAGCTGATCTCCTGCACAGCGTGAACTGCAACTGAGAGTTCAATGTTTTAATTAGACACAGCAGGAGGGGAGGGAAGAGGATTTAGATCAATGAGAGTCTAGGCTGCAGTAATAGACCCCGAACTGTTATGTACTTGACCTTGAGCTTGCCTAGGCTGGCGGGGAAGCAGAGGAGTTCACATAAGTACCAGTGCTGAGAGGGGCTGGCGTATGGCTCCCCAGCAAAGCATTTATTTATTGCAGCAGAAGCCTTAATTTGTTCTTCACTGCTGTTCTATATCCGAGCAGTAATGTCTCAAATGCCTTCAAAGGCTGTTTGAGCCTCAGAAAGCATTGTGTGGTGGTTGATCTATAGATGTGACAAACCACAGTCCCTAGGAGTAAGTCTGTGAAAAGCTGTCTGTGTTTTAACTCCCATCTTGTTTGAATGCGTGGTGACTGTTGTTGTTGTTGTTAGTGAAACATAGGTGATGACTGTCGTGGTAATCAGAAATTACACAGCACTGCTGTCATGTTCTAATGCCATGGGGAATAGCAGAAGGTGAAGCTGCTGGTCACACTTGCTGTGCTCTGCCCAGACAAACTAATACGTCTCTCCAGGGATTTACTTGATGGGCTTCAGACACTGCACCTTTCCTTTACCATGAGCACAGCTGCTTGACCAACGTGTTAGAGCCAAAAGGTCAAGAAGGCTGGAGTCAGTAACAGCGTAAGCATCTATCCTGCTGCTCAAAGATATCTAGGTGCAGTCTCTGCTAACTGATATCATTTTGTGAGGTTATTTGAATAGATTATGGGGTGATTTCCTGCAGCTGCAGTGCTAATAGACTGCTTCTGCATCTATTGAAAGAGTTACTAAACAGGATATCATGGAACAGTTTGGGTTGGAAGGGACCTTTACAGTCATCTAGTCCAAACAAGCTGAATGCCCCCAATAGCAATGCAGAATGTTTTGCTGGCTTTTATCACTTATTTAGTCTCAACAGCAGGGAGAGTGCATTTTTTTTTGTACCAGTAAATCACTCTGACAGAGTTCTCAGTTTTAGCTCAGCAGTTAAAAAGTCTTGGTTCAACATCTTGGCTCTGATGGCCATAAATACCATTTGGGGAGATAATTTTTGGACGTCTCATATGAAGTTTTGTTCTTTGTCGTGAGACACACCTCATGCTTTCTGCTAAATGTCTACCCGATAAGCAGCTGCAGTCTGTCCCCCACAGTAACTTTACAGGAATCATGCTCACTCTTCCTTGTAGCCTGCAGATACCTTCTCTGAATTGATGAATTGATGCTTGCCCTTTCAGACACTACAGTCTTGAGGAAGCTAGATCTCTTTCTACTGACTTCAATCTACCTTATTAGTCTTTTCTCAGCTCCCTAAAGATAACAAAGAGGAACGTGCCATTTCACTACCTGGGTCAGCTGCTATCTGTCATAGAAACCCTGGGGGCTTAACCTCTGGTCTGCTTTATAAATATTGATTTATGCAGAAACTGAGATGGAAGTGAAATTAGTATGCTAAATTAGAAGGAAATGTGAAGCTTTTGATGTCTATTCCTTCTTTTTTTTAACTCCTTTTTTTTAAAGTTGGAGATCTTTTTTGGATTGTCTGTATTTATTCATACTGATTATTATAGTGGTTTACCACCACATTTATGTTGCTAACATTGAATAATCCTAAATGATCATTTTGGTTCTCTCTGTTGCTGCTCTCTGAACAACACTGACTGTTGTTCTTGGCTTAACTCAGACTGTCTCCACCCTCTTTCCTTCTGCAAAGAATTCCCTGCTTTGGATACACTATTGCTTCCCACCCATGCTGTTCTCACTGAGATTGGAAATGTTATTCATTTTATTTAGTGAGGGGAAAAACTTGGCTAACCCTTCAAAACCATCTTTCAGGGCCTGTAATTCAATGGAGCCTTTATTTCCAATGGTAGTAACTAGTTCTTCCCATGCTGTCCAAACTGAGTGTTCTCTGGTTGCAAGAGAATCAAGCACTCTTTTCCATTTTCACAGAAAAAAAGATCCTATTTTATTTTTCATAATGGGGAAAAAGCAGCATAACCTTATTTAGAAGGTTTTCTAGGAAAAGAAGCAGCTGTTACTTTCCACATTGTGCTATCTTTTAATGCTTTGTGCACCAGAGACTTGAGGAAGGAAGGCAGGTAGTCATATACAACCTGATGAGTGTGCAGCTGTTATTCTGACACTTGGATGTTCCACTTCTTTTCAGTCCTAACCCTTGATCTTACATACTAAGACATGAGCACTGAATTTCAGTTCTGTCACTTGATTTAAGTGGGTTGTTTTGGACTCAGAATTATCTAAGGACAAGATAATAATATTGTATGCTGCTGTGGAGAAAAATGCTTCTCAGGAATTTCCATTTCAGATTAGTAGGCAGTGCCCCAGATTGAGGCTGGGAGCTCAGCTAGCTGAGCAGGAGCCTGTGCCACCTCCACAATCTGCACATCCACTGCCTGGAAAGGGAAGGATAGAAGGGTTTGGGGTGGGCAGGTGAGACAGGAAACAAAGGTGAATCTGGAACTTGGTCTGTACTGATGAATCAAGGAACCTGTCTGCCATGCTACTGGCTCCACCAGTGCAGCTCAGAGCTTCCTAGAGATCCGCAAGGACTCTGTGATCATTTATTCTGACTCTCCCATATAAAGCAGATTATAAGATCCTCGTGATACTCTCTGGGGAGGGTTAGGTCACAGCGTGGGTCAGACCTTACAATGTCCCCGTTCTCTTTCTTGATCATTAAGATTTTGTATGCTATCAGCAGAAAGCAGAGGGTACTGAGGGGCCACTAAGATACCTGGAAAGGGATGCCTGGTTAGTCCCTGAGCAGCCCAGAGCCTGCGCTCCATCTGCTCCGGAGGAGAGGAACTACAGAAGGACACCCCCCTCTCAGCCCTGCTGCACAGCCATCCTGCATCTGGGAATGCAGTACTGCCTTTGCTACATGCTCTCAGAGTAATGAGGAACAGATTTAGACAGGTAGAGTTTTTTTATCATCTTCTACTGCAATCTTTTTCTTATCCTTTACTGCAATCTTTTCCCGAGTTAATCTTTTCTATCTGTGCAATCTGGAGATCTCTGTTTTTCTTCTACAAGGACTTCTGCCAAGAGAAGACCCAAACAGAGTAATGAGTCTCCTCTGTGCCTCAGTCACGAAGACCCGTGTGCCTCGGTGCTGCCTTAGAGGATCCCTGCAAGTGACTCAACCACCAGCAAACCAGACACCTCTTCCTTGCTGCCCCTGCCTACGCCAGCACGCCGTTAAACCGTGGGCCCTACTGTGGGTCTAGATCATGCTCCACAGCTAAGCAGTAAGGCACTAAAGCTTCCAGTGTCCTGCTAACAGAGTGTCACCCAAGCATAATCCAGGCCCTGACTCAAATTGACAAGGACAGGTTGGCCTCTGAAATAATCTCTTTAAATAGCAGCAGACTTCTCTCCCCAAGGCGCTTCCCTCCCCCAGCCCGCGCTGGAGAGCTGCTCACAGCGCATCGCCCACGGTTTCCCACCAGGCACTGCAGGGCTGGCACTTCTCACAGGCAAGTGTGTCCCCTGCCCGCAGTGTCCCAGCTTTGCTTTGCCTCGGGAATTACAATGAATTTTGCAGCCCAGTTTCTCTACTCCAGGGTGTTAAAAAACAGAAGTCCCAGGGAGCGCTCCAGGGAGGATGAAGACTACGATCCTTTCTGGCAAAGGTTGGAGAATATTGCTGTCTGACTTAGAGCTAGAGCTCTCCTTTCTCCCCCTCAGGGGTCGTGGTCAGCCCTCGGGGGCCATCCAGGGCCAGGCCCACGGACATGACAACCCCTGGACCCCTCCTGCCTCCTTACGGTGCTGTAGTTGGAGTTTTGCTTCACCTCCTTGTGTATTTAGTCGCTGTGCTGTATAGGTAATGCTTTCTTTTTCTTTTTTTACTGTCTAAAAAAAAAGGAAATAGTAATTTTCTAATATATCCCAGGATTCTGTGGTTATGAGTTGCTCTTGGAGTCATCCACTATAGCAGTGGAGATTTGAATACTTTAAACCCATGGAGTTCAGCTTTTCTCTTTCTTCTTTCATGTGTATGGTACTAGAAATAACCCTGGACAGGCTGATGGGTTGCTGAAAATTCATCCTGGGATAGCCTGGGTCAGATCCTGTTATTACAGGTGTTCTGTGGTTGTCTCTCCTGTGGTGCTTACGGTCTCCCTGAATTCCTGTTTTCAGGCTTGGACGGTGCAGACAGAATTTAGATGTCTGGTGCCCTTACCTTGCTCCAACGGGGGCTGTGCACCCGTGTGGCACATTTGTGTTTGTACAGCCTCACTCAACCTTTTCCACAGTTGTTTTCTCCCCCAGTTTTATGATCTGGGTGCTGCTAGCAAGATCACAACCTGGTATTGCCAGATGTGGTATAATCAAGGAGCAATCCTTATTCTTGCATCATGCCAATAGTCACAGATGTTGGTAATATTTAAACCAGAAATCAGTGGCTCACTGTAAACCCTCAAAGAACACCAAAGAACAAGATCCCAGGTTTGCACTGGAAAAATGGCTTCCCCCAGTCACCCATGATGTGACATATTCTGCAGTGAACTAAGAATCTTAAACGAGTCCTTTTATCACATGAGCACTCTTTCCTCTGGTTTGGGTTATGCTTTTTGTTCTTTATTACACTGGCAGTACGGGGATGTGTTAATCACTAGAGAACCTGTGATTTCAGAATACATCCAACTTTTAAAGGGCAAACAAGTTTCATTACTTGGAGAGTTTTACCTGCCAAGCTGATAGTGATCATTTGACATTCACAGTTGTGAGTACCCTGTAAGAACTGCTTAGAGGCAGGGGTCTGAGCACACTTAGAAGGTGTTGAAGCAGAGGAAACCAAGAGGGGTGACCTTCTGAGCTGTTGCTCTCAGATGATTTTTTCTCATGCTATCTGACACCCAGGTGCCATTGCCAGCAGTAAGCAATGGCATTTCCACCGTGGGTACAGAAGGCTGGCAACAGATTATGACCAGAGATTGAAGGCAGATATAGCACTAGGCTCAGGCTCTGGTAAATCTGACTCACTGAAAGGAGATATTTTATCAGAAGTGATAAGGCAGTGTAGTTGTACATTCCATGAGCCTGAGCTTTCTTTGCATTTGTTGCTGGTGTAACATCACGTGGTTTTGGCAGGCCTGTGTATAGTGAACTGAGTTTTAAATGCCTCAAGGCTTGGTGGTTATGCACCTATCTATGCTGGATGGTCACAGTGCATACATCCCTAACATTTGTGTCATACAGGCTACTAACTAAGCCCTGATCTCTTCCTCTTAAAGACACTCTGATAAGTAGCCCTGCTATGAACTTCCTGCAGGAGTCTTAGGCAAGTCCCTCTATCTGTCTGTGCCCCAGTTTCTATCAATAAAGTTGAGCTAATATTTACTGAATTTCTGCTTAAGAGAAGATGCTGGAGATTTCTGTGTAATTTAGAACATTCACTTTGCATAGCGTTTGGGTATCTAAATGTCAGAGATGAGTTTTAACTTTCCATCCTGTAATTGCCACTAGTTGGGAGTCTCCCATGGGTGTTTCTATGGACTAGTATTATACAAAATAATGGCAATTCAAGGAATAACATTTGAGTGAGAAACTGTCTTTGAGCTGGTTTAACCATATTGTCAAAGAGAGATCTGGCTTCTTCCTTCCCTGTGCCCGGGGGAGTTGCTTGTCACCCTGTGTTCCTGCAGGGAACACTCAGACACGACACAGTGCCATAACCAAGAATTATTACCAGTGAAGGTGGCATCTGTTATGATGCTTCTTGCCATTGGTATCTCAATAAGCCTCAATTTTTCTATCATTTCTCTTTCATAAAAGGAGCCAGGATGGAACAGGAGCATTTAGGAGCTCTTGGGGAAGGGGACTGCAACAAATGGGGAAGTTATTAGAGGGGTGTGGAAGGTTTTAGGTATCCTGAAGTGCCAGAGGAGATAGGACTAGGGACATGGAATAAGAAGGATTAATGGAGCTGGGGAAATTCTGGGTAAAAGAGGGATTTGGGAGGGAAAGGGCCCTTTCTGTCATATCCTGGGATTGCCTCTTTCTCACTCCTTTGAGAGGAGAGCCCAGCCCTAGTCACACCTCAGTTATAAGCTGTGCAGACCACTACCTGCAGCAGGCTGTTCCCTCCATCTCACCCCTCCCACTATACATAACCTGTCTCTGCTCAGTACTTCGAGGAACGAGTTAAAGTGACTTTAAAGGGAGCACTTTTTGCTGTGATTTGTATCCTCAGCTTGCACACATGGGATCTGAGCCCAGTTACCCAGAAAGCAGATGACAAGTATGTCTCAAACTTTACCAATCTCTGTTGCTTGCTGTTCTTGGGGAAGGTGTTCAGGGAGCCTGAAGATGATGGCAGCATATAGACACGAGCTTAAGAAACCCCTACCCCTGAAACGTTGTCCTGGTTTTGCTGGGATAGAATCCTAAGCCAGCAGGCTTATGGTCTGCAGGCCATTAGCAGTTTGGAGTCAGCCAGGGCAGCTGACCTGAGCTGCTACAGGTGTGTCCCAGACCATAAACCTCATCCCAGTATAAAGGGGGAGGGTTGCTGAGGATGGGGACTCGTCCTTCTCCTCCTCTTCCTTCTTCTCTTGCTCCTTACCATCTCTGGAAGGACTTACTTATCATTCTGCTCCCAAGGACTGCTCTCCTGTTTATGGTAACTGCTGTGCATTCACCGGGCTGAGTATAACTTTGTAGACTTCACCTTGGCATTAGTATCAATATTAGCTTTGCCATTTCATGAAATCCACTTTCATTTCAACCCACAGGTTTTCCAGTCCACCTTCCTGGCTGTGGTGGGGTCATCAGGTGATCCAGAACTGCTGTAGGTTAGCCCTGGATACAGGCTAAACGGAGACAAATTAAAAAAAAAGAAAAAAAACCCCTATGCCTAGAGTATATGTGCATGTATATGTGTATCCACATGCATATGCACATGTGTTGATGAATTCATCACAGGCTAGACCAAATTCACTGGGATGGTTTTAACTGCTATTCAGTTTTAATGCTAAACAGTTTGCGTTGTGCCAGTCTAAGTTAGGCACTGGAATTGTCAATTCTTGTCATGGTATAGGCCTCTAAGGATGCTAAAATACAATACAGACCTTGTACCATACTGTTGGTCCTTCCTCCTGGTGAGCTTGTATCACTGTGAATGCAGAAGACAAAAACTGCTGTGGTAATGGCAAAGAAATGTTGAGTTTTCGGCCTTCTACTCAAAAGCCTTTGTTTCTTTTTGTGGCACTTGAATTTCTGTGAAGCAGCACAGTAGCACTGGAACATGTGTAATTCCATCTGCATTTCTGCCTCGGAATGCTTTGCTATGACTCGGTTTGTAAGAGGAGTAAAAGCTGCCAAAAGGCCTAGAAGCTGACGTTGAGTACGTCTGCAAATCCAAACAGCAGCTCTGGCTGGGCCTAAAGAACCCTGTGCCGCCCTATCCTCCCTGCGCTGGTGCCCAGGAACAGGAGCTTGGAAGAAAACCCAAGATTCTTTCTCTCCTATGCTCTCAGAGAGCCTGCCAAGTGCACAGATTGCTTCTTGAATAGTGCATTGACTACTTACTGTTAGACCTACCTCCAGATATCTGCAGAATTCCTTAGGAACCCTTTTATACCACTGCCTTTCTTAGCAGCCTTTGGCAGTGAGTCCTGTCAGCTATTTGTGTAATAAGGGGACTCTTAAATTTCCTACCTGATACTTTCATAGGATATACCCCTGACATTTATACTGGGAGAAACAGTGGCTAATTCTTCCCAGCTGGCTCTTTTCTGGACATCTGTAGAATCTTTGCTCCTTCAGTTATCGAAGCTGAAGAGAATCCAGTGTTATCAGTTGAATCTCTTTAGTCCACTGCCACGTGGATCCTGAGGAAGCCAAATCTGTGTGTGCTTCACCTGACAGGTACATGCAAGTGTCCCATCGTAGCGGGATAACTGAATGGGCATTTCCCTGTTCCAAAGGTGACAGTAGTGATCTGCAAGTGTAGTACGTGCTATTACTGTATTTTATCTTCCCCAAATGATTTTTGCTGGTTTTATTCATTTCTGGATGTATTAATATTACCATTTTTCCAAACTTGTTTTCCCCAGTGTCATTTAACTTGATGAAAATTAACAGTATCTTCAGAAAACATTGGAAATAGAGAAATGATTTATTCTGAGTTGTCCTTTTCTATCATTCTAAGAGTACCCTGTACCACACACTCTTTGCATTGGCTTTAAGACTTCGAACTATGTGAAACAATCTGCTTAAATGATATTTTTTCCAGTTCCTTAATTATTCATGGATGTCTGCATATGGATATTCTCTTTTATTTTTCGCAGTTATGCTGAGCAGCTGTTCGTGAAAAAGTAGGTTTATAAACTATATTTTCCTATTTGCTTTTACTAATCACTTGAAAGGTAAAATGTCACAATTTATAACCACGTAACAAAACTTGCCAGCTGGATATTTGTCTTATGGACAGAAATAAACAGACTTTTTCACCAAAACTTTCTGTGACAAAGTCCAAAAAAGGAAAAGCAGTTCCTCTGAAAGGAGCAATGTTTTATAATGCTGGGGTTTGTATTTATATTGGCTCAGATTTTCATCCAGTGGGCATGATGGCTAGAACAGGGGCCAGGCTGTGTTTCTGTGCATGAGAAGTCACGTGCTGTCTTTTTGTGAGCACTTGCATGCTTTGCTGCCTGCTTGGACTGTTTCTGCATAAAAAATCATAATGATGTGATTTATGCCAAGCATACAAGCTCTATTTGAGGACAGAAATGTATCTGACCCAAGGGGGTTTGTAGTGGCCTGTTCGTGATGAATTCTTAAACCTCAACCCCCTGCTGAAGTTGAGTGAGAGCTGTCAGTGGGTCGATGGCACTCCCAGGAGGGTTCAACAGGGACAAATGTCATTCACTAATGCAAATGAAAAATATGTATGTAGCAGGAGAAGAAAAAAATCATCTGAAATAAATATATGCAATGCATACCTATACAATAGCATGATGATCTTCCTTTGGTAATGAGGCTGCTGACCTCTCGGATGCAAATGGATGATAGTTTCCCCGTGAAATCTCAGGATGGTAATGTTCTGGATGTGCTTTAATCCTATCTGAAGCTTGAAAAGCCTACATGTATTTTACAGCTGGTTGACTTCTTTTTTTTTCCCCCCAGTGGACATAAAGTGTTGCCTCCACCAGAGTCCCAAGCAGAAATTCACTGTTCCTGAGAGCAGGGCTGCAGATCAGAGACTGATAATCCGATTACTTTGCTCCTTTGTTCTGACAGGAAAAAAAAAAGGAAATCCAAGACTAGTGCCAAAAATCAATTCCCCCTTTGGGTGTTTCTATTTGCAGATAAAAATATCTGATGGCATTAGTGCGGTGAAGCACATCCTTGTAGTTTGGACTTTCTAGCAGGATCCTGGTTCATCACTGCACTTTTTGTGGTCATCCTTGGCTGGGGATTCCTTATGGACTTTTTGTAGTTGATTACAACACATGCAAGGAAGAAGTGTTAATTTATCTCCTATCTCAAATGCCACTAAAAAAAGAAATATAAAAAAGAAATCAGTTTTTGGATCTTCCTGTGTATTTTACCCTGCACACTCCCTTTTAGCCAACTGCCAGTGTAGGAAATGCCATTCATTGCTAATGCTTGCTGTAAACATTTTGCATAATGTGTTTAGAGATAGGGTGTATATATTCTTTTCTGTCTGGAGTGGTTATGGGCTACTGTGATATTGAAAATGGGGTTTTTTGGGGGGTGAGGTGAACTCTTGACAGCGATGTGGCCTCTCAGCTGAAGATAGCTGTTGTTTGTGCCAGGGGCTGTGTTGTAATGAGTTCATGGGAGACAGTCTGATGTGATTCTTGTCTTGACATTAAGCTAACGAATATGCATGAGAACTAACACTGGAAGCTTAACATCTTCACAAGCCTCTAACCCCAAAGAAGCAGAAATGCAGGAAAATGTGGAAGTGGTTTAATTTGAAGGCAGAATGTCTGCTATTGGGGTCTTTAAGATACACTACTGGAAAAAAATATTTTAAATCACCAATTTCAGCATAACCAAGTTATCCATGCGTAAAGACTTTAGTTATCTTAGCAAAATAGTGTTGTTCTCATTCGTTTTGGAGAGAAGACCTTGCTACAAAACCTGCCCTTTTTTGTCTCCTGCGAGGATATACAGAACGACTGATGCTGCTGGTGTGGTACTTGATTCAAATAATAAAACCTTTTCTGTTGCACAGATTGTTATGTGAAGTCCTCAGCTGGAAGTGTAGTAGGAAGCAGAGCTGCTGGCACAGATTAAGGGCACCACAAAGAAAATGGATGGCACTGTTGAAAGTGGAGCAACTGCTCAAAGAGCAGCTGTTTCTAAATGTTATCACATTATTTTTGGAAACTGTTACAATGCATATTACAGTGCTGGGTGCTGCTGGGCAACATTTGCTTTAGCCAGCCCTGCTGATGAATAACTGCATACCTTAAATAGCAATGACCTTGTGAAAATGGTAAATATTTTTTTGTTGGAGACAGCACTGAAATCCCTGACGTAAGTTATCACATAAGATATGTGTATCTTTTAGAAAACTCTTCTTCCAGATAGATTTATGGAGCCCTTAATGTAGAGGGGCTTATACTATCTGTGTAATCACAGTACAGACCAGGGATGGCATCAGCTCTGTTCAAGTTCTATAATTTCCCAGAAATCTTGCATTTATTTGTTCATAAGGCTGCAAAATCCTACACTATGGTTTATTATCCTTTGTGAACAACCGAACACTGTGAACCACCCGGTAAGGAAGTTGAGGCAGGAAAATTGGCACATTTTTGTAGCAGTGTTGTCTCTCCAAAGTTCCTAGGGGCAGGAGGTTTGTGTGGCATCACAGCGTGGTCTTGTCTATCTAGGGGTGATTCCATCTATGAAGTGTTAACTCGGATCAGGAGACCTAGCTGTTTAGCTCTGCAGTAGGATATAATTGTTGTCTGTTATCAAAGTCATTTCCTTCCCATCACGAGGCTGTGACGGCTGTCAAGAATTTGGTCTCCAAGTATGCAAGAGCAGGGGAGCAGATCTCTGGCGTGCAATGGCATGACAGTTGTTCCTGCTGTTATTAGGGAATGCTCTGCAGCAGCCACTTGCCTTTTCTGAACCCCATGGAGCTGCATGCAGCAAATAACAGTGGAAGTTATTCAAAGCACTCAACTGGGATCAGTGCTGATTGAGATTGAGTACTGGGGAAGGTCTGGCTGCCTGGACAGCACAGATTATATCTTTCTTGTTTTCTTGGGTATGGCAGTTTCCCAGTTTGTCCCCCTGCTAGGTTATCTGTGGCTTTTCTGAAAGCTGGCTGCTTACAGTAGCTTTCAAGCCACCTGTAAGGTAGGTAATATGACAGTAATAATTCAGTCAGCCTACTTGAGTCTTGCTAAAAGCACCTAAAATATGCACCCTTCTTACATGTTAAATGTCAAGCCTTTAATAATCCAAGCTTTCCTAACAAATTTATTTTATTTGTTTTTAGGGATGACAATAAAATAAAGAAACAAGATGCCCCGGCACTTTGTGATCTTCACTGTTGTAAGGATGGGCTGATAAGAAATGGCCTTATTGGGCAGAAGCCCCCCTCTATCAATCCTGAGAGACTGAAAGATTTTGGTGAGGAGGACTACCTGAATGGGGATGTGAAGACCTGGGAAATGAAGATCGTCAGCCGTAATCAGGAGTTACTTAGGGATGCCCTTTCCCGCATCCCTCAGTCAAGCAGTAGGACCAGCCTCTCAAGCTGTAACAAGCTGATTCGATTTGAAGATATTAGTGCAGCAGCTTTCAAAATCCAGTGTGGTGTTCAGAAGACACCCTGCATGGTAGGGAGTCTTTATGGCTTTGCATTCTTTCCCTGTTTCTTTTCTTCATAAAAGTTGATGACCTACTAATGAAGAGTATGTGAACTGCAGCAGATAGGCCTGTGTGAGATGACTTGTGTTTCTGTTTGTTGTTGTTAACTGTCAATAATAATTTTCTTCTCACTTGTTTACTCTAACCTAAATCCTCAAAGATTGCAGTGACCTGTAAACAAAGGATAAACCATATTAGGCGTAGACTTAATGCACTGTGGTATTATGCTCTCGGTGAAAAACTCTTACTACAAGGAACCGGAGTCGGAGATGATGGACTATCAGTGTTTGGGTAAGCAGGTTTGGGGGGGCTCTGGTTTGGAACTAGCCCTGGTATTTGGAGAGTCTGAAGGTACAGATTTTCCTTCCTAGCCTGGCCAATCTGTCGAGGCTGTGTATGTCCTGTAACCTCATGGTTCTGCCATGCACGTGCTCAACAGAACAAGGATGTTAAGAGATACATACACAAATATCCACACCTATCAGTCAGTCTGGGTAGGAAAATGGTTAAGACACTTCCATAAATGCACAAGCATGTGCAAAAGTGTAGCAAAAGTACAATGTGTACAAAAAGTACAAAGGGTATTTCTACTGTTGAGAGCCCTTCATGAAGGCTACTGCAGACACTCTGTGGCTAATCTCTTTTCCCTGCAGTGGGTAAAAAGAGCATTTTTGCCAAATGGCAATTCATAGCAGCAGCTCCAAATCACTCTCCCGATGAACCTCTTCCTGGTGCTGACCTGGGGCACCCCACCAGCCTCACCCACCAGCTGGAGATTGTCTTTCTGGCTTGCACAGGGGAAGGACCTTGGTGTCTCAGCCGCTGCTTGGGGTTAACAGTCCCTGGAGCAGAGTCATTGATTCTGGAAGGCACAGCAGTTCTCATTCCTAGATGACATCTGCTGATCCAGAGGTATCACAATTGTTTTCAATGGTTTCTTTTCTTTTCAGCTTAGAGTCCCCAGTATAAGGATAGCTGTGGTTTTTGTTTCATGCTCCCAAAGAAGCATGTCTCTTGAGACACAAGACCATCTGGGGCTGTAAGATGGATCAAAAAACTTACGGGTAGTGTGGCTGGAGTGCAGGGAGTAAAACTAAATGCATTTTGCACTCCCATAAAGCCTGTTCAGAGTGACTTGGGAGTAAACTGTCCTTCCAGTTGTACCTGGATTTCCTTTCATAGTGGAAAAGTTGGCTGGCTTTGTAAGGCAATGGAGGGAGTGAGCAAATGTCTGTGCAGCACAGGTACTCACGAGGCTAGGGTCTGTGTGAGCAGAGGGAGAGGAACAAACTCTGCATCGTTTGTCACCAGCATGCTCAGACTGTCATGCTCAAGAGCTCAGGGCTCTAGGCAGAATTGTCAGTCTTCTGCTTTTGTGCAGAGACTGTCCCAGGAAAAAAATGAATTTATATTGCAGGCAGCATCACTGCACTTCTCTGCGTTCAACATCTCTAGTCATATTTGTTAGATGGGCTTAATCCTGCTGTACAAACGTAGGTCTTTGAGCAAGGAGAGCGAGGGTGTCACAGCTTAATTTGGAAAGCAGAGCTAGCTAGCTCTGTACCCTTTGATAGCCTGGTTCGTCCCTTCCATGCAGCTCATGGCATTGTGCACTTCTGCCAGACAGTTTCAGGACACTGCCTCTGCACATCTGCCAGTGTGAGACTGCAGGAGCCTTAACCATGGGGATCACTGAAAGACCTCATTCACACCTTCAGCTCAGATGGAGCAGACCAGGAGCTCAGAACTGTTTAAGTCTGCCTTGGTCCCATCCCCTGAGCCAGCTACTTGCTTCCAAGGTATGGCTCCAACTCTGAAAATTAACCAGCAAACACATCCTAATGCAGGCAGAGGCGAGTCTGCACCACTGAGTGCATCTTTTGCTCCTGCAGGCAGCTGTGCAAGGCAAAAACTTTCCCTAAATGAATCGTGCTCCTGCTCACAAGTAGTTAAGCTCTCCTTGGCTGGTTGACACCATTTGGTCTCAGGCAGCTTTACCCCCTGTGCAGGTTTTGGTTTGGGTAGAGTTAATTTTCTTCCTAGTAGCTAGTTCAGGGGTACATTTTGGATTTGAGCTGGAAACAGCGTTGATAACACAGGGTGTTTTCATTATTGCTGAGCAGGGCTTGTGCAGACTCGAGGCCTTTTCTGCTCCTCACCCCACCAGTGAACAGCCTGGGGGTGCACAAGAAGCTGGAAGGGGGCACGGCCAGGCCAGCTGACCCCCAGCTGCTCAAGGGGGTATTCTATACCATATGACATCTTGCTCAGCAACAAAACTAGAGGGACCACTCTGGGCAACTGTTGCTGAGCAATTGTTTTCATTTGTATCACCTGTCTTGCTTGGGTTTTACTTCTCTCTCATTGTTATTTTCATTATTATTATTTCAATTATTGAACTGTTCTTATTGCAACTCGTGAGTTTTCTCACTTTTACCCTCCCAATTCTCTTCCCTCAGTCCTCCTGGGGAGGAGTGAGGGAGTGGTTGTGTGGTGTTTTAACCCCAGCCAGGGTGAAACCATGGCACCCCTCAACTTAGATAATTATTTTCTCTTGGGTGTCCCTGGCAGATTTATGCAACATGGTTGTATCCCCTTTCTGCATTTATTGTGCCAAAATAAAAAGGCGAATGTTCTTTAGTATCCTTTTTATGAACTATGCTTTTGGGATGATCAGAATAGTGGAAAACCTTTATCTCCACTTGTTTCAGTGTGCAAATAGCCCATGACTGTTACTATTGAAAGTAATATCTTTCTTCAGAAGTCAGTAGCACATGTTTTATGCACTGATTCAAAAGGAAAGTACTGAAAGCACAGAGTGGTATCAAGAAAAACACAGATAACCTGTATTTTAAGTCATTACTGAAAGGTAAGAACCCCTTTCGTGGAGATTTGTTTGGATTTTAAAAGTGAACATGACTAATTAATTGAATGGAGAAACACTTTGATTCCTTATCTGCAGGTAAGGCCATGGGTGGAGTGTCCTGGATCCTTATGCAGCAGTTTAACAGATGTTACAGAGGTAGTGAGTATAGGAAAACAAGGAGCTGGCATTACATGGGGCACTTGCTTTGGTTACTGATGTAAGGGACTTGAAGGGTTGTTTTCTGATGGCTTTGTGGATGCCAGCTGGAGGCAGTGCTGTGTGTTGTACATCAGACACGGTATCTGAGTCCTTAGAGAAGATCATGGTGACAAAAGGGAAGACTTACAGGCTGGTTCAGTGAGTCTTACAGGGTCACACATCAGGTCAGCACAGCTGAAAATAGCACTGACACCTCCTTTGTTAGAAGTAACTGCTATATTTAGGCTTCATGAGGAAAGCCTCAGTTAAAGGAAGCAGAGCTAAACTAAAAGAGCTAAAATACTGAGTATGAAAATTAAAGAAAAATACTAATAATCTGCAGTACACCTCTGTGGTAGAGTGACATAACGACGTGTATTTTTAATGTAGGACAATTAGCAACCTTATAAAATCACAGGCTTCACCTCCTTAATTCCTTTTCTCATTGTTCACTCTAGAATCCAAGATTTTTCTATGAAAAATCAAACCAAACCACACCACAAAACCGCATGTGATATATGTACAGCAGTGTTTCTCGCTTCGTGTTCTTGTTGTGTTTTGCACAGGCATTCTCCATAGATCAGGCTGTTCAGGATAGAAACTATTATCCTATTAGTGCACTAAGCACTTTCAATTCTTTCAGTTCTGTAGGCAGATCTGCAAAGGAGCAGCAAATGGTAGCTCCTATTTCAGGATTTTCAGAAGGAAAACAGAGAATCTGGCCCCACCTATGGGTGAGGAATTTAACACATGCTTGCAAATCCACTTGAAAGACTCATCTGAAATATTTAGTTTAATTGTATCCCTTACCACATGTATCTGTTTCAGACTTAGTTTATATAAATTCACTTTTAAAGTCCAAAAAATGTCAGTATATATTGCTATGTACGCTATACACCACATGCTTGATGCTGACAGATATTCTTTGAGATAAATATTTAAATTATATTGTCCTTTAATCTATCTCTCTTTGTGGCATGATAAATAAATCCCCTAAATCCCCAGGTCCTCATTTGCTTTGGCAGCCAGTGGAGGACATAGAGCCAATTACGAAATAGAGGTGCAATAAGCCTACAGAACTGGAACCCACAGACTTGCTGCAGCTTTATTTCAGAATGCGTTTTGTTTAAAACCCTTGGTTTAGATAGTTATGAGAAGAGGAGATCAATAGGTGAATGAATGCTGTGCCTTACTACCAATTTAGTAAAGGTTTGCCCTTAAAAAGAATAATTTCAACAATGATGTGCTTAGAGACTGCATCACATGCACTAAGCTTGCTGATTCCTCTCAGCTCAGGGATCCTTTCTGTAACAAAAACTGAAGGTTTTCAAACAACAGGTGCAATACTGAGAAATTCTTTTTATTATTTCCATCATTCTTCAAGTAAGAAATGTCTTTACTAATGTTGTCCTGGCCTTAGGATGCAGCAGTGAACCAGTGACAGAAACTATAGCAGAGTCATAATGGGACTCGTGGAGGAATTTTGTAGCTGCTTCTGTGTCTATTTGGAGATGACTTTCTTCTTTCAATATTCAATATCCAGTTTTGGCAACTGCTAAAATATTTGAAACACCATCCTATGGTCTGATAATTGAAAATATTTATTTTAATATCTGTATTTGAACAGCACGACCAAAAGCAGTGCTGTTTTCAGAGTTCACAATGGTATGGGGTATATATTTTGCTGCTGTGAGTTTGAAAATAACCTCCATAAACCAGAAGAATCCTGTAGGTAACACCACACTGTCATGTGTTTATAAAGAAACAGATGATGAAATTTACTTTTTAGAGGTCATACATAGCAGCAGAATTCATGCTTCACCAGGGAGCTTATGGGGTGTGGGAGATTTTTCTGTATTTTAGGTACATCTCCATAATAATATTTCTATACTCCAGTATTCTAGGTTATCCAAGCAGTATGGAATGGACATCTACCTAAAAAAAGAGTTCCTCCAGTACACGGGATCTGTGAAGGAACGAGGTGTACTTTACCTTCTGACATCATTGCCTCAGGTATAACAAAATGTCAGTGTTCAGAAAGAAATACATTAATTCAGCTTTACAAAAAAGAACAGATTTAAAGATAATTTTGCCTGTAATGTCGATGGATTCACAATGTTTCTTGTTTTTTAAACCATTATGCTGAACAACAGAGATAGGTCAGCGAGTTTCTGGATTTAAAATACTACTTCATTTACCTTGGCCAATCTACTGGTGAAATGTTTAAAATATTTGGTAGAAAAGCTTGCAAAATGTAACCATCATCATTTTCCTCTGGCGTTCAATGACAGTGTGCATGTGTGCACTGCAGTTCTGACATGGAAACCACCGAACTTGAAATGGTGATGAAATTCAGTTGCAGTGGCTGATGAGAAGGATTTAGATCACCGATTGATTTTGTAATGAATTTCAGTTGCATCACAAGAATAGCTTGTTCATCATTTGTCATAAGAGGTTATTGAGCCTCTGCAGCAATAATAATTATAATTGGCATGATAGAGCAACCCAGAAACAGTGGCTGCTCCTGCACTTTTGTAATAATATGAATAAATCCTTCTACTAAAGGGAAACCTGAAATGAAATTATTTCACACAGGCAGGAAAGAGGGACCAGATATTGGCTCTGAAGGGACAGATCTTAGCTCTTCTGGGATCAGCTGGAGTTCTGCAACTAACTCCAGTGGAACAGGAATGGAGCCTAGAGCAGTGGAGGAACAAGGATTGATCTTGTGCTGTCTTAACTCTGTGTTTAAGTCCCGAGATGACACCAGACATGCCTAAACTGTATCACAGTATCATATTATGATGACCTAATAGAAGATAAGAAAGAAGTCAGATCATTAGAATGACCCAGGATCATATGAGACAGCTTTGTGACACTGTCTAATGCAGAATAAGCAACTCTGTTTTTTAGGATCAGCAAAGAAAGGGGGTGATCGTGACTTCGGACAGTAACTTCTCCATGGCTGTTGCTTACCACGCCTCCGAGCTTCGTATTCCAGTGTTTGTCATCATGTCAACCAGCACGTCCCTGGCCAGAGTGAAAATGTGCCGTGAGTACGGTGCCATGGTCATATCCTATGGCACCACAGCTAAGGATTCCCAGGTGCATGCAAGAAGGTTGGCACAGGAGAATGGTTACCTCTACCTTGAAGAGTAAGTGGAAAGTCAGGCTGATCTGAAAGATTAGACTAGATACTCGCACAGCTCTGCACAAACAGTTCCATTAAAATTTATTCATTGGTCATCAAAATGTTGCCATTATTTGGAGTGTGGACTCTTACAGATTCCCAGGCACAAATGATGAAGCTTTCTTAGAATGCTTGGGGATAGAAAACAAAGTGAAACACTGCTGTTTTCCCCCAAATTAGGCAAACTTCCCTATGAGGAATTATATGGGCTAGTATGTTAATGGATATATGCTAAGTCTTTATGAACTCTGCCAGAAAGCATTAAGGCTTGCATTCAGTTTTGGTGTCTCTGTTTGTAGTAGGGTGGTTAGAAGCTAATCTTTAATCCAAAAAGTTCAGTGACATAGTGTAGAGGAAAAGGAGGTTAATGCTGTAGAATTTTTGCATATCTGCTCTGAGTGACAAAACCATGATTATGCCTTGAAAAAGATGATTAAGAGGCTACTTCACACATCTTTTTAAAGTAGCTAAGGAAGAGTATAAATTTAAATTTGAACTAGCTGAGATCATGGCATGAGACAGATCTAATAAAACCACAATTAGAACAAGATAAGGTGGACAAAAATATTTAGAACTGATCATTCTTCCCTTTTTTTTTCTTTTCTTTCTACAGTTCCTCTTCCCCTTCCCTTTTTATTGATTTTGTTTCCTTACCATTTTTCAAGTAAGGGTTCATAAAGTGCATAGAGGTGAATCATTAGCATGAGGTAGCTGGCAGTCCCTCTGATGCACTGAGATGGAATGTTATTTTTCCTCCCCATCACTGTCGCTATGCAGGCTTTATCCACCACTTTGTGTTTGTACATGTGCTGCAGAGAGTGCCCATTCCTCTCTGGCTCCTGCACTGCTGCATTACATCGACTAATAATGAGCAATGGTGCTTGGAAAGAGGATCCCAGAATGGGCAGAAAGGAGAAAGTCCTCACTTTCTTTCCCAGAGAGATGTGTGCATATATGGAGAGCCAGTCTTCTTCAGTGTGTCTGACACACATTCATTGTCACTTGCCAAAGCTGTCTGTAAAACATCAGCTGAATGGAACTCCTGAACTTTAGTTTACTTCGATTTAATTCTAGCTTGTGTAAAATGCCTAGCAATTTGGTCTCTGGATCTCCTTAACCATCAATTCATTCTTTCTTTCCTGGAGTAGACATTGCCTGACTGCCTTTGGCTTTACCTGCACAGGTAATGTCCTGTAGTTGGGTGTGTCAGTGTCAGTTCTTCCCATTTCTGGAGTGTAATTAAAATACTATATTATGAATATGATCATGCAAGGGTTCAATTAAAGGAAGGAAACTTTTTGCCCAACTGCACCTTCCTGTGAAATTCCAGGAAAGAAATGTGATTTTTCAAGTTGGAGTTCAATCATTCATTCTACCTAATTACTAGGTAACGTAGGATTTTTAATAACTACAAATGTTCAGGACTTCATTATGAATCTCATGTGAATAGTGCCAATAAAAAAAAAACAAAGTACTTGTGGGATGATGTGAGAGAGATTGATTTGGGAATCTGAGAGGTAAGAGTGCTACAGAGTGAATTATGCACCTTAGTTCCTTGAGAGGCCAATTTTATCTTGTGTAACTCCATATCCAAATACTGACCAGACTTGATCCTCAGTCATTTGTGATCTGTTGGTCTGTCACTCTTGAAAGGAAAAGAGATTCTGAGCCCTTTATTTGGAGAAGAGGAGGCAGTGCCTGCAAGCTGCCACATCAAGATTTCATTGGGGAGCTGAAGCCTGACAGCTCGTCTTTGACTGCTGACTTATCGTGCATTTCAGAAGGCAAATGGCCAAATAGCTACTTGTGATTCAAACACGTTTGTTTAAATCTACAGCCTTTAGATTTATCTGCCCTGTTCCTTGATTTCCCTTCAATGACATATGATACTGAAAGAGAAATGCTTGTTTCCCAAAACAAGAGTAATTGACTGCAGTGCAAATGAAGTAACCCATTTTATTACAAAAAGCTGAAGGCTGATCAGTGAACTGGTGTTCTAACTGCGTTAGAAAGGAAAACATGATTATCTGAAACAGTCACTCAAACTGCTAATGAATCTCCATGCCCTGAGCAGTCACCTTTAGACAGAATTTTCAGTTGGAGAAATTGTATTTGTAAATTGAATATCGCAGGTCCTCGTTCGTTTTAGCAGGTCCTGATGGTTTCCATGGCAGGGGGAGCTCCTCAAACTCACTTCTGAATCTTCTTTACAAATAAGGCTTCAGAAGAATTGTTCAGGACACCAGTGATATATTTTGTCACGTACAAAAAGGAGGAGAAACCTGCTTCAGTATTGTGATAAACAATAAATTGAAGGGTTCAGTTACCCATCCCATGATGATTTCTTGCCTTCGTCTTAGCTCTGCTTCAGGAGTGGAAGCTCATTCCTCCTGTCCTTTCTTGTGTAGTTATATAGCCTCTTGCCATGAGGAGTTTGCTGTGTTTTGCTATATATGTGAGGTAACTCCTCAAGAGGGCCTTGGTCTTCATCTTGCAGGTGCTGTGTGCTCCTGTGCTGTGTGTCTCTGTGCACGTTTAACAGTAACAAAAGCACATCTTCCTACTACCCAAACATCCTGGGTCAACTAAATCAAGTGCAGTCGTAGGACCTATCATTCTGTTTGCCAGCAAAAGCAGAATGTACAGGCACACACCCAGAGGCCTCAGGGGTTTTGTTCATCTCTCATTCTACATTCACATCACTGCTAACTTTTACATAAAATGCAAACCAGCTTTTAGAAATAGATCCCAGTCAATTCTATGATTGTACAGTGGACTTTTCTTCAGTCTTTTGACTCTGTTTGTCCCTATTCTCCTCAGTAAATTACCTTTCCCAAAAGTGTTTTACCAGTGAGTATTTGGGCACAGCTAAATGCTTCTCTTACCCTTCCAGAGTCTTCCAGAGTAAGGTGAAGGTATCAGGTACTGGCCCTGGATTGTGGAAAGAACTCTGTAGCGATCTGTTTGGTATTTGTGAGGTTGAACTCAGTGCTTAAATTCAGTGATGATTTCCCTGTGTCACGAACACTAAATTCTACTTGTAAATACAGAAGAAAGGAGCTTTCCTTCTGAGGTTTGCTTTTAGCTTGGATTGCCACGTTTAAAATGGATGCAGCATAAGGTAGTCACAGCGATGGAAAAAATTACTTCTGTCTTACTAGCTCTGTAAACACCTGACACTGGGAACAGCAGAGACACATGCTTTTTTTTGACCCTGAAGTCTATTTAAGGGGTTTGTCAACAGCACAAGCTTTGTGCCAGCAGGTAACATCACACTTTACAGAGCATGGTCAATTTGATGGCAGTGTCCTCTTGCATCGCCTCCTTCCCTCACTCTGGTGCTTTACTCTCACGTATTCTCTGTTTCTGCTGAACAATGCCTTTAAAGTAGGAGGTTAAACTATGACTGTGTTGACAACTGTAAGCCCTGCTGAACTGTGCCCTTCCTTCCCGCAGGGAGGATAGTGCTGTGTACCTGTCTGGCCTGGGAACCGTGGGGCTGGAGGTGTACGAGCAGG
The DNA here is from genome assembly GCA_013399075.1 of Chloroceryle aenea. Classification (NCBI taxonomy): domain Eukaryota; kingdom Metazoa; phylum Chordata; class Aves; order Coraciiformes; family Cerylidae; genus Chloroceryle; species Chloroceryle aenea. The sequence goes on from VWZY01003042.1 coordinate 62,819, forward strand.
TGCCAAAGCTGGACGCAGTGATTTTCCCTGCAGGAGGCCACTGTGGCTTGCTGGCTGGGTCGGCTGCTGCACTCAAACACCTCAACCCCCATATTTCTGTCATTGTAAGTTTCCTTTTACCTATGAAGTGTTGCATTTTGGCAGCTTTCGCAGATATTCCCGAAAGGCTCCGGTGGCCAGTGATGCGCTGGCGGAGAATTGCGTACGCCGGAGACCAAATCTGTGCCCTTGGCCTCTGCCAAGGAGAAGAGCCCCTGAGAACCTGAAAAGCCTCCTGTCTCTTTGCTGCTTGGCTGCATTTAAGAAAAATATGTTGGAAGGGGCCTCCAAAACAAATTAAATCCAGTTCTGTGTTTTGAAATAATTTCTTACAAAAAAATTGCCCCTAAATAAGCTGCAGGATAAATTCAGTGATAGCACAGTTATTAGGCAATTTGAAATTAATTGTTAATTCTAAGAGGAAATTTTGTGTACCTTTTTTGGTGTCCACTATGGTGGTGTCTTCTATTATAATTGGATTAGTAAAAAGTGACAGTAATTATCTTCTCCAGGGGGTTGAATCTGAAAGTTTCCCTGTATTGCAACAATCCTTAAAGGCTGGCCACCCAATTGAGGACCAGGCTTGCAGCAATCATCACTTCTATGGAGGTAATAAAATAAAGTATTATCATTTTAATTGATTTCCCCAATTATATTCTTTTCTCCTTCATTCTGTTCATAGTTTAAATGAAACCTTTGAAGAGTCAGAATTTATTTAATTCCATAGGAGCAAATTCTGACACATCTTCCCCCACCACCACTCTGGGTCCTTAGCACTAATTGTGAAAATGCTTAGAAATATGAAAAGTATTTGTCTGACCATTGTGCTCAGAAGCAACATCTTAATCGGTGAAATCAGTGGGAAAACTCTTGTGTAAAGGACTAATTTGTGACAAGGGAGGAAAATGCAGTGCTTAAATATATACTCACACAAGTGTTCTCAGAACAATAGTGTTTATAAATGCTACAGTTGTTTCCGTATCATTTGCTCAGAAAACCTCTACTGTTAATCCATTTAAGTGCCCTGTTGACCGAAAGTTCAGATCTGCCGAAGCTTTGGGTTAAACAAGAGTTTTATAAGCAAACAACTTCTTAACTCTCGTGGTAAAAGCAAACCCAGTGCTGTGCTGGATTCATCTCTTGTTCAGGACATCCCTTCTTCAGTGCAAGGCACTGGGCTGCAGGGTCACTCTTGCAGTGTGGCTGTGCCAGTGAAGAGTCCTAATTTTCTTTTAAGAGCCCGAAGTGGCAGAATCTTCCTGGAAGATTTGATCTTTCATTACCAAATGCATTTTTGTCATATGAAAAATCAAGCAACTTAAGATCATATAAGAGGAGTGTGCTGTGCTCATTAAGGGCACAAAGCAATCAGGACTATAAAAGCTGCTGAGCTTGTCTAGAGCAGCCAGCCTCATATTTTTGTCTTTTGAACCCACAGATGTGAGCGGGCTTTCCTTTGGCAGCAATTCTTTGCAGCTGACTGGGAAACTTGTGGATAAAGTTGTTGCTGTGAGGTAGGTGAAGAAAAGCAGTGAGATGAATAATACTGGGTGAATGTTTTTGTATATGAAAAAGATGTGCTGTATCACCAGGGTATGGTGGTTCTTCATGTACAGGGGAGAGCAGGCTGGGAGGAGCTGTTATCATGAACACACTGTGAAAGTGTGGTGAAGGGGGGCTGCCACTCCTTCCAAAAAGGGGTACTGCACTCAATCCCACCTATCTGACCCCTTCAGCTTCACCTTGCTGCTAGTACCTGGTGATGCTTTGGGTGTAAAACTTGTCCTTGTTCCATACTACAACACCTGAAGGCAGGTTCTGGCAAAACTCTTCTAAATCTTCTCTGAAGCCTTGAGTTGGCAGAATATCTTTAGCACTAGGATTTGGCTAGCACAATGGTTCTAAGTAAAAATGCCATCCCCTCTTTCATTTAATAACACGATCGAGATGCGTGTCCAACCCAGCAGCACAGCGTGCTGTACCACCACCGTGGGGCTGTGTACCCAGGAGGAGAGAAGGAATCCCTTTATACACATATATATACACATCTACATGTATTGTCTTCTGCTTTTGGTAGCTCTTTTGTTTTGTTTTAACATAACTCTTTTGCCTCAGGGAGGAGGACATCCTCATTTCAATGCTGAGATTGCTGGAGTACGAGCGAGCCACGGTCGATGCAGAAGGGGCCATTGGACTTGCAGCCCTGGTTGCAGGAAAGCTGCCTGAGCTGAAGGGTAAAAGGTATGGCAGCTATTACAGATGGGGGGAACTGGCAAAAGCATGGAGTTGAGTGCCTTGGTCCCGGGAAATGGACAATGGATTTGTCTGTGACATCAGCTTCAGGATGAAGACACCACTTGTAGGTCAGAAGACGATGCTGAACAAAGCAAATGTCAACCTGGAGACCAGATGAATCTTGTCATTTTCCTGTATTCTCAAATGGTTGGAGGAAAGATTCCACAAGGCTTGCTCACACCTGCCAGGAGAACATCCTGCTCTTGTCAGCCTGTTGTCTTCTCTCATTCCACTTTTGGAAATTAGCCCTGTTTGTGGTGGGACAGGAGCTAGGCTGTCTTCTGCAGTCACTCAGTGACACCTACCTCCCAGCCCTGAGAACTCCTGCCCGGGCAGTCAGTGGGATTACCCTTGTGCTGAGCACTGAACGTGTGGCTAAGTGCCTTTTTGTGTCTGGGCTGGAGCACTCAGTACTTAAGCAGATTGAGCCCTGGCCCAGGATGTGACTCGGAATGTATTTAAACCTACATGAACTCAAGACAAAATTTCCTATGTGCAGCATTGTTCACTAAAGTACTGCTGAGGCAATTCTTCAGAAGAGGCTGGAAAAGTACATACAGAGCAGCAACAAATTTCACCTCAGTACAGCTAAAATCAAAGGGAAAACACAAAGGTTTGGGTTTAAAGAGGTCAAGTCTGACTGCAGAGCCTAAACATGTGGCTCTTCACTTGCTCTTCAGACACTTCTGTAGACATTTTGCTGGGTTGAGATGGCTACAGAAAGCCTTGAACATACCCATTATCTAATGATTAAGAGGTTAAGGCTCAGAACATCCAGGGAGAAATGATGTCACATTTTCAGAATTTGAAAGGGAATGAGAATCCTGCAGGTGCCTATCACCAACAAAACTAAAAGCTCCAGCAAACCCAAACTGAAAACAAAGTGTCAGCCCAACTAATGCTGCCAGCTTGTAGACTTCTTCTGCCTGCTCACAGTTGATAGCAGAGCCAGGAACCCCTCTGACAGGTAATAATACATCCATATGGAAGGGCCGTCCCAGCAGAGTTTAAGCTGCTATTGAATACAGTGCCTGTGAGGAATGGTTCCTTTGCACAGACAGGCTCTAATAACAATTCCTGGTTTTCTCTCTGCTTTCAGAGTGGCTATTGTTATATGCAGTGGAAACTTGGAGTTACATTTGCTGCACCAGTGCGTGGCTCGTGCCCTGACTCTCGATAACAGAATGTGCAGATTTTCCCTTGTGCTTCCTGACTGCCCGGGAGACATTTCAAAGCTGCTGGAGATTTTGGCTCGGGAAGAAGCACGGTAAATCAGGAAAATATAACCACAGGATAGTGCAAAGATTATTAAAGATTTGTGCATGTTTCCAAATGTCCCCCAAAGGCAAGTCTACAACTAACTAATTAATCAAAGCATTTTTTTCTTGTTATAACTCAGAAAAACTTTTATTTCCTTCATTTTTGTTCCAATGGGAGACCACCTTTTCAGCATAGAATAAGTGTCCAATACAGCAAGCAGCAACTGTCCAAACACTTACAGAAACTGTTTTACAGTGACTAAGGATTGTTGTGATCTCTAATTTACCCCTTATTTGATCTAGAGTTTTGGATATCAAACAAGAACGCACGTTTGTGACATCGGAGCTCTTCACTGTCGAGGTAAGATGAGAAGCAGTTGCAGTTTCTCTAGCAGTACTGACCTCCCCTGGTTTATTCTGTGTTCCTGTATCTGACTGTGTTGCAGAAGTCCAATACAGTGTGCACAGTGATTTGGGGAGCAGTGTGATAGATAATTTCTTCTGCGTTACATGACATCTTGTCTTGGCAAACCCTTAGCAGGCATATAAGTAATGCAGGACCAGTTTTACCTGCTATTGCAGCACCTTAGGTGAAATACTCCAGCTGTTACTATTGCAAACCTTCCTGACGTGCGTGGTGGTGTGCGGGAGGTGGTGAGCAAGCTGCAGCATCCGTCCAGAACTCGAAGAGCCAGTTGTGTAGGCTGGCTGTAATTACCTGAGATCCATTTGCCTTAAAGTGCCATGGAGAAAACCTGTACTCTTAGGGAATCCTCATTTTCAACCGGGGCCTCAGTTTTGTACCTTATCCACAAAGAGCACAGAACCAAATCCTTACTCCTTAGCTGAGCATTTGATACCCTAAGAGTGAGGAGGTGTTACCAGCTACTGGCATGTCTTCGAAGGACCATTTGTCTCGTGGCATGCATCGTTTTTCAAGTGGTTTGGCAAAGGTGTGGTTTCACTGATTTCATGTCACTGCTGTCCAAGTCCAGGCTGAATTTGTGATATCACAGGTGGATATCAAACTAGGGATCTTTGCTAAACAGGCTCAGAGTTAAGTAATGCTATTGAGTAAGCAAGTTCTTCCATTTTGGCATTTAAATCTAATTTCTCACCTGAATGCAAAAACCTTCTCAGTATTTTCACTTGAGGATATAAAGAATAGGTTGGAACTCATTAAATTACCTTAGCCTGCTCTGATCAGTTTGAGTAGATTCATTTGGTCCAATGTGCATTTTGTAAAAGGCCAGAGGAGGCTATTTTGGATCAGAGTCCCTTATTGCAAGCATATTCCATTGTCTTGTGAAGAGAATACAGAGGAGCACACAGCTGTCCAGCTGCAAGAAGGATGCTGTCATTCCTAAAGCATTTCCTGCATGACCTGGGCAAGGCACCATTTCCATGCCTCAGTTCCCCATCTGCAAACTGGAGATGTTTGGAGTGGGAAGCTTGGCAATACATTTTTTTCTAGGGCTCTCCAAAAGAATCTGGTCGTTTTCTTTAACAGCGTTCCACAGCAGACTGACCTGGTACAGAATGGCCTGCCCTGATTGTAGAAATAAGAAAGTGAGTCTGGGGAGGCGAGGAGTAGAGCTGTTGGATTATGATCTGACTTAGGTAATTGTTGTGGGGGCTGTAAAAGAGCACTTCCCCTTGAAATCACTTAAACCACTCCTTACAGAAATCCTAATTAAGACTCTGCTTGCCACTGAATGAGTGGAATGCACCCCACTCAGGTGAAGGCAGCAATACCATTTCTTTGGAAAGATTAATGTTATAATGTTTGGGAAATTTGGTGAAGTATAGCAAGGAAGCAACAAATCAAGGTTCAGTTTGGTGGCAAGGTCACTACATTACTTAAGGTAAGTTGATTGAAGGAAGAGGGTTACAGTATTTGTACAAGTAAACATATATGCAGCTAAAGAAAGCAATATGATTACAATATTTGTGTCAGAAAACCTGTATAGAGCCACAATGATTTGGAGTTGGGTTAGGGTGATTTTCACGGAGGCTTGGAGTGGAAGGGGGTAAGGGTGACCCCCCCATTGAGTTACCAGGATTATAGAATGGACCAGGATTGCCAGGATTATAGAATGGACCCCCTTGCTTTCTAAACTCCTCAGAGAGGAGCCTAGTTGAGGCAAAATCCAATCTTAGACCCAGTCAATGGTTTATGACTAAGGGTATCAGGGATGCTGGAGGTTGGATGTACAGGGAACCCCTCCCATTCGGTCACAAGGTTCAGAAGAGATCCCCTTGCTGTCCAGACACCTTCAGAGGATAAGGCTGGTTCTACCCCTAGTTCCAGACCTAGCCAATGGTTTATGTCTAAGGAATTTTTGGGTGTGGGCACCTTAGTGAAATGCTTAATGCAAAGTTGTGCTTTTGAGGCAAGTGACAGCAGAAATTCTAATAGATTAATGCTGATATAGGAATCTGTAAACTGGCAGTGCTTAATCAATCAAACCCAACAGGCAGGGATAGTAAATAGAATGATTCGTGTGAAATTTGACAGAAGGCACTAAGCAGAAGCAAATCACACATGGACACACACAGAGCTGTACACAGTTGTGGGGGTTAACCTGTAAGATAGTGTCTTTCTGCAGATCAGAGTAAATTTGGATACCTCGGGATCTCCAGGATATTTGCAAAAATCCTGGGTATCACGAATACTCACATCTCCCTTCATTGGCATGTTACAAGCAGATGGTGTTTTCCTTCACCAGCTTTACCAGGAGACACAGCCCAGCTCAGGGGGAGATACAGGGACTCAGCCCACTGAGATCCCAGAGATCTCCTGTGGGTCTCATTTAGGACCAGTATTTATAGGGTCACAAGATGATTGATTATGGTCAGTACTGAGCTAGTACTGTGGCCATTAATCTCGTCAGGCCAGCCAGGCTCTTTCCAGTGGGCTGTGGTCTTTCTTTGGCCCCTGTGCAAGGTATTCTAGAGTTATGGATACACTGGGAGGGTGCCCAGCAACTCCATCTCACTGACTCCATCTCTGGGTGCTGTGAAGAAATTGTTCGGTTGCAGGTGGATGCACAAGGTCAGAAGGTACCACGCACAAGGATCTACCAAACTTTCACAGCCTCCTGAGCTTTCCCAGCCTCCTACATTGCAAAACTAGGCAACAGTGGTACTGGTTTCACAACACAGCTTGGAAGCCACATTCATTGCAAAGCGGCACGGAGCAGTGGGGCGGGTCTGCACCGCCGCAGCAATGCAACGGGAACTTGTTCATGCTCGTGCTCAACCACCAAAGTGCAAGAGTATGCCAAAAGATAAGAGCTCAGGTTGCACAACCAGGTGACAGCTGTGGCAGCTGTTTCACCCTTTTTCAAGCATTGCACTGCACCAGTCTTGGGGACTATCTGTCAGCTGGTTCCCAAACCATAACCTGAAATGCTGGTGCTGAATAATCTGTAATGTGCAGCAACCTGTACTGGGTGTTTACTGAATAATTCACAAAATTGCCCAGCTGTTGATTTTCTTAATAGAAATAAAAAGCCTTGCTTTATTTATAGAACTGAGACTGGTGTATAGAATAAAGATTTAATTTCTAAATTTTTCTTTTCATGCAGACCTATACTGTTTGCAAACATGGTGCAGCATGACTATTAAGTGATGTGAATTCTCTGAGACCAACAGTTTAGAAGATGGTGATGAATATGGTTTCTAGAATTAAAGAATTAGGATACAAAGGTTTGCTGGGTGAGTCAGGGACATAAAAAATTGCCCTGGCTGGTTGCAGTCTATCTTTACATCGAACCTGGAAAAGCACAAAAGGCTGAAGTCTTTCGAGCAATGCTACTCACGTTTTCTCTGCTCTCTCAGCAAGTCCACCCAATATCTTTATTTGCACACACAACCTGCAGATGTTAGGCATCAGGGAATGGAGAGGCATGCCAAATTCATTTTTAATATCTAGGAAAATAGGAACTAAAAGCCAAAAGTGCTCACATATGAGACTTGCAGTTAAAAGCAAGCAGAGGTGCCCACCCTGTTGCCCAAATTATTCAGCAGAAAACTTGCCAAATTTCCTCCTTTTGTGAAGTTTTGAACTTCTCTTTCTTTAAAATGGAATTATTTCCTATGAATAATTTAATTTATGCATCTGGATTTTGGTATTGCACAAAGTAATTAACTTGTGAGAATTTTTTTTTCCTTTATCTTTTTTTAAAACCTTTACCTTCCTCCCTCAGTTATTTCTAGTTATTAAATAAAACCCTCAAGACATCAATATTGAGAGAATATGGTTCTGTCTTCCATTACTTGTAGGAGAGCTCTCTAAACATGGTCCTGCTGTCAGTGAGAGATCTTCTGGATCAGAAAGACTCTACGCCTAGCTCTGAGGACTTGTGGGTTTCAAGTTTTCTCTAGTTGTTGTGGGGTTTCTTGCCTGCAGAATAAGAAACATCAGGCAATAGGTTTTGTCATTTGTTCTTAAATAAGACCAGCATGCAAGCTCCTGTGTCTAGCAGTACCTAGGTGACTGTTCATCTTGGATAAATATAATTCTCGTGTACCTCTCCATGAATATGAGGATTGCCCTGTTGGGCACTCATGTAGGCAATACCTCCCAGGTAAAGTGAATAAGAAAGAGGAGAGCTGTAAAGGTAAAGCTGGCTTAATCTGAGCAAGAAAGCAAATTCTTGCCATCCTTGCTGTTTAGATCAGTAGCTCCTCAAAGTGTAGCGTGATTCTTTGTTCACTCCTGCTGTGAGCAGATGTTTTCTCTTCCTCTACTTGACAAGTGTGAAAAGTCAGGTGAATTTCTGGAGGTACTGTTGCTGCTACTGTTGTTCCTACTTCTACAGTAGACTAGAGCATATTAATGGCCATATCATGTGTGGGATGCTGTGCATGCACAGAACAAAAAGATTTATCCAGGCTGTTTACAAGCTCTCTGGCTCAGATACATCCAAGTCTGTCTGCTTCTAGCATTAGCAGAAAGAAAAGGGCAGAGGAGGACAGTTCACTGTATAACTCAAAATGCTCTTCCATCCTTGCTCCTGGTGAAGAGCAACTGCTTGCTGCCAAACATTCAAAGCCAAACCTGGCAAGTCCAGACTCCTTCCAAGTGCAGCAATTGATTTGCTCAGGACAAAACAGGCATGACTGCTGTGGGAGGGGAAACAGGTTTCATTTTTAAACTGCAGCCTGAAAGAGATGAGTGTGTGCTCTTCAAGACAGGACTGCAAAGCTTTAGGGACTTTCATATGAACCAGAGGATAATGGGTATTTGGTACTGTGGTGCCTAGATATCCTTTAGACACTTGTGTTCTCTCCTCTTCCCCCATTATTAATTGTCTTTTATGACTGTCCTTCTCTTGAGACTAAATCCCACTTTTTCAGAGGAGAAAGAAATGACCATCTGTGTTCCAAAGAACCAAACTGGAATAGAACTATGTCCAGGGTAAGAGGTGAAGTGTACGGAAATGTACAGAACTGTGGCTTATTTCATGATACATATTTAAGAACCTATAGCCAGTTTTCTAATTAATTGAGATCATGGTTTAGAATAACCTGAAGTCAATGTTTTATCCTCTCATTCAACCATTTTGCTAAAAGTTTATTGTTATTTTAAGATCGTTCTTGGAAACATAAATTCACAAAGTTCTTCTGTAGAAATCTCCTAATAAAAATATCTGAGTAGAGAGGATTTTAATTTTTGCCATGTCGCTTTCTGTGCAGGAATGCAGCTCTGATAGGAACATTTTACAAGGCATCTGTCTCTAATAGTCCACCTGAAGATTGCCATGACCAGTTTTTCCTCTGTTCTCTGTAGATTTACCTGTTACAACAAACTCTCTGTTGCTGCACCGTGCGTGACTCATTTTGGATCCTTTCCTTGCTAGATTCCCATGCTTCTGCCAGGTCTTTTTTCCATGTGGCACTTTCAACATTGGAGATAATTCCAGCAGGGTCAGCAGTGATGGAAGTTAGTAACCTAAAAATGTGAAATATAATTTTCATTCTGCACCTTCACTGTGGTGCCTCACCTTTGGTGGTGCTCAGGTTTTCACGTGATGCAGCAGAGATGTAAGTATGTAGAAAAGAGGGATTCAAGAACTGGAAAAATTACATTGAGGTTAATGTCTTCAAGGGTTGCATGACAAGATTGTAAATAATATTTGTGGGAACAGTGAATAATAAAAATAAAATGGTTAAGATTAGGTATGCCTGGGTTTAGTTTGATTTAGCAACAGAATAACCATAACAGAAAACTAGAAGTGAATTGATGAGAGAACAAAAAATGAGAGTAAAACAGGAAGGTGAGTAAATGAAACAAGCCAGGAAACTCCAGAGACAATCAATAAAGGACTGGGGGGTAACTCTATTATAGAGAGAAGAGAGCAACAACACAATAAGCTTGAAGGATGGAACAAATACTGCCCAGAAACATGGGAAAAGGGGTGAGGCAAGAATCAGAGATAGGTGAGGTGGCAGCAGTACCCCAGGGAATGGAAAAGAGAAGCTGTTTACAGGTGACTTCAGGAAGGCCAAAAGCAGACAAGTACTTGCCAGGGAGCCAGCAGAGGATCAGTCCATCTTCTTCAAAGTCAGGAGGCAATAAAAAGCAGGAGTGTTGGACGGTTTTAGGACCATGCTCTTAAGAAAGGCTGGAAAAGCCCCAGAAGTTGACAGTGTCAGTTTTCCTTCCTGCATAGACAGGGGATGCGAGGTCCAGAGTTATTATGTTGCGCTGATCATTTTGCTTTTACGAGTGTATTTCAGGGCTTTGTTGGAAATGCCTTTGCCTGAGATTGCTGCCATGCCATCAGGAATGTTCCTAATTCTTTTCCCAGGTCACCTGCACCATGGAGACCAGAGACAAGATCCACACAGCCCAGCTGAGGAATGCACTCCTGGAACGCTACCCCACAGCCGCCTGGACAGAGCGGTGATGGGCACAGCACAAGGGAAAAGGCCAAGGTCCTCTGCCACGTATTTTACACAACCCTAATCTTCAGGCATTCAGAACAAATATCTTTCCAAGCTCAACAGGTAGCGAATAGTCTCAGGATATTTATTTCCTGACCAAAATGTAGTGAATGTCCTTGGGAGTAAAGTTAAACTCAAAATTGTAGCTTAGCTGAGGGAAACCTTTAGTTCTGCTGCTGTTGGAATTCAATAATTCATGATGAGCTGGCTGGCTGGATTTTGGCTAGTTTGTAGGAGCCGACGGTGTTCAGTAAATAAACAGGGAGAAGGCATTTTTACAGCTGAATATAGACCTCTCCAAGGTCTCTCAATTTTGATCCCCTAGTTAAAGTAATGCAGCTCCTTCTGCTGGACTTTGCCATACTACTAGTGTAGTAATTTTCCAATTTCCAAGCCAGAAGCAGTTCTCCATTTGCTGAATATGCTTTGGGAGATATATACACGTGTGTGGCTTTGAACACACTCCTGATCTTTGCTATTGTGTGAGAAAAAAATACACTAATATAATGCAATTTAAGCAAAACCAAAAAATCCCTTGGAAGATAAAAGCCAATAATGTTTTGTTTCTTTCTTTCTTTCTTTGTTTCCAAGGGAAAATGATCCTGTTTGTAAAGTTCCAAAAGGTGTTGCAGCAATAAAAAAACGCAGTGTATTCTGAATATAATTAGACCTCATATGCAGAACACATATGTAATTCTTCCCTCTGCCTTTGGGGACTCAGTATAAAAAGTAACATATAAAATGGCTTGTGTTTCTTTATAAAAAAGAGTCTCCACTCACGTGAATTTTGTAATTAGCGTTCCACTGATCATCTTAGTCTGGCTAAAATAACCTCTATCCATCTCACTTGACAGGTTAAGTACACTGTTAAGAGTGAAATATATTTAAAGACCACACGTTAATAGCCAAAGGCGTGCTGGGAAAAGAGGAAGCCTAAGCCTTAGGCACATGGCTAATGCAATTAACAAAGAACACATTGACCTAAATACCATTTTCATTGCTACAGGCAGAGGCCACCTCCTAAGGCAACAGAGGCGGATGGCAAGAAATGTAAGAGAAGTTCAGGCCCAGTTCTGAGTGTGCGTACAACGGTTGCCTTTCCACTCGGGCAAAATTCAAGTTAAGGCCAGCTGCACCAGAGTAGATATATGCCATTCTACCTGCTTAAATTTAACGAGGATTGACCCAGGTTTTGAGTGTAGGTATTTTAAGGACAGGTCTTAGTCCTGCACATCAAGTCGATAATTAACTACATAAAATAAATTTAGGAGAAAGATGCTGCAAGTCCATAGTGATGCTCTTTTATTGTCATATTAATAATTTGAGCTGCCATCTGTAGGCCTTCCCTGTAGTTAGGAAGGGGCTTGATAGTACTTTTCCTTTCCTGGTTCTCTGGTGGAAAACTTTTGTCTCTAAAGCACAATCAGGAAGTCACATGTGGAAGAGGTGATGCCCTAAGGCAGGTGAAAGCTTTGTCTGCCTTCTCTTAACTCTAGTCCTTCTGTAGGCTAGGAAGGGCATCATCCAGAGAGCTAATGCCACCTAAGCAGAGGGTCCCTATGGACTAAAAAGAATGACCTGCACACCCAACATTATGCAGATTTCATTTGTATTGTATCTGCTACTTACGGATAGCCAGCTTTTGTGCCTGCAAGGTGGGACGAAGAGGGCAGTTCTCTGACTGTCTTTACAGTATTTCTCTGGGAAACAGTCTGTTCATTCATTCTTATTGTGGCTCATGAAGGAGCAGGAGTAGAGAAGAGACTCTCACAAATGGGGGACAATTAATTGCCTGTTTTTGGAAGGACCATGTTGGTTTGCGCATGGAATTAAATTACTGATGCCCCAAAGGTTGTTTAGTTTGCCTTCTTGCCGTCCAGAATGATGGGTACAGGTCTTGAGTCTCCAGATGTGTCCTGTAAATCACAGCCTGTCAGACACAATTCCTTCCTTCAAAGTCAGAAGAGTTTAAGAAATCTGTATAGAAATATGTGATGACAGATTACATATAGTTTATGTATTACTTCCCTTGAACCAAGCAGTGAACCACATCATCAAAGAGACTTGGGGCTGTAAACCCACTCTAAATAAAGGTCTCATTACCCTCTCATTTCTTGTGGCAAAACTCTCCAGTATCTGCATGAGGCGAAAATAAAACTTCATAACCAGTATTCTCAGTAGTGGCCAACAGCTTCTGCTGTTTGAGGCCTTGATTTATCATCCTGCGTTAACCTGGACTTTCTTTTTTTTTAGAAGCTCAGAGCATTAACAATTTCTTTTTTAATCAGTGGGAACTGCATTTAACAAGTCTTCACTAAACTGGGGCAAGAGAGGTAGGAGATAGAGTGACAAAGTATTCAAAATCACTGTATGTGTTTTGGGGGAAAAAAAAGGAGGAAAAAAAAGGAAAGTGCTGTCTAGGAGATACTTAAAATGTCAAACATGATATATGCAGTTTGGTTTTATTGTTATTATATTAACTATAAACTTCAACTGCAAATTATTCTTCAGCATCACACTTTACATGTGAATATGATGACACCAGAGTTGGTTTCCATTCCCTATTGCTTTTATGAGAGTCCATTGACTTTAAAGGTAGGAAGGGGAAAAAAAAACAACAACAAACATTTAAATGAACATATACAATTGGAAAGAATAATGAAATACCTGTGCTGCTAAGCCTTTTGCATTATGAAGTGTAATAGAACTGTGGTATTTCAAAGATTTAATAATGTGTTTTGCAATGTTTCATTTAAAGAATTATTTTTATAGGGAGTGTTCTTATGTACCTTGAAAAAAAATAACTCTAATGATTATATAAAAAAAAATTAAATGGTTAAATCAGCAAAATGTAAACCTAAGCATTGTATTTATCTGAAAAATGATTAAAATCATGCTATGCCTCAGCAGTGAAGGATCTGTCATTTTCTGATATTGTTCTGCTAGCAGCCCTGCATCAGAAATTCAGAGGGCCTTTTTCTTTTTAACCCATTCTCTGTCCTTGACATCGATGCAAGATCAAGCCACTTGTTCACTGGGCTGCCAGGGAGGTGAGCACAGCTGGGCAGGACTGGCTCTGCTGCCCTGGGGAGGGGGGTGAGGATGCTCATCAGTGTGGCTGGGTAACCATCTCTGCTTACTGGCTGGGAGAGACATTCTGTTTCACATGGTGCAAACCCAGCTGTGTTCCTGGGCAACGTGTGAGTCTAGGTGTAGAAGTATCCTGGGCAGGGCTTGTGTGGGGTAATGTAGTCCATGAGATCTGGTGAATCAGATCTCAAAGATACTCATCACAAATAACATGAACTTTGGTAAATTGATCCATAAATTTCAGGCTGCAGCAGACCACCCAGTAAATGCGTGTTCTTGTCGCTGGGGGAAGAGGATGCTTTGACCCAGGTTATTCTGTCAAAGCTAAGCTACTTAGCTTTAGGAGGAGTTCTATGCCTACAAGCTTTGTCAGGGACACAGCACAACTTCTTCCAAGGACAGCTGCAAATAAGGCATCTAATTGAAACAAAAACCATGTTCCTCCTTCCCATCCCCAAATGGTGCTGGTGTGTTCGCCATACTATAGCTATACCATACTATACCAGACCCAGACGTATGGTTCAGCAATTGCAGAATGAAACTGCAAGATTCCAGGGTTGTGCTGCAGTTCCTGACAGTCACTTTTTTCATGGTTTCTGTTCTCCTGTTGCCTTCTTTGTTACTGGTTTAACTGTGAGCAGTCTGTTTGGTAGAGGACAGTGAAGTTGGCAGTTTCTTTCTATTACAAAACTTTGCTTTCATGTGCTCTGAAGTTTTTGCTGTATCCCAGTGGGGGAGAATTCTGCTAAATATCGTGACCCCCTGACCTGATGAATGTCCCATTGTTCAAGAGCACTTTATTTATTTCAAATAAAGATGCAGCAAAAATCAGTGGTTGGAGTACCATTCTAACAAACATGAATGAAGTAACTGAGTGATGGTCAAACTAACAATGGTCCCTAAACCCCTACACCTTGTCTTGCTCTGAAGAGAGTGAGCTGGACAAGTCCTTAAGGAGCCAGATCAGCTACACCTGACTGCATCCACAGGAAGGTTATAAAGAGCTTGCCCTGGCTTGGGGAGGAGAGGGGGTGTTGAGGTTCAGCTGGGCTGCTGGTGTTGTCTGAAAGCTCTTCTAGATGCAGTACTCTCTTGTTTGGTTTTTCAACTGTGACCTTTTTAATCTGTCCTGCTTCTGAAATTTGTTGGAAAGGTGTTGATTGTGTGCAGCTTTTCTTTTGATAAGGAGTCTAGAGTGTCTCTAGGAGGGGATTTTAACTGGTGTGGTTTCACAGTGTGGTAAACTGGTCTCCCTGTCTATCCCCTGAAGAGGCATCTGAAAGGTTTTACTTTGAGAGAACAGTCTTGATAATTGATAACAGTGGCATTCCTTATACCTCTTTTCCCCCTCTTCCCTCCCCTTTCCCAGTCATGCATGTGCTGTAGTTATGCTCGGAGTTGTAGGGACCTTGTGAGGTCTAGTGTACAGCCTGGGGATGGTGTCATATTAGTGCCTCTCCTCAGAAGAGCAACAAAAAAGGAACCGTAAAGGTGTTTTTTGGTTTCTTTTGCTTTCAGCAAACCATGAGAATTTCTTGAGCTGTTCATGCAAGCCATGCATCCAGGCACCAGTCTGAATAAACATGCTGTTGACAAGATAAACTGAACATAGAGGATGTTGGCCATGTGACCAAAGTTTTCATTAAGTCATTAGCTAAGTGTGGTCATTAAAAAATTCTCTAGATTTATCTCTTTATTTTGTAAGTGGAGATCTCCTGCTGGGAGACAGGGGAATAAAAACATATAAGCTTGTAATTAACAAGCAAAAACCACAGTATTTTTTTCAACTGTGTGGCCTTGCAAATAGTGAAGTGAGACTGATGGCCTCATTAATGAAGGCTCTTTTATAATAGTACTGTAATTAGCAAATGTGAATTGGTGTTCCCCTCCTTTTATTCAAATGTGAGATATAAATACAAAAGGAACATATAATTCAGAATCTGTCATTCAAGGAAACATTACTTCATTAGTTACCTTTCTCTTTATAAAAGCCATAAAGCCTTAAAATTGGTGAGCTAGAAGTTGTTTTCTATAATGTGTTCCCCTAAAACCCACTCTGTTTCTGTGGAAGGTCTGCAATTTCCCTAACCCCCCCCACCAGTGCTTGTGCCAGAACGTCCCCAAGCAGCAGACTGTAGGACTTGGAAGACCTTTCCTCTAGTGATCAAACTTACTGCAGACTGGAGGACAGTGGTCAGTGAGGTTGTCCCCCAGCTTTAACTGGGTTCTGTTACCATTCAGGAAACAGGTTGTATATCCCCAGGGGAAATTAAGTGTCCTTAATGAGCCAACACTTGGTTGTTTCCAAAGGCTTGCCCACTTGACTCCTGTTGCATTTAGAAAAATCTAGGTCAGCATGAGAGTGGCAAAGCAAGACAACATGTTGTGAGTCTGAGTGAGGTTTTCATCATTACCTTACAAAAAATGATCTACAGCCCTTGGGGGCTTAGAAATGGCTCTTGGAAGCAGATGGGAGGCATCACATTGCCTCTGTTCAGGCTCAGCAAAGTTTCTGAGCCGTTGCTGTGTTTCCTGACCCAGCTTCTCGTCAGTCCTTGATGTGAGCAGTGATTTGCCAAACATGCTGCTCTGGATTACTCACTTTGCTGTAAGAAGTACATTACACTTGTTTCCTTATATTCTGATTTAAAGGTGAAGAAGGATCTTGGTAGTTCTTTGTGCTTTTTTTTGGGGTGTGGATTTTTCTTTTTTTTAGTTTTAGGGTTTGTTTTTTTCTAAACAAAAATAGATATGAACTTTCTTAGTTCCTTTCAGGCACCTACATTATTACATAAAGCATACCCAGATTTGCACATAGGCTTGTGTAGCAAGATGTTTTTTTCTTTATGTTTTCAATTTGAAATGGATGGCTAAAAGGTATTTGTTTCTCTTCAGTGTTTCCTTTTGTCAGGCCAGGTGGGTTGGGTGTTGATGTGGGAGATGGTTTGACACTTGGCCTGGCCTTTGAGCTGATCTAAGAATTTCTGTTGCTCTCCCCTTTTGTTGTGTAAAGGGTATTTTGACTGCAGTGGAAAGAACTTTTCTATGTCCTTAAGAGTAATCCTTTATTGTTCCTGTTAGGATAGCTTGGAGAAAGGCTGATGCCTGGTGTAACCAGTGCTGTTTCCCATCAGTCTGCTCCTAGCCATGAATATGTATCTCTCTATGGGCTTAGGGAGTTGCTGACCTGGATTCATGCTTCTGCAGCCTTCTATTAACTAGTAATTTTGTCAAGTATTATGGTATGTTTCTCTTTCTGTGATGTCGTGGACAAATATTTAGAAATGATACCATGATATTAATCTTGTCATTCTGTGGGTTTGTTTCTTTCCCTTGAGGCGACTTTACATTAAAAGCCAGGCAGCATTGCTCATCTTGTGCTTCTCAGATTCTGAGTTCTCATGGGATTCAAAAATAATAGAAAATAGAAATCTATGCTGCTTACAGCTCTGGAGCAGAAGCTGAGACTAAATACTTCTTGTTTGTTTATTTGTTTTGCTTTAAACAAGTGGAAAAACCAATCAGGGTAGGGAAGAGAAAATGTTTGAAGGCAGATGAATCCAAGGTAGCTGCACTTCTGAAAACCAAACCAACCACCTCCCCCCAGAAACAAACCAACCAAACCCAAACAACAAACCATAAAACAAAGAAAAACCCAGAGAGGCTTCAAAATAATCTGCGGATGCCAGTGTCTGGCTAAAACTTGTTCTAACCTGAAAATATTTTTTAACTAAGGCAGTTAGAAAGGAACTACTTTTTTTTTCCCCCTGGTATTGCTTCCTTGGGCTGCACTGAGGAAGGTTTGACCATTGCCTGTCTGAAAGAAAGCCCTTCTAGTGGAGCTGAGGCTAACAGCAAGCAGCAATCTTCTCAGCAGCGTGGTTTATCCGCAGCCATTGCGGAACCCTAACGAGAGGCTCTGAAAGCTGGGATGGTGAGCGGGGCAAGTGCTTGCTGTGAGGACCCCTCCTGGGAGGGGAGGCTGGTGGAGTATTTCTGGCCTGATTTACAGCTTCAGTGATGGAAAGTGAGCAGGGGGAAACTACAACAGACAAAAATCACTATTCTGAGGAAAAAAAAAGTCTTTTCCCCCCTTTCCCAAGTCTTTAAGTAGCCTTGGCATTATTGTTACAGCTTTTTCTCTGTACAGAAAACATTGAACCAAAGTTACTCCTTTTATCCCTTCAGATTATGTTCACTGTGCATTCAAGTAGCAGTCCTGAAGCAAAGTACTGTACCTAGACATAGTTTAGTACCATGGAGATTTATTTTTTTTAATTTGTTGTTGTTTGTAGAGAGAAGTCACACTGATACATTGCCTTGTTAGAAATACTGCACTTCCCTGGGGCTTACTACAGACAGCTGATCCTCTGTGTTCAGAGTCAGCACTGATACTGGGGTAAAGGTGATGCCTATATACTTTGTACAGATATTTATTTCCAGGATAAATGGAAAAGAAAACCAACTTCACTTTTATTTTTGTTTAAATCTTTATTCCAGTGTCACAGACTAAGATAAAAGGTTACACAGTAAAACATCACTTGTGCTCTGTACGTTGTTGGCTTTCTAGCTACTGAACGTGAGTTTCTACTTCTCTAAAAAATGTTACCAGTTCATCATTTAAAAACAAACCACCATTTCAAACCCTTCAGTTCTCCATGCTTTTAGCACCCATTGAAAAGCAAAACCTTTTTGTACCTGTGCTTGAATTAAGACATCTCCATCTCAACTGTTAGAGTCTGTAGGAACTGCATGAGGCCTAAGTTTGTTCATTAACATCTCATCGAGCTCTTCATTAGAGCAAGAACAACCTTTTTTTGTCCTTTCTTCCACAACAGCAGCACCACAGGTGGCATGGTAAAACTTCTCCCCCCACCATAGTTAGTATTTTAAATAGTTATTACTTTTAAAAGTGTTAAGACTGGCTAAATTATTGTTCAAATAGTCAAAAGTAAAAGACAATATGCTAAAAGGCTCACTACACATATAGGAAGTACTCTGAGGGATGCTTAAGATGGTCTCTCAGCCATAGATTTCAGGACATTGGCATCTGGCAAATGGTGGTGTGTGTTTTCCCTGTAACATTTAATTTCTTTCACAAATATAAAATTTTCAGCTAGGTTTGTGGAATAATCACATGTTTGGTTTTTTTCTTGGATAATAAGTTACCTTTCAAAAAAGCTACCCTCAAAGCTGCAGGTTTACTACTTTATGCTATACTAACTCAAACACTAAAATCTTCATCCAGAAGATGAGGTCATGCTGCATGAAATTGAAGGCACGTGTAGGAAACCAAGTTAAAGTGCTTTATGTATCCAAGCTCATCACTGCCCCTCAACCTGAGCTGAGACTTGGTCTTTTTATTGTGCCTGCAGCAATACAGTGGTCTGTCCTTTGGGGAAGAAAAGAAGTTGACAAAACAAAGTACATAGACCAGGTTTAAACAACAACAGAAAAAAAAAGCCAGTAAAATGTCCTGTAGAGGAAATAAAGGTAAATTTAAACCCTATCACAAAACAGGTGCCAGCTGCCTTGTGACTGCAAATAACTCTCCCTGTTGTAGAAGAAAATTCCTCTGCATGAAAAGGCAGTTTATCAACTGTGACTACCAGCTGTCAGGGTCTTGTCAATGACAATCAGAGTATATAGTCTTATGTAGTTTTAACATATATGTTAAAAAATGCAAAGGAGGAACTTTTGCCTTCTGGCATAATAAATGGGATCAAACTTTGGCAGTGCCAAGACGGAAGGGCTGAATTTCTACTCAACTATCCACAGGGCCCTGGGAATGATAATTTTCTTGTTTACTAAGAGGAGAGTTACCTGGTATAGGGCACTGCATCATGTAGCAGGAATGTAATTTAGCTAATTACAGCACCCTGACATGGAAGGGAGGGTATTTTCTGAAAAATGAGGCTGGAGAATGCGAGAAGTGACTTCTTTCACTGTTTACTAGTAGTGCTTCTTGGCTGAAGGTTTGTAAGACACCAGGAGACCAAAGGAAGCATATCCAAATAAAAGTGTCTGAATGAACCAGTGAAACTGAACTGCTGGGTCAGTGATTCCTTTAGACCTGTAACGTTAACAGAAGCACAGAGTGTGTCAAGAAAACTCACGGTCTTGCAGGTTATGCTGTGATACGTACAAAGTAAGGTTAGATATTCCTACCCATCCTTGATACAGCAGACTTGATTAGCACAATTGAAAGAAGCATCACTAATCTCAATCTACTGAGAGTTACTTGCAGTAATAAGCAAACATACTAGTTCTTGTGGATTTTAAGCTATCTATGGAAGAAAGGTTCTTTTGGAAATGTCACACGGACAGTTTCCTCAATAACAAAATTGCAAGCTCAGTCTATACCACTGGAAATAAATTATCCTAGAAGTCTATATGCAGAGAACCAAGAACTTAGAGTAGTTTGATACTGATTTTAATATGTAAGTCTGTATACAGCTTCTTGGCTACAGTCACTGAAGGCTAGCAGGGCAAAGAGGCCTGACGATTACTGTGTGATACAGGGTGGAGAAGCACTGCTGCCTGAACTTGTGGCTGGAAAAATACAGGTACAGGGGGCTGAAGACACTTGATTTTTAAAGCAGAGGCCTTCCTATGTCAGTTAGTTTTAGCTCAGCATGTATGAAGTTTTCTGTATATTACAGAAAATGTTACCTTTTCCTCCACTTCGTTGTTGTAGAGAAATACTACTGAATTTTCAGAGAAAAGGAGGAGTATAAACACGATAGCAAAACCAGGGGATTTTACACTTGCAATAAACAATTGTCAAGCATAACTGTGCTCCAACTCATTCCTTGGTTTAGAACGGAGCTCCCTCTGCTGAACTTTGCTAGAACAGTTCAGCTGGTAGCTGTTGCAGAGTACAAAATGGTTGTGTGGTGTTACCTCAACATTTCTTGATGTTTATTCTTAAATCATCTTATCAGTTGTGGAAAAAACTTTTCATAATCCCAGCTGCAGCATTTCCAAATGAGTGCAGAAATTGGAAAACTAGAGCTTAAGAAATTTGCCTGCTTAGATAAAGCAAGCTGATTGAATATGGGAAAAAACGAAAGACAGTCCAACAGCCAACAATGGTACTAATAGCAATTAACAAATCTGTATCTGCTTCCTCTCT
Source organism: Chloroceryle aenea (assembly GCA_013399075.1). NCBI lineage: Eukaryota > Metazoa > Chordata > Aves > Coraciiformes > Cerylidae > Chloroceryle > Chloroceryle aenea. The sequence continues at coordinate 83,591 of VWZY01003042.1, forward strand.
GGTTCTTCCTCGCGCCTCCTTTGTGATCATCATCACAATTGACATCACTTTTACATCAGCATAAAGTATATGGTGTCTGGAGATGTTACCTGAGAAGTCTGTGACAAACAACTGTGAACTGAACTAGATGAAGTGGAAACCCACCACTTTGACAATGGCAGACTGGCCATCTATTCTGCAGAGCATCAAAATCAATACCTAGAGTCTTCTAAATTACTAGAAACACAATTCAAATGAACAGAAGGATGATGTTTGGACAGAATAGCTTTCCAAATAATTTGTTATCCTAAGTCTTAGTTGGCCTTACTTTTCTAGTCAGATCAGTCCAAGTGGTTTATGCTACAAATCTGCAGCTACAAGGAGATCTTAGTCCCAAATGGAAGTGTCCAACTGTATTCTCACGATATAGCTGGGCTCGTTTAAACAGGTAAATGGTTGTCTCAGAATTCTGATGAGGTAAGATCTGATGAAGTTGTAACACCTGAAGTTATCAGATGATTTCTACACTATCTATTGTTCCCTCTGCTTCCTAAAGCGCAGTGTTGCCCAACAAACAGCGAGTTCAGAGGCAGGCAGACAAGCTCTGGCAAACCTTGCTGCTGCCAGTTCTGCAGGTTGCCAGTCCTTGCTCTTGCCACCCTGTACAGCAGTAACCACTGGCAGAATCTGCAGTCACCTCTTGTGCAGAGCAGCAAAGGAGGATTGCAGCAAGAATTTTATCAGTTCTCTGAGCTAATACTGATGCTGAGAACAACCAGAAATCAGCCTGTAGCTTGTGTCACTTGTATCACAAATCCTACAGAGAATGTGTGTTGGGGTGAGGGGAGGGAACAACTTACTGGCATAATTTAACACTGTAGAAGGCTTCTACTACGTGAATCAACCAGGACACCCAGAACCTAATAAAAAACAAACAAAAAGGGTTTATTTTGTTGAGAACTAGGGAGACACTGCTGTACCCAAGATGCATTATGTAAAGAATGTAAAATAGGAAGCACAGAAGTGACATCTCATTTTAACCTAAAATGGGAAAAAACCCAACAGGTGTAGTCTTAAAAAAACCCTCAAGTCCACTGAGAAAGTTGGAGGAAATGGAAGGCCCAGGTGTATTGTACACGTTACAGTTGGAGCATCCACTGTGTGTTTCCAAAGCTTTCAGCACTTCAGTTAAGCCAAAAATCCAAATGCTTAGTGAGAGCAGTATGAGTTATCTTAATGAAGCACACAAAAGTTTTGGAACCCAGCAAAACGTAGCAATTCAGAGTTTCTTCAGCAGGTTATTTCTCATGCAGACAGGATCAGGAAAAGTTAGTGGCAAGGTAGAAAATTCTTTAAATGAAGCTGGGAAAAACAAAACAAAAAAGCCCAACCTCCTAAAGACAGAACTGGACTGCCTGACTATCTGCTTGACAAAAGAACTGCTTTTAGGAGGGGTTACAAATCTAAGTTGACACATGGACTAGTGACTGACTCCAAAAGTAGTATCTTAATTTATTCTTTTTTTTAAACTTTCTTGCTATAACTCAGATGCCAAACTCTAAGCTGAACTTTTAAACTTTCATACTGGTCTGAGCCTGTCTAGTCTTCTACATACTTACTGCCCCATACCCTTGGTTGTAATGAGCTTGAAAGCAGAGCTCTTTAAATGTAATTAACAACTGGGTTACAGGAAAGCTTGTTAACGCAGACTAATCAGAGGACTCGGAGAGAGGCAGCAGAAGAGATGCAAAGTAATTATACAGTGAAGTGCAACTTACCCATAGCATACCCACTTGTGGTGATTTTCCACTAAATAATTAAGGAAGGTACCAAATATTCCCAAATAACTATAAGGTATAGTTGAAGGCCAGAGTGTTACCCACTTAAAAAAAATAAAGACATACATTAGTTAGCTTATTTTAAGGCAGAATTACTATCAATTTAACCTTCAAAGTAGCTTTTTCCCCACTGCCCCTGCCCCCTGTGTTTGTCAAACATGGTTTAGGGCTAATACTATTTGTAGTGTTTCAACTCTTTCATTCCACTGCCCTTCTCCAAGACCCATACGCTCACTAAGACCTCTAGCCTGCTATAGCACACTTACTTAAGAAGATTCCACCCTATGAAATTTCCTTGTCCTTGAGGTACAAAACACCAAGGTGACAAGTTTCAAGTTGCTATCTGTGTATCGGGAGCGCACCTGAAGGGTAAGTGGCATTTAAGTTCTAAGCTCATTACCTGTAACACAAAGTAGCAGACAAAAATACATTGTCTCTGTCCTGAAGAAGTTAATCTGATGCAACTGACTTGAATTCAAACAATGACTAGACGGAGAAGGAGGAATAACTCCTTATCCAGAACTAGGGGATCAGTTTCTTTTGGCCCTTAAAAAGAATGTCAGATTTGGCTGTGTTTTGAACAGGGCACAGAAGATAATCAAGCAGGAAGCCCAAACCCAAAGCTGTACGTGGTGTTCAGGTATCTTTCCTGTCGTTGTTGTCCACAGTGCCTATCACTGTCTGCCTTTATTTTTATGAGCTGTGGACTTCAGAATCCACCGGGTTAATACTAAACTGGCCAAAGCTCAGCCTGGCTTATCTTTCTTCTGGTATCAATGTTTCAGTTTCTAACTATGTATAAATTTGGCCATGTCGAGGATTTGGAAAGATGATGGATTTAAACAGGGAATCTGTGTAAAGCTGATTTTGTTTCTTGAAACAGTCCAAAAGCTGTTTTGTGAGCTGTTTAGCCTGATGGCCAACCATCTTTATTTCTGTGTTGGTTCTTATGCATAGAAAATCCACACCAAGAGAAGAAAACTACACCCCATGGAAGTTAATGGATAAGCTTCATAACTTTGTCTGATATATCAACATTGTCATTAATCTCCTCACTGCAGTAATCTAACCTATTTTAGTTGAAGCTCAGCTTTAGAAATTGAAACTCTATGGTGACTGAACTCTAGTCTGTTTACCAACAACACTACCAGTCAATTTAGTCTATAACTAAAGCCAGCACTCGTAAATGCACCTCACTGTCCCCGAGCAAGTTTTATTGATGCCTAATGTGGTTTCAGCTTTGTTGAAGACACTTCCACAGGCTACCCGCAACGCAAACCCGCACAAGCTACAGCTCTTGGGTTGCTGTAAGCATACCTAGGGATGCTATACACCCTCAGCCTCGCTTCTCTCTGGGATCCAATCATTTTTATTTTTCTTTCTCTGAACTTCATGGCATTGTTCAGCTCTCTCACGACCTGAGCTGGCCAAAGCATCATGTTCCATATCCTTTTTCTCCAGGTGTCTTTCAGCCAGGGGCATTTCCATGGACACCGGGGCTGTTGAGAGAGCCTGCTCCGCAAACCCTGTACCTCCTGAGCTACCCGCGATCCCCCTGAGGGCCGCCGCAGCGGCAGCAGCGAACCCACGGAGATCCCCAGCTG
>VWZY01003044.1:566-24251 GCA_013399075.1 Chloroceryle aenea
TTGGCTCTTCCACCACCTGCATCAGAAAGTTATCACTGATGCACTGCAAGGGTCTTCAGTGAGTATGCCTCACTGCGTGACCTTTCCAACAAATATCATGATGATTGAAGTCAACTCTGAGCACAAGGGCAGGTGAACTTGAGGCTACGTCCAGCTGTCCATAGAAGGCCTTACTGACATCTTTCTGGTTTGGTGGTCTGTAGCAGACACCAACAATAATTTCACCCCTATTTGTGTGCCCCTTAATTCCTACCCATAAGCTTTGAATATGTTCATCATGCCACCTTGGGAAGATCTTAATGCATTCCATTTTCTCTTGCACATAAAGAGCAACTCCACCACCTCACCTTGTTGGTCTGTCTTTTCTAAAAAGTACATAGCCATCCATGACAACATTCCAGTCATGCAAGCTATCCCACCATGCTTCAGTAATTGCAATGAGATCATGGCCCTGCAACCCAACACAGGTCTCCAGTTCCTTCTGCTTATTCCCCATGCTTCATGCATTGGTGTACCAGCATTTCGGGGAGGGAGTTGAGTGCATAGTTTTTACTCTTGAGGGGTGGAAGACCTGGTTCTCAAAAATGCCAGCATGCTGCCCCACAGGCATTGAGCTACTACACACAGGAGCCTCACAGTTACATCCCCATCCCCCTACCCCTTTAAATTAAAAACTTTAAAGTCTTGTCAATCATCCCTGCAACCTCTTGTGCAAAGATTCTCTTCCCTCTTTGAGAAAGGTGTCTTCCATTTGGTGCCAGCAACCCTGGTGCTGTATAGGCCATCCCATTGTTTAAAAAAACCAAAATTGTTGCTGTGACACCAGCCATAGAGCCATGCATTAATAAACTGGATACGTCTGTTCATGCCAGTGTCACTGCCAGTGAATGGAAGAAGAGAAGAAAAGATAATTTGTGCTCCAGATTCCCTCACCACCCATCCCAAGGCTCTAAAGTCTCTTTTGATTGTTCTTGAACTACCAGTCTCAGTGTGCTCACCACCCACATGGAAGATCAATAATGGGTAATGTAGTCTGAGGACGAGACCAAGCTAGGAAGTTTCTTAGTGACATCCTTAACCCAGGCTCCAGGGAGACAGCATTAAAAAACCTGTCCTCTTGATTTTATTCTCATATCAAAGACAAAACAGGATGTGAGAAGTGGCTATATGTTACTGTGTTTACTTAACCTTCCCACAACTGGTACACTACCTGTCTCTTGTCTGTGTAGGATATTGCATCATTCTGATTGCACTGACAACTTCTTTTGAAGGGCAGTTAACATATCCATGCATGAGCTTAGTCATTGTGATCCGTACACCTGTGACTCCGAATTAGTGTGATTCTGGATGTCTATTCTGAGCAGATCATACTAAGTCCAGAGAGAGAAATGAGTTTGCATTGGTGTGCTGCTTCATTAACTGTAGGCATCTGAAGCAATTTAGGAACATTGCAGAAATGGCTGTGGCTGAGTGTGTCCTTAGTATATATTATTCAGAAGCATTCAACTGTGAAGAAGAATTATTTGTATTATTGATTAGCTAGTAATTTTTGTAACAATCAGGGTACTTCATAGAAAGTAACTATGTAAATGAAAAGTAAGACAGCAAATGATTAAATGTATCTATGGTTCTGAAAGTGAGGTAAAAATCAGCTTGAAGTAATCTGAGGGAAAAAAAAAAAGGCAGAAAAACAGTATTTATAACCCAAAGGTTTTCCATGGCTCTCTTGGTATACTTATTTACAAAATGTATGTTTACATCCAAAGAGCTCAGAATGCCTCAATTACCCACCCATATGCAGTGCAACTAACTTGCCCTCTTAAAGTCCTGTTGATATTTGTCCTGTCTTGAAAGACTACCTTGAGGCAACTCTCAATATCTATTCTTCACCCAGATAGCAGCTTTGCAAGATGAGACATCTACACTCTCTGAGATGCACCTGGGACAAAACTCCAGAGGTGCCTCTTTTAGCCACTTCCATGGCTGGTTCTTAGAGCCCTAATAGTTTCTGTGTGCTTGAGCTGCCCCACAGCTGTGTGCTAGTGATGGCCACCCAGGACTGCTACTTGTCAGCCTTGTCTGAGGTGTGTAACCATCCTTTTCTCATGCACTCTGAAGGATACACAAATTTCAAGTGGAAAAGACCTTAAGGAAGACAAAGATCTGACTGTTCTCGCTCAACGTTTCTACCATGAGCAAGTTAAATGAACCATCTGAATTTGATTAGAGAGTCTGGTGACAGTACCTATAAACAGCGTTAGATCATATGTTCAACATACTGTCACTGAAGCAATTCAGGGATTAAATTAAAAGAGTAGTTTAAAACATGGTTGTGTTATTCTTCAATGATTTTTCCATTTAAATTTTATAAAATACACTACTATCTAGATCATGCAGCCAAGAAAATATAACCATAAAAGACATCACTGAAAAGGCAACTTGAAAAGATACAGGTAACAATAATGATTGGAGTGTGGATCCAAGTTTCAATAAAAATTACTTTTATATCAAGTGAAAAGGTCAGGCCTTACGTAAGCAAGGATTTAAAAGCCTGTGTTGTTATTACCTAAAGTAAAACCTAGAGTTACAGCATTTTTTCCTCCTTCCATTTCAAAAATGTCAACACAGGGTTTTTATTTCAGGGCCTGTAGAAGAAATGTTGTGGATTAAATGCAAACTTAATATTTTCACCACTTGAAATATGATTTGGTAACTGTTTGTCTACAAAAAATTGATAATTAAAGTTGATTGCAATGTGTTATAAAACAAAATGGGTTGATATTAATTATAGTTGATTTCTAGTGATCTAAATTACCATGATGTTCCATCACTTAATAAAATTCACTTGTTTGCTGCAATTTACCATGAAGTCCACCATACAGAGGGGAAGCATGAAGGTTCCTGATGTGTATGGCTTTTCTATGATTCCTTGTAAATACCAAATACTTCTAAAAGAAATGTCATCAATATTTCAGATCTTTTTCCTTCCTTTTTTTTTTTTTTTTGGTTTGTTTTGTTGTTTTGATATTTTTGCAAGATAACCTTTTTTCTGGATAAAGCATGCAGATCTGACATTTCAGATGCTTGAGCATAAAAAGTCATTTTTGTCTATCTGCAGTTATTGAAACATTTGAATATTGTTCAGAGTTTTCTTTTAGGTGAAAGTCAGGTACTTTTGCTTGCAGGCAGTTCTGAACTGACCATTGCAACACATCATCTTCATACCTTCTCCTTTGGCCCTAAAGTCAGGGGACTCCAGTGTTGACTCCAGTGTTCCAAGGTGAGGCCGTTAACCAATATAAGGCACCTTATAGACTTGCTAATTATCATACCCACCCTAGGTCCGATCTGAGATTGAGTGTAAAGAAAGAAAAATTTCACAGCCACTGAAGCTATACAATAAACAGAAAATTAAGAACTTTTGCTGAAAAAAAACCCCAGATGTATCCAGATCAGCCATTACATGTTACAACTGAAAGTCCTTAATTTCGTTCTGAGGGTTATTTTCACCAAATAACAGGAATGTACTGAAGAAAACTGTTAAAATAGATTTTACTCTAGTATTGAATATGTTTCTTATTCCTTGGAATCTTTTCTTCTCTGAATTCTCTTCAGTAGCTTTTTCTTCATTATTTAACCAAGAAGTGTGCAAAATCTGAAGACAAGTAGGGCAAACTAAAACATTCATATCAAATCTAACTGGTCATGTTGTAACAGAGGTAAGGGAGAGGCATTCTTATGCTCTTAGTTTGCTAAAACTAAACACTGTCCACAGTCCAAAAGCTGATATCCCATATTTAGTTAATTTTTATTTATTTGCTTTTGCTACACAGTGAAGATTCCTTTCCTTCCACAATTACTTTCTTCAACTAGTTCTTGACACACATGTTATTTACTCTGTCAGAGATGCCAATATTACTCTTAGAAGCATATTCATCAGTAGGAGACACATACTGACTGTCCCTGCAGTTTCTAAAAATGGAGCGAGTTAATGAATTAATGAGTTAATGAATGAATACATTAATACATTTACCTTTAACCTCCTGAGGCTGCAGTGTAAGTCTCTATCTGTAAATAAAAACATAAAAGTCTCACAGCCTGCAACCTCAGGGTCATTTCCTTATACTGCAAAACAAATGCAAAATCCAAAACACACTTCACCATGATTGAGAATCTACAAGAAATAGCAGCCTTGGATGAAGATGTGCGGTAGATCAGGTTAGCACTATAGTTCATTCAGGTCATATATGCATAGTGAAGATCTTAGAGGGGAAATTTGTACTCCTGATCAAAGAGTGAACTCAGTTCCTTCAGAACGTATATTGCAGCTATTAGGAGCTCGGGCATTCTTCCACTGCAAAACAGTAATTAAATAAATATATTTTTGCTAGAAGATGAGCATCTATGCGGAACCTAACAGCACTGTGCTACAGCACAAACTATTATTGGTTTGGCATGTAGAAGGTTCAGAGTAGTTTGAACATTTGACTTTCTGTAATAAGACACTCCTCACAAGGAAGCTGTGTGTTTCTTACTGACATTAGAGACTAATGCCATCTATGTAAACACCTGTAGAAAATAATCTGTTTATAAAATGCCTTAAAAACTAGCTTACTCAGGAATTAGGTACCAGAAGAGATCTACAAAATGTCACCAAGATTAGAGATGGTTATGATAAAGATAATTCTCTTAATATCCATGTATTCCTGTACAAAAGGGAGTATAATGCTGTAGGTTAGAAGTGCCAAAAGATCTATTATTCTAAGATCAGGAAAATCAGGGTTGAAGGTTAAGTATTGTTTTATTCTCAGTATTGTCAGCAATTTCTCTCAAATCATTGTAAGAAAAGATGTTTCACTAGGTTTTATATTACTAGGATAACATTATTTCATTTCTTTAGCTAACCAGCATGCCACTCAGTCTCTATATGGCATGAATGGTGACATTTAGTATGCAACTACAAAGCTCTTTTATCAACTCTTTCAAAACTTGGGCAATATGTTTGTGAAATATTCATGTTCACAAATAATAGGACATTGAGTGTTTATATCAGTTTGATTAGAGTAGTAATTTTTGGCAATTGTGCTCTTTTACAGCATAATTCTACAGTCACTTAAGCAATTCAAGTGTAAATGTACAACATGTACTGAGAAAAAGACAAAGAAAGAGCTACTTTTACAACCTCATACTGAGGACCTTCTGAAACAGAAAACAATAATTTGTCTAATAGTTTTTTCTGCTCCCACTGATATTGTCAATTGCTGAGCATAATTGCTATTGAACAGGAACATTTATTCCCTGGCAGACATTTTTTTTCTGTTATGATCTTACACAGTCACAAAGCTTTGAAGAGAGCCTTCATACACAGACTCATCCAAAATGCACTATCTCAGTGAAAAGGAATAAAGAAATTGTGCTAGAGCTCAGGTCTCATCTTTCTTCAGCATTTCCTTACTGATGCTTGCAGGCACTAGGATCCGGAAGATGCTTCTCCTCCACCCAACTCTATCACCTATGTTCACCAAGAAAAATCTATTTCGGGATGGAATACAGTGGTTGAAGCTTTGAAACTCAAAGGGGATACTGGAATACTTTCAAAGTCACAACTTTATCTGACCCTTTACTGTCCAGTATCAACAGATTATTTGTTCTTTCTCCTTCTGTGCCCTTTCTTATTATCTCTTTCCATTAGATTCACTCCATAAACACTTTTCTGTTACTGAGTTCCCTTTACTACTTTCAAAGTCCTGTTCATTTGCTTTCTGTAAAGTTTTAGTAATTTTAGTCTCTCCATAATACATTTCCTCACCTCTATACCAGTATCTTCCTCCAGAAATGTCAAAATAGAAAGACATTTTGTGTCATTGTATTGCTTGTTGAAATTGTCTCTATAATTAAAGTTTATCAGAAATTTCTGATCACAACATGTTTTCATTGGAGGAAAAATTATAGTGAAACTGAAATTATTTGCTTAGATTTAAGGAAATGTTTTACTGGGAAATTTCAAAACAGAATGCTTTATGTTGATATTTGGCATTATTTGCTCAATTTTAAATTTTGAAAATTTGTATGCATTGGCTTTAGTTGAAAAAGAATTTGTTACATTCTGAAATGACATTCTGAAGCAAATTTTCTATTGTTCTTCATAGGCAGTTTCCAGTTTATGGAATATTTTGAAAATATTTCTTGATTAAAATACTATCTAGTTTCAAATCAAAAATGTTCAAATTTTGACCTACTTGTTATATCCCTTTCTTCCAGTTTGTATTATTTATCAGTTATTTACATTTTCAGTTCTTAAGAGTAGAAACTCTTTGTACGACACTACCTAAAATAGTGGGATTCTATCTTTGTTCTCAGGACTATAATAATAAATAAATATTATTTGAATAATGATTATTTGATGAGAAATACTTTGGTGAGAGTGATTGACCTGATTAATGTAGAAGGTAAGATCCATTCTATGGTGAACTTCTCTGATCACTGATATGTACAAACCAGTATATATGGTGCTACCATAGCTTTTGTAAAAAACATGGTTTATGTCAGTTATATTATGTAGGGATCCATGACAAGTTCATGATATCACTTCCTGATGAAGACAGTTATCAAAGGAGAATAAAATTTGCTCATAGGTTAGACCTGTATGTTTTGATGTAGTTTCAATTAATAGAAATCAGAAAAGGTAAAGTTTATGTTTATTTAGTGATCATAACCATACATCTTCTCCTAGAACTAGGATTCCTTTTGTATTTCAGACAATCACATAACTTTTAAAATGTCTCTGTGAAGTGATGTAGGTCTACAAGGCAGCTTGTATTTTGGGGGAATTCTTCTATTTGGCCAATCTTGAGTCAAACTTGTTCCCAGCATGCACACTGTCAAACGGATTTCTGTCCTCTCTAAAACAGGGAGCACTTCCTGAGCTCCAGCTTTAAACTACATTTAACTTTATGTCATGGTTGAGAAATTTCACTGCAAACATTATTTATGTCGCACTCAGTTGTATCTATGCCATTTCATATATGCACATTATAAAAAACCCAAACTTGTTAATTGCCCTCAGTTAAATCTGGTCCTCTGTAATGGCATAATGTCTATCTGCAAAATAATTGCATAGCATTTTTATTGTTCTCATTAGCTTTTCTGAAGTGGAGCCAAAGAAAATAATACCCTGGTAACCAAGTAACACAGCTTCGCACCTGGTCTCCAGGTGACACAGACCATTCTTAATGTTACATGTAAAAAGTATTCTACTTTGTTTCTACTTGTTTTTCTAAGAAATAGTATGAAGAATTAGTGAAAGTTAGTAATTTCATACATGATTTTTCTTGCTCTGCCAGATAGTGTATTCAGATGGGATGATAAAGAGCAATTGGTTAAACACAGTACCTTTAATTAAATTTATTATAAAAAACCACTTAATTTCAGTCTGTTAGGTGCATCTGAATCAGGCAGCCCCAAAGATGTGAGGCTACCGTAGGTTCATATCCTCACTTCTTCCAGCAGCACAACTGAGCAGCTGCTCCTGATGGGTGGGCACATGACTATATACAGAGGCCACATACATCAACGAAGAGATAACGTATACATTTACACACATATGTGTGCATTTGCACAAAAAGTGATTGCTCTGATAGCTCGTTTAGATGTTGACTCAACCCAGTAGCTGGCCTCAGATCCTCTGGTCTCCCCAGTTGCAAGTTAGTTGCATGTGAACCCAGAGGTTTGCAGTCCTCATCGACTAATCCAGCTGAAAGTTCACTAGCATCCAAATGTACCCACTTAGAACATAGTGCACCCAGGCAGAAGATAGGCTGAAAAAGGACCTAATGAGAATATAGGGCAGACTGTGGTGATCAGGGACAAAAGCCACCAGTTAACACTTAAGTGACCCCTTTATTCCCCTTTTCACTTTCTTTCCCCATTCTTGTTCCCCTCCCCTCCCCTGCTCCAGTCCACTCTGATCCCTTCCTTTCCTCCCCAGATTCTTTCCTTTCTTCATCTCTTAATGAGTGCTATAACTCCTTCAGTCCATAAGGCATAGAGGGAAGAGGATATGTTTGGTTGGCTCCTCCTGGTGGGTTCCACACAAGGTCTGACTGTACTTTGCTAGTCTTAGGAGTAGCCCATTCCCAGCACCCCATTTTCACTGGTTAGGCTGCTAGGGTTCCACCCCCTACCTCTTCATTTTTTATCTGATCCTCTCACAGGCCTTCATCTTGACGGCTATCAGCCCTTAGTCACATAGCCTTGCACAGGCAATTCTAGCTGCTGGTAAATAAATAGCCTGTTGGTAAATCTAAACTGAATCTTAAGTTAATACAAGCTTTTGTGCTTTTATTGAAACAGATAAAGGAAATAGTGTACAGTAAGATGGTACCTTACCATAGTTACTATTGCTGTTAGTGTTTAAATGTATTGACTGAAGAGTATCAGTATCTGAATCAGCTAATCAAAAGAGNGGTGATTTTTTTTTTTTTAATTATTATTATTATTTATGTTTTAGGAATAAAATAATAGTAACATACTAATCCTGATTTTTTTTCTCTTGCAGATTATCAAGTGATCTAACATTCATAAAAGAGAGGAACAAAAATCTTCCCCACACACATGAATCCTTTAGGTAGGAAACTGGACTTTATTTCATGACTATGCTATATATAAATAATATTTGAAGCTATTATAACAAGATAATGAATATGCAGTTGCCCTTGGTACTTGGTAGAGATTAACTTCCATCATATTTCAAAAGCAATTTTCAACTTCTAATATTCAAACTCTACAATTTTACTCTCTACAGCTGATGCTTTTCTTTTTTGCAAAAGACTGCTGCAAAAATAATAATCCTGAAATTATGACTAAACTACACCAGGGAAGAAAACAGAATATTCAGGAGCCATGAGACTGACAGATTGCTACTGTCAGCTAAATAATTATTTTTTTTTTTAATTAGGAAAACAAAGGCAGCAGAGGTGGTATTTAGAAAAGGAAAAAAGAAAAATAATACAAACTAGTAGGAAAGGATCAGTTTTTAGCTTTTGTTCCATTTCTAATAATATCCTAAGCAAAGTACTTGATCATTCTTTCTTTGTTCCCCATCTGTAAAGCAGAGATAATGGTACTTTCTTCTTGTTGTCTTGGCTTTTCTTGTCAGTTTAGATGTTGAGAGTACTAAAAAGAGTTTCAGACTCAGTTCTGTAATATCAATTACTGTGTTACTGCATAAATACTTTGTTGGAGAAGTGTCTAAAGTGTTTTCAAGAACCTGGGGTGTCATGATTTTTCTTTTTGAAAAGTGACTTGAGTTTGAATGGGTGAGAGAAGTTGTTCCATTCATCATCACAAGTTGACTGCTAATCAAGGACTGTAAGGATCATTAGGAGGTTTGTTAAAGAGTGAAATTTAGGTAAAATATATTAGGAAACCTTATACAAACTTCTCAGGTGAAATCTACAGGAACTTGAAGATGCTTCCAGTTTATGTGACGCAGAAATATGAATTGCTCGATTCCAGGAAATTAACTGGATGTCCGAGTTCCCTTACATAGCCTAGTGCAGGAAATAAGTACCCTCACAAAGCACTCCACAAAACCTATGTGCTAAAAAAAGCCACATGGAATCACTTAATCACAGAATTTACTAGATTGGAAAAGGTCTTTAAGATCATCTAGTCCAATCATTAACCTCACACTGAGAAGATCTTGACTAAACAACATCCCTCTGCACTATGTCTGTGCAAGTCAAATACCTCCAGGGATGGGACTCCACCACAGCCATGGGCAAGCTGTTCCAGAGCCTGATAACCCATCTGGTAAAGAAATTCTTCCTCATATCTAAGCAAAACTTCCCTTCACGCAATTTAAGACCTTTTCCTCTTGTTAGGGATTGGAAGGGACCTCAAAAGATCATCCAGTTCAATCCTCCTGCTGGAGAAGGATCACCTAGATCAGGCCACAGGGAAACACTTCCAGGGGAGTTTTGAATGCCTCCAGAGAAGGAGATCCCTCAACAGCCTGTGCCAGTGCTCTGTGACCCTCACCATGGAGAAGTTTTTCTCATGTTTATGTGGTACCTCCTATGTTCCAGCTTGCACCCATTGCCCCTTGTCCTATCATTGTCTGAGACTGAGAAGAGCCTGTCTCCATCCTCCCTACACTCTTTACTCTTTACTCGCAGTCTCCTCTTCTCCAAGCTAAAGAGACCCAGCTGGATCAGCCTTTCCCTATAAGGGANTGAGTACAGAGGGACAGACAATCAACTACCTATCCTACCGACCACACGACTCCCAATGCAGGCCAGGATGCTGTTTGCCTTCTTGGCCACCTGAGCACACTTCTGGCTTATGTTCAGACAGCTATGACTAAACACCCCCAAGTCCCCATCTGATGAGCAGCTTTCCAGCCATTCTTCCTGAGCCTGTAGGACTGCCAGCAGTTGTTGTCACGAGAAATTCAGATCAGAGACATGTCTTAAATCCCTATCTTCTCTGGATCCTGTACATCTCCATGAAGGCTGTACTGGATGCCTGAGGGATTCAGAATTTGAAGACTTCCAATTAGGGCTCATTCAGAGAAGGAAAGCAGACCTCTGGACACACTACACATCCACAGCTCTTAATCTGCAGTTTAATCCCAACCATCACTGTCATTCTGAAACACATCTAGTGACAGTAATGTCCAAGTCTTGTCTAGGGGTATCTATAATTGCTGTCATTTAAGAACTCAGCATGAGAAGGCAGACTCATGCAAGGTACACAGTACAGTTCAATTTATAGCCAACTAGTAAGATTCTGGATGGTCTAACAGACTGTCATATTCTTCCTTTATTTGTACTTGGTTTCACAGAGCTGTAGTTCAGCCTTTCAAATGGTAATGAACTACGGTGTCTTGAGACTCCTTAAGCTGCTTTTCCGCAGTCCTGAAAGATGAACATTATTTATCATAACTAGTGGGAATTTGAATCTTGTTCAGTTATGATTGTTAAAGTACTTTCAGTTTTAGGTTTCTTCAGCAGCACAAGCAGAGCTTGTAATGGACATAATGTAATTGCCAGTGAGTGCTATATAGTAGTTCCCGTTCCTGCAAGCCTGAAAATATTGCAGATAGAAATTTTTTTCCATCTGTGCAGAACTGAGTACAGACTACTCTCAGTCTCAAAAAACCTATCCATCAGCATAGCCATGAAAGACAGATAAATTAATGTAAGAACTAGAATTCAATTAGGAAAGGATATTTTTCTCTCGACAGCAACTGATTTCAGTATTGGAATTTAGCTACTTTAATCTACAGTTTCATAATATTATTCATAGCAGGGTTATTTTACAGGAATATCTAGCACATCTATACATTCTAAAACATCAGTAATCACTTCCACTTCCATCAAGGTGCACTGCTGGGGTGCAACTTGTAGCTGTTGAATACATAACAGCTCTGTTAAAAGGGAGAAATTCAACTATGACAGGATGCAGTAACTTTGTTGAAATTAAATCAAAACCTTCAAAGAGGAGGCATATGATCTTTAAATTATCAGTTACTCAGTCCTTGGTTTTGCATTACATTCTGACAAATCAATGTCCAGTGTGTCTTTTAGAATGTATTCAGTCCTAAAAGCAAGGCATTCCCTCACAGCATCCGCAATAATGTGAGTTACCCTTTTATGGAAACATTTTCAAGTCATAGATAGGGGAGACACACTCTTGATACAGTTACGACAAAGCAGGAATTATTTTTTCTATTGAAGTAGTTATTTATAAAAAATAAGGCATCTCTCCAGTAGCCTTATAATCAACACTTGAACCACAAATGCCAAATGCCAGGCAACCATGGAAACACAGGGACCAGAACAAATGGAATATAGTTAATATGCCTGATGCCTCCTGGCCACTGCTTCCCTACTGTTTACATGCCTTCAGAAAGCAATACAAATACCAGAGTGAGGTTTTCTAAAATGCTTTTATGCCGATACCAACCTCGTATTCTGTCATTCCGCGATCTTCAGTAAACACAGGGTCTGATAATTCTTTAAAATATTTTGAAAGCATTAAATCTTGAATGTAACTTAGCACATCCAGATATCTCATAGTTCTGCACAGTTTTCTAACCGTTAATAATTCAGGGTATTTCACTTGAATTGAAACACTGGCCTGGAAGGCATATATTGGATCACAAAGTCTAGTCCTCAGTTATCACAAACAACCGTGTCATCTTATATTTCATAATCGATCAGACTACATGAGAAAACTAAATGTGATTTTTAAGTTTGGAAGACTGTTCCANCTATTTTCAGAAACAATAAAATATTGTAAGTGGTATTATATGTACATTAAATAGTTACTGTTTACAGTTTATTATTTCACCTTCGCTTGAGAAAAGTATGCTTGTTCTTGCTTGGGCTTAATGGTCAGTGCTTCACGGTATATAACACAAGTTTTGAGATCATTTCTGAAGTGAAACAGGAACATTTGAGCCTACCCTGTGTTTACAGGCATAAAATTTGCATGTGCTTACACAAAACTAGATTTTATATCTAAATGGTTTGTTCACCACTGACTGTATATGCACAGATTGATGTAAATGCATTTAAAACTAATCCAGATGTGATCTTGCAGCTTGTAGCTCAGTTACATGTGTGAAACATGCCTGGATATTCAGAAGTTGTATATGGAAATGTAGCTAACTGTTCTTTTCTGTATTATCCACAATAAATATGTTTTACACTCAGTTTTAACTGCTGTTGGGTTCTAGTTTCTTGATATAGAAAATGAATTGCATAATGAAAATTAACTCAACTGATAAACCACAAAGAATTTTTCCTCAGCAAAGAGACAGCTTGCTCCCACACTATGCTACACCAAATGAGTTTCAGGCATACAAATACCTGTCAGATAAGACTTGGTAGGAGTGGACAGCTGTGTTAAGGAGTCTCCTATTTAGATAGCAAATTGTCCTTCTTTAGTTTCAAGGAGTGAGGTTGGCTACCGAGAATCTAATAGCTGACGCCAGTCACCATCTCCAAGCAGGAAGCATACTGGTAGCAAAAGCGGGAGGTTTGCTTTAAGTCATTTTGTCTTTTCTTCAGGCTAAGCAATCCAATTTACCACCAGCAGGGACTCTTGATCACAGCGAGCTGTAACCTGAATTCTGAGGACATCTAGTGGTATCAGCCCACTGCAGGGACCAGCACCTGGCTTCCCTATTTTCATTTCTGCTTTTGAGCCGAGTTCTCCAACACTGCCTCTGACCTTTACAGCTTGAAGAAAGAGAGATAATTACATCCTATTTTGCATTTTCACCTCATAAATTAACCGTGGAGTTAACGCTACAGAAAGAGTAGCACTCTTCATCTGAGGTGATCCTGAATTCAGCACTGTTAGTCCCAAAATATTCACAAGTCATGAGACTGGCTCAATAGTCATTAACTTCTAAATAAATTTTGAATATTTTGTATTTGTTTTCAGGCCAGTTAGAGTTCAAATATGCTGAGCTTTCCTTTGTATCAACAGGTACAATAGTGTATTTTTTCTTACTTAAGAAGCAGATTTTTCAGGTAAATTAATGAGTCTAAAAGTTAGAGCTTGAAGAAAAGCACCCAGTATCCCTATATGCCATATAAATATGCAAAATTTGTTTTAGATATAGGATCGTAATCCTAGCACCTATAACCATTCAGGTACCTTCAGGAAGACCTACTTATTACTCTCTCATTCAGGTTTTCTGCTTCTCAAGTGGAACTGTAGGTGTTGCCACAGATTTTTGAGAAATAACTAGAATCAGTTAGCTGCAATTCAAAAAGGACTTTGATTAAGCCAAGTGTTATGCACCACATGTTAAATATTGTTATTGACTATTACATGCTGGTGTATTTTTCAGTGAACCCTTGATCTGATACTTCCTACTGAGGAGAAGAAGACATCATGAAGCAGAAACAGACATCATTAGTTCAAATTATTTTGCTACTTGTTCTGACCACAGTGGGTCTGATTGGTAAGTACATGTCCTGAAACACTTGTTTCCTCAAAACACTTTATTTACAAAAGTCTGAGGCTTTACCCGATCTATCCTAACCACCGCTGAAGTCTGTACATATTTAAATTACTTTCTTCTAAAGTAGAATGGAGATTTTTAAAATTACTTGAGTCATCTTTTCTTTTTATAATATTAATTTAACCATTATTTGGTGGTTGTAATGAAAAGCATTCCCTCCATCCCTGTGCTCACCCCATGCTTGTCATCTTCTTGAGAATTAGCATCATATGAAAAGAAACTATTTGCAATAATAGTATGGAACTTTATGACATAAAGGTAAGCTTACGTTGACAAGCCACATGCTTTCCATATCACAATGTGTGTAAATTTATGGCCTATGTTCTTGTAGAAGTTAATGACAAGTAGTCTTGACAGGATATATTCTTAAATGTATTGGGATTATTAGGAAATGCTGAAATAATTAATGAATACATTCAAGTTACCAAGACACAAAATACTCTCTCCAGCCCATTGATTCCTTCCTTTTATTACTTGTCTTACGTACAGTTTAGCCCAAATACATGCAAATAGTGTAAAGTTGGTTCTGTTGCGAACTTGAAGGCCAAATTTAATTATAAGATGGCTTGAAGATAAAGATTTTAGATATATTAAGAAAAAGCAAAAGGTCATACATTTACTACCAGGCTTTTATATTTAATTTGGAGATAACTCTACACTTTTTCTGTTCATGTAGAAAATAAATTTTAATTTGAAAAAGAGAAGTAAAATTATTTTAGTAGACATTTTAGAAGTTTGAGGTAAATTATATTTACTTTTCTGAAAGTTTTGACCCTTTTTCCAGTCAGACATATTTACCAAATTCAGTCTATAGTTTCAAATAATTTTGCTGTCCTCAAAAAAACATTCCTTGCTGAATTTATCATTCAACAATAACAACAAAAACCATTGTCCAACTCTAATATAACTAGCTGGATTTCTGCACTTCCCTAGGTAAAACATACCCTAGAAAACCTAAGATAATAAGATGTCGTTCTCTAGAAAAGGAAACCTTTTCTTGTTGGTGGAAGCCTGGCTCAGATGGAGGACTTCCTACCAATTACACCCTGTTCTACAGCAAGGACAGGTAACAAGTGGTACATATATATTCTGTAAGTGATCAAGTGATGATTATGACAGAACGAGGGAATTATAATGTTAATTTATAAATATGTTTTTATGAATCCATGTTAAAACTCAAAATAGACAACAAGGGCTACATGAGATGAATGGCTTTCCCTTGTTGGAAGAAAATATGACTGCTATCAGTCCCAAACCTTCAACATGTCCCTCCTGAAACTCATCTGACATAAAATCCCACTAGTCTAAAGATGTGGTGGTGAAGGTGTAGTTTGCCCATTTTATCAGGAAGCACAGAGCTTCTAGCTGAATTTTGTGCTTCTCTGAGGACAAGCTCCCATCAAGGCACCACGGGCCCATGAGGATCCTTTGGGGTGTCAGGGAAAAGTTTTTATGCTGGTCCCATCCCCACCACCCCAGTCAAGGGGGTAGGGCATGCTGGGGTAACCCAGCCCCAGGCATTGGGCAAGTTACTGTTTTGGTAAAGTCTGTGACTCCCTCATTCTGTTTAAGAATAAAATGTGTACATGTTTAGCAACTTTGCTTAACCTGTGCTTCTTTGTATAACAACCCATTCTTCCTGAAAACAAGAGGTCTCTCAACTGGGCCAAGCAAGTAAGCAGGTAGGCCCAGAGATTAAATTTCTTTGAATAAATCCAAAGAGGTTCAGAATAGATAAGGTAAAGCCTCAGATTTCCCTGTCTCACTTAAATAAACTCCAAATCATTTGGTATTAATTCATCAGAAAAGATGCAGCCTTTCATGAAGTTACCACACTCAACAATGACCCAAGAGACTTTATTTTATGAAAAGCCAGATGTTTCAATCTCAATCAAAATGAAAATTTTAATGAAAGGTTTTAGTCACACCTATCACAGACCAGAGTAATCCTGCTTAGGGATGGACAGGAGTGATTATCCGTTTCATTAAACCTGCTGAACACAAGGCACTGCCAAGAACTCCAGATCTGGGCCACGGCTACCCTTCTTAGTTCATTGTCTCTCAGATAGAGTTCCCATTCTTTCTTTGTGAACTGGGACAAAACTGCCTAGNATGCTTTTATGCCGATACCAACCTCGTATTCTGTCATTCCGCGATCTTCAGTAAACACAGGTTCTGATAATTCTTTAAAATATTTTGAAAGCATTAAATCTTGAATGTAACTTAGCACATCCAGATATCTCATAGTTCTGCACAGTTTTCTAACCGTTAATAATTCAGGGTATTTCACTTGAATTGAAACACTGGCCTGGAAGGCATATATTGGATCACAAAGTCTAGTCCTCAGTTATCACAAACAACCGTGTCATCTTATATTTCATAATCGATCAGACTACATGAGAAAACTAAATGTGATTTTTAAGTTTGGAAGACTGTTCCAGAAAGTCACTGCTGTGATGGTAACATTTTTCTCTAATTTTTAAGCTAATTACATTAATCTATTCCTGTTCCAATGTTTGCTAGAGTTTACACATTCTATTTTCCTCCCTTCTGATGCTAATCTCTTATAGAAGACAACCATCTTTGCATGGATTAAAAAGCCAGATCTTTAAATTGCATTATACATAGAACACTGTACATACAGTCTGTGGCACTATGTCCATATTTCTCCCCTGTNAAACTAAGAAACCTTGTTATTAGTGGTTCATGGAGCATAACAGTGAGACTGAAGTGCATCCTTGAACCATCTCAGCTGGTGCTTTGTGTTTGTGCAGTTCTTCACACCTGGGATAGGCTCTGAGTACATCAACCTGCTCAGTTTTAATTGCGTACAAAACAATCCCTCTCCTAAAAAAGATGAAGACTGGTATAAAGGTAATAGGTAAGAGATAATGAATTAATCACATATTTTTTGTTGAGATAGTTGTGATGATCATGTTAAAATACAGATACCTGTAAGTCACGCTGAAAACAAAATAATCAATAAAATACTCCTCTGCTATAGGGTTCCTTTCAAGGGAAAATATGTAACAAAGATATTCAGCAACTTCTTTAGTCAAAGTGAATGTATTTAATTTGCCTTTTGACTTGCTTTTAAACATTGTTAAAATTGCTTTGTGCTGTCTCTGGAAATTTTTCAATCCATTTTTCTGTTGACCTCTTCCTATGTATAAAAAGGATAAAAGCATTAATTGCAAAAAACTTCAGTAAAAATAGCAAAGAAGCATCTATGGTAACAGCATTTGACACTTGCAGAAATGTTTCCCAAATGTGGGATTACATATAGTTTTAAAGTTATATATTTCAAATTTCTTTGCTACACCTAGGACATTACTAGAATATTATCTGCTTTGCTCCATTTCCTAAAGTTTTAACTTTTTTATCCATTTTATTTCAGTGAAGAAAAAATCTATGAATGTCCAGATTACCAAACATCAGGTCCCAATTCCTGCTACTTTGATAAAAACCACACTAATCCCTGGGCAACATACAACATCACCGTAATGGCAACAAATGAGATGGGAAATAACAGCTCAGATCCTCAGTATGTGGATGTGACCTCCATAGGTAAAAAGGGAAGGATGAAATGGAAAAACAAAAAACAAGTAGTTGGAGTTGTATGTGGTTTTTAATCCGAAAACAACTAGTGATTAAATTATTTCTTTCCTTGTGGTGTGAAACTTGCTATGGATGAGTGTTTATCTCCAGATGAATTAAAACATGCACATTTAATTTATGTGAAAACTGCATTACAGTTGTAACTTAAATAACTACATATTTTATTGTCATCTTAACCCTGGCTTAAAATTTGCCTCCAGTTTCTAGTTATCTCCAGTATTTCAATTAGACCCAGTTTTGTAGGTTAGACAGTTCTGTAGGTTGCACAGTTCTGTAGGTTGCTAGAACTGCAATTTATAAAAATTTCAAATTATGTAAGATACCTAAATTTTCCAAATATAAACATCTTTTTGGTATCGAGGTCTTGGGAGGGTAAAAAAATAACTGCCTAAGCACTCTGCAGGCTTTTTGTAGTATTTCATATTCCTAACTCCATTCCACTTTCTACATATACATAATCTACACGTTGTAATGATAAATGTACTTAGTCTCTTTAGCTATGAATATCTGACATTTTAATTTTGCAAGAGAAGCCTAATGAGATTATGATTTGTATTTCCTTATCTTGACAAATCTGGAGTAAAGTGTAAGATTTGCTATCAGTAGCCAGTTAAACATTATTAGAGTGAAAGAAAAAAAAGGCTATTGTACTATTCTCTTACAGAAGTGCTCAATGGTCTGAAATTAATGTGATGAAATGCAAAACCATAAAGGAGGTGCCTTTTCTGAGAGGAAATTAAATTATTAATGGCAAACTTTTCATTTTTACAGTTCAGCCAGATGCTCCTGTGAACCTCTCTCTAGAAACAAAAACATCTGCTAGCATAATGTGCCTTTGGGCAAAGTGGTCTCCACCCCCATTAGCTGATGTCAGCTCTAATTCACATGTATATCACTATGAGCTACGACTAAAACCTGAGGAAAAGGAAGAGTGGGAGGTAATGGAAAAATATGTTTATTGTATATGTGCTATTTTCAGTGAGTTATCTTGTCTGAATTTAACTGTATTATAAAAACTTCAGTTTCCGTATGGATAGAAAAATTAATGTAACCAAATCTCATTAAAGAAAGAAAATACTACAGTGGTTTGTAGAGATTGTGAAATTCAAGGTATTTTGTATAAATGTCCTAGTGTCATACACTAAAAAAGACTATTTAGACCACTGATACAACATCTAATTGTGGTTTCCATCAAAGCGTCTGTTCCCAAGTGTCACAATAAGACACTGCTCAGTTCATATAATTTAAACCAAATCAGGATCAAAGAAGTTTATTGATTTATTAAGATGAAATTAACAGTTAATCAGTTAACTGAGCAGTCAAGGTCAGTATCAGCAGTACAACAGATAAATTACAATACTGGGCACTTAAAAATATTAATAGATACCTACAAATCTATAAATACCATTGTATAACTAGTCCCAGAAATATCCTATATATTCAGAAATTCCTGTCCCCCAGGAAGGACAGGTTACAAGCACACCTCACCGCCCTGGGAGTACAGTATCCCCCATTTACACACAATTCTCCAGGGGACATGGATGCTTTAACTTAGTCTGAATCCACACCCCTTCTAACAGTCTACTAAGACACACATCCATGAGAAAGCACTCACACGGTCACGTGCATACATCCAGGTGTGTGTTCCTGCCTGCTGCAGCCCACACTTGTCTGGAGTGCAGCAATTCACAGCACCAGAGAGAGAGGCTGCTCTGTCTGGCCAGGGCAGAGGTCATGATGCTCGCACAGCAATTTCTGATAGCATCAAGCTAAACTTCAGCTACAGGTGAAGTTTCCAATCCCCTCTCACTGTTACAAATTTTCATGTAAGTTTTCAAGCTTCTCGCTGCTTTTTATACTGAACCTTTTTGTTTCAGAAGTCTCTCAGTTATTCCCCAATTACTATTTAATTGGGCTGAGAGTCATCATTATCATCATCTTCAACATGATCAGTTAGGGGCAACCTAACAAAATCTGAGGTGTCCTACTGAACACGTGCTATTTCCATTGACTTTCCCCACTGTTGCCATTTTGATAGGAGTGGACCACAGTCCTCCCACAGCTGAGATACCAGGATATCATTCTTAAAGTCATAGCCAGATGGCCTCAATAGTACCTGAATTCTTGATTCCTTAATGATGGGAAAAGCTGCATGACTTGAAAGACTCTGAAGAGAGACTCAAAGGGCCTGAGGAAGGCACTTAATAATAAGCACTAAAGCTAGCGACTCAGAAGCATTACAATGGGGGTTTATCTGTGAGTTGGACTGCATTGTGAGTCTGGTAAGATAATTAACTTAAAGGAAGTCTATAATTAATTATTCTCAGGTATCAGAATCTCAGTGTCACTGAAATGATTTTTAAGTCACTACCTCTGCTTCTCTGTAATTAAAATCTCATAAAATACCCAACTGAAGCCCTTGCCTTTCAGAGACCAGTGACACAAGCCTACCGCTTTAATGGTTTATTTGTTAAAATGTCCCAATTCCTTATTATTTTTCCTGTCCATTTTCTTTTCCAGATAATATCTGTTGGAGTGCAGACACAGTACAAAGTGATTAGGCTACAAGCTGGGGTAAAGTATGTTGTTCAGGTTCGTTGCATGTTAGACCTTGGAAAATGGAGTGAGTGGAGCTCTGAAAGATGCATTCAGATTCCAAACAGTAAGTGGACAATTGCTATTCCATTAATGGTTTATAAAAAAATCAGTGTTGTAAAAGGTACCTAAATGGCACCCCTAAAAACCTGATTCCTCACACAGATACTTCATAGTGCTGGAGGAGAAAATTACTGCATCTTACCATACTTCAAGTGTAATTGCATATTTAGTCTTGATCCACCCAGGACACTCTGCTGAAACTGACTATGACAAACAGGTTGACATTTACTAGGAAGTCACTTCTCACACAGGTCTGCCTGAATAATTTACTGTTTCTGGCCTTCTATTTAAAAATCATGTTGATTTCATCTGTAGCTATAGATAATCAGGTAATGAATGGTACTTGAGTAAGGATCATTCATTTGTTAGTAACCAGACTGAAGTCACTGCCATGTCTTAACAGAGCATAACTCTTGCAACATAATTATCTGTGGTTTGTTGGGTTTGAGTGGACACATTAAATATACATGACATCATATCTTGATTTCAGACACTTTAGACAGGTCGTCTGAACTCTTCTTCTGTCACTAATTATATTATTCATTATTTGTCATAGAGATTGCTGAAGTAGTGTTAGTACAAAAATATTTTTTAAATATCCCATTTTCAGATCTTCTTTAGGCAATTAAAAATTCGGAAAATCAATGTCCCTGCTCTAAATAGTAGAAAATATCTATTATTGATGTAGTAAGACCGTATTTTGCCACTAATACATAACTGTAAAAGTTTCAATCACATCAGGGTTTTGACTAGCATCATCCTATTCAAAATTTAAGCATTTTCTTCTGCCTATTCTAAGTGCTTTGCTTGAGTCTATAAAAACATCATCAGGAATCCAAATAGTTATAAACTGCTTGGCAGCAAGTAGCCTGAGTACCGAACATACTGTTGCTTTGAAAGGAAATATGAGAGCTGCTTCTATCTATCTTTGGAGTCACATCAGAATAGGTACATAAGAAGAACTACTGACAAGGACATAAACAAATGGACAAAAACTTATGTTCTTCATTTTTTTTCATGTAAAGAGTAAAACAAATGACAGCATATTTTTAAAACAATCAGAAACATCTTAAAACACATTTTTTGAAGAAAAAGTGGCTTAGGTAGAAAATACATTGGAGACCAGAGTATATTTCAAATAATTTTACAGACCATGCTATGACAGTATTTGAGCACTCCTTATTATACATGGGGGCAGAGAAGGGAACTAAAACAGTTCCTCAGCACAGCTGCAGAGGGAAAGGATTCTGAATCCAGGTCAGAGTAGCAGACTGCTGCCCTGACCCACTGAACCGTCCTTCCTTTCCTATGCTAATATGAAGCAAATCTTTTTGTTTCCTTGTAGAATAAAAGTATTTTCCTGTGCTTTCCTTTTATGAATGTTGGCTTACCCTAAATCATGAAACTTACTAATTAGTTAATTTATCTCATACAGGAGAGTCACCTCCCGAAAAACCTACAATATTAAAATGCCGTTCTCCAGAAAAGGAAACATTTACTTGTTGGTGGAAACCAGGTGCAGATGGAGGACATCCTACCAACTACACTTTGCTTTACAGCAAAGAAGGGTAATAAGCTATGTATAATTATTCAGTGTTTTATTTTAAGTACCTGCAAAATCAGTCATGATAGGTTTTGCACTTAGAAGATGTTGTCTTCCATGGTTTTGTTGAAGTGACATAGAATGGTTACATAGAATGGTTTCATAGAATGGTTTGGGTTGGAAGACACCTTTAAAGGTCATCTATTCCAAGCCCCTTGCAGTTAGCAGGGACATCAAATGCATATTCTGGAATAACAGTAGCAGTAATATGTTTAAGGTTGAAAGGGGAACTCTTTATAATGTCATTTTTTTCAGATTTCTGTGAAGTCTTCTTCCTTGAAAGTTGCCAAGGTGCAGCAATTGCATAATAGTATGCAATAACAGATTTACAGTCCTGCAGCTCTTTGGCCATGCAGCCCCTGAAATAAAGCTTTCAAAATTATAATTTATTAAATTTTTCATCTTTTGACAATGCCTATTTTGTACAAGTATTCACAGGCTATGAATACCTGCTAACTTCTGCAGTAGTCTTGGTCCTGGAACTCAGATCAAGTGCTAAACATTAATTTTAAATTAGTTTGTGTCCTTTGAACTATTTTTTGGTTCACCCGTGTCATGATTTAGACCCAGCTGGCAAGTGAGCAGCACACAGCTGCTTGGGACAGAAAAATGGGACAAAAAGCACAACCCCAGGGGTTGAGACAAGAGGAATTTAATAGAACAACACAGAGAGAGAAGGAACAACAGTAATAATAATAATACTACTGAACTAATACATGAGTAATATGAACCACAGTGATCACCAAAATGACCTGACCCTATTAACCAGCACAAAACCCACAGCAGCCACTGCCCTTCTCCTGCTTGTATAGCGACCATGATATCAACATGGTATTGAATAGACCATTGACTGGTTCAGTTGTCTGGTTGTGGCCTCTCCCAGCTTCTGGTGNTCTTCACATTGGCAGGCATGCAAAACCTGAAGCAGCCCTAAATAAAGCTGAACTACTAGTAATTAAAGTCAGGTGTGTTAGTGTGTGTAACCTAATCACAAAGATTCTTTCATTTCAGAGAAGAACAAGTTTATGAATGCCCAGATTACAGAACTGCAGGCCCTAATTCATGTTACTTTGATAAAAAGCACACCTCTTTCTGGACCATATACAACATAACTGTGAAGGCAACTAGTGAAATGGGAAGTAGTGTCTCTGATCCTCATTATGTGGATGTGACTTACATAGGTAAGAGAAAAAGAAGTATTTTGTGTGGAATCAAATAATTTAAATTTGTGTCTTTTGACAGAAGAATTTTAATTCCAGCTCTCTTCATGTGTAATATTATATCAAAGTTTAAAACTTGTAAGAAAAGTAAGATCTTACCTACTGTAATAATAAATCAATATTCATCTCATTGTCATTTTACTTTCAAAGAAATCCTAAAACACTAAAAACCTTAAAAGTGCATTCTACCATTTATTTGTTTTCCATATTTCTTTCAGTCAACCCCTAAGAAATATCATCCAGCTAAAATCTTTTTCCACTCTACCAGCAACTGAAATCAAATTGATCTTTTAACTAATAATACTTAAATTTTATTACATAAAAGTACTTTCCGTACCCAAGAGAAGCTGAATTATTGCAGTGCAGCTGCATTTATAGCAGTCTACTGATAACCTCTTTTCTCAGAATTTTCCACAAAGTGACCATGGATAGGTATTTACATTTGTTGGTTGGTTGGTTGGTTCTTTTCCCTGAGGAAACAGAACATTATCACTGATAACCATTTTGTTATCAAGGATCTGGATGTCAGGAAACTAGAAAAG
>VWZY01003044.1:47230-60346 GCA_013399075.1 Chloroceryle aenea
TGCTATTTCTCTTATGTTTGACAGACAATGTTACCAGATGTTTTTCGTGGCCCGTGGGGAGGCAGCCATTGCAGAGATTCTCCAGTGCAAACTATTCGAAAATGCAGCTGTTCTGAAGGTTGGTCAATGACAAAATGTATTGAGGTTTTAGATTAGAGAATACTAGAAGGCTGCAGAAATAGGTTATATTTGCCACTTTAAGAAAGGTAGACCTCTGGTTAAGGTTTGCAAGGGCAAGGAAAGAAAATATTGCAGAGAATCTCAGGCTTCTGCTTCCAAATGAGAAAAAAATTTTAACAAGTGATACCTCATATTCTAAGATTTCTTCTTAAGATCCCAGCATTTGATTCCAGCATTTGTCAGCTTTTGAAGATGTGGAACTGTTTGCATCTGGAAGAATAGAAAACTTATTTGGTGTTTCCTGATGTTTCTGAAGTTTTGACAGCTCTCCAGCTTTTGTTTTGGAATAGTACCAGTAGTAAGAACAACCTGAAGCCAGTAATAAGCAAAAAGTCTTACATGAGGCAAAACATTGCATACAGCACAATGTGAAATCTCCTCTATCCTCTACTGTTAACAACTACAGTAATTCCACTATTTCAACAGGCAGTCTTTAGTATTTTAATACACATGCATACATAACAGAATGTTTTCTTCTTAGGGTTCATCTTACTAATGAATAGGAACATTAACTATACTGTTTGTTATGTTCTTTATTTCAGTACAGACTGATAAGCAGTTGTATTATCCAGAATCCTTATACTTGCAATAACCTAATGATTCCTTATGTCTTACGCTGATATTAACCCCTGAGAAAGTGTCTGCTTATTCTTTCTGCTGATGTGGGTGATTCACAAACACTTTCTTTAACCTTACTCCCGTGTAATGTCTTACTGTCTGGCAGCTTTTTCTTTTTGTTTTGGAACTGGCATTCCTTACATATATATGGTTTAAGAGAAAATAAGGGACTCTCTCCTTAATATCTAGGGTTTTACTGTGCATTTGAGAAGTGATATCTACCATGCAGTCAGATAATACTTGTTGCTTAGATGTGTAATTTAATGCTTTGAATCTAGTTTTGTGTCATTTAAATTCACTTTAAACTATCTCCCCTGTAAACAGGTGTATGTCTTGCAAACGACCAGTACATTGAACAGTTCAAAGATACTCTGGATACCTCTGTGCCAAAGACAATAGCTGGTTTTATTGCTGAACCAATTCAGGTAGGTAGTCTGCCATTTCTTGCTTGTGATAGCAAAAATACTGTGAGACCCTCAAAAAGGTTTAGTTCCTAATATATTTATTTTTCCACATTTCTTACTTCTTTTCTCTTTACTGTTTCTGAAAATTTTTAATCGGTCACCTCTTTCCAGACATGTTGTCCACAGTATTATTAGCAGCTTTCACCAAGTGGTGGCCATTGGATTCATTCTCTTGGTGCTTCACCCTAGTTTCAGAACTGCTGTATACATGGTTCATAAATAGGAAGAATGGAGAATATATCCTGGTAACAGGAAAAGCAAGAAAAAAAAAAAAAAGTGAAAATTGTGTCCTTGGAGACAATTTGAGCTGTTCTTTATTTGCTGTCTTCTAAGCTTTTACATACTTAAGTCTAAGAAGCTGTTGCAGTCCAGATGTAGAGTGTACATTTTGATCCAAATGAAAACTGGCAAGGTGAGCAGAAATTGAGGAAAGAATGTTTTAAAGGAGGAGAAGTGAATTCCCTATGTCATCAGACACAGCTTCCAAGTTTCTCAGTGTGTAGGTTTTCAAGGTACTTGCTTCAGCAATTTATCTTTAATCCACCCTCTTTTACAATGATTCAGATCACAGTATGGCCTCACAAGCATTTATACCAGCACAATTAATGGAACAGCAAACTGCCCTGTGGACTGGGAAGGAGTGGCCTGAGGAGTTGCTTTTTGAAGCATTTTCACTGATGAAGCCAGAAACTTGAGACAGTAGCGTTGCTATTACCTAAGGGTTGTTGCTACTTTTTCTTATCATAGGATAGTCACATAGTGGAACTCCTGTTGCCTTATTTGTTCCTGAAGACATTGTCTTCGTTTCTTTGTTTGCTTTCTTTTTGTCTTTCAGGGTGTTAATGGAGCTGTTCAGTATCCAAGAAGTTTCTTGAAGGAAGCTTATCAGCTAGTACGGGAAAGAGGGGGTGTTTGTATTTCAGATGAAGTGAGTTGGTTTTTTTACACAAGAGGAGCTCTAAAGTTGGGGTACCCTTGAAAGTCATCTGAAAGGAATCCAAGCGAAAGCAAAACAAAAACCTGGAAATAACCCAAATTAAATGCTATACACTTCATAGCTTAACACAGCACATCTTTCCAAGCATAGGAGTCTCCCAGTTTTTACTGCTTTATTCCCATTTTAGACACAGGTAATGTTAGTAGCAGACTTCAGTCCTTACCTTTTGGGAACAGTGAATTCAGACAAATGTGCAGCTAATAAATACCAACTGTGATGTGAGATTTGTCACGTAACACATCCTCTTATGAGTGTTGTTGGCATACGTGAACTCTATAGAAGGGGGCTGATTGCTGTAACCTCTGCAAATACACTTTTGTAAATAGAATTTGCTTAGATAAAGCTATTTTTTAAATAGTAGCAAATGGTTCAAATTGATGGTAGAAGTACCTCAGGCACTGCAGTGGTAGAAGTCAGCAATTGCAAGGTTGTTTTTGAAATGTAATAAACAACTGCATTTCCTCTCCATTTTGAATTGGAAACTGCAACTTATTTGTGCATCTTACCATGCCTAAAATGGGATGACATTATCTCTTTCAAAGGTGAAAGAAAAACCCAATTACAATAAATAGTCTTTTGTGCAAAGTCATATGAATATGAGAAGGGATCTTATTATATCTATAAATATCTACGGGGTGGGTGTCAAATGGAAGGGGCTGACCTCTTTTCTGTAGTGGCCAGCAACAGGACAAGGAACAAAGGGTATAAACTTGAGCACAGAAGTTTCCACCTCAACATGAGGAGCTTCTTTACTGTGAGGGTGACAGAGCACTGGGACAGGCTGCCCAGTGAAGTTTTGGAGTCACCTTCTCTAGAGATCTTCAAAACCCATCTGGATGCGTTCCTGAGAGACATGCTCTGGGTGATCCTGCTTTGGCATGGGTTTGGACTCGGTGATCTCTAGAGGTCCCTTCCAACCCCTAACATTTTATGATTCTATGGTAAGGATCCTAATACAAGTTGATGCCATTGCAGTTTACATAGTTGCAGTTCAATGCAAATCAGTGACAACAGAAAGACAAAACATATTGTAAAATGTGAGAAAGTGATGGGGATTTCTCTGGATTTTTCTTTTGAAAGGTACAGACAGGATTTGGGCGGACAGGCAGCCATTTCTGGGGATTTCAAACACATGATGTAGTCCCTGACATTGTTACTTTGGCAAAAGGAATTGCTAATGGCTTTCCAATGGCAGCAGTTGTTACAACAAAAGGTATAAGTGTTCTGTTCTACTAAGATTCAAAATAGAGCAATTAAAAAATACACTGTAAAATAATTACTTATTGTGTGTTCAAACAGCTGAGCTTTATTATTAAACTTTGTCTCGATCTTATCTTTTAACAAATGAATGGGATTCTCATTATTCATTTGTTTTATGGAGTGCTGAGCTATACCAGTGCAAAGCTTTATTTAAATGGGGATAGTTGTGTAACTCAAGCAGGGATGACCTTGTGAATCATTCAAAGAGCTGGATGCTGAAAATCCTCACTGAACTCAACATTTTACTAAATGTCCTGTGAGTATGTAAGGCAGCATGTTAGCCAGTTACTTAATTCATACAGTAACTGGCAGAATCTAGTGAAGAAAACCTGTAGATGTCAGTTTAAGGGGAGAACTGACAGCATGTATTAGAAGTGTGACTCTTTAAAAGTCTGATTTTAGCATCTGTGAGGCACTAGTTTTTGCAAATAGTCACATTTTGCACAGACAACTTGCAGGAAAAAAAAAAACGAAACCTTCTTACTGCCTTGTCTCAGTAGAATCAGGGTTGAAGCACAGCAGATTCAAGTTAAGTTAAAGCAGGGAAGTACTGTTACCAAACATAAAGCAACTGTAAGAGTAATCAGGTTTTTTTTCTTTTTCTTTTAGAGATTGCAAGTTCCTTGGCTCAAAGTCTTCACTTTAATACATTTGGAGGAAACCCTTTGGCCTGTGTAGTTGGAGCTGCAGTTCTTGATGTAGGGAGAACGTTATATAAATTTATGCATTCGGTACTTTTGCTTGTAGCAAAAGATGAAAAATGTTTACAATTATTGCTACTATAAAGTTATATGAGGGCATTTTTTTAAATAACTGTATAAAATGCATTAACATATGCATGTATTATGCATATATGTCCAGTGTGCCCTAGGTGTAGGAAAAATTCCTATTTAGTTTCATTGCAAAATTTTCATCCCTATAGCAGGGAGTCGTCTAATTGTTCTCTGAATCAACTTTCTTTGTCTCCTTTATGTTCTTTACTTTGTTAATAAAAATGCAGGAAAGCATTCCTTGAAAAGCTTTAACTAACTTCTCCATAGGACTACACAAATCCTCAGCTAAACTAAATTTATTCTCTGGCACACATGATTAACAAAATCATTTCAGTTCCACAACTTTCACTAGATAGTGAAAAATATTTAAGGTCAGAATTCCTTTTGAAAAAAATCTCTCGTGAAAAAGACAATAGAAAAATCTGCAACTTATTTCACTTACTGTCCCACTGAGTCAGTGGGTAGTAGGTCACTGTTTAATTTGCCTTGATCATGCAGAGACCATTTGGCCTTGAATCTCACTTCACTATAGCAGACATTGTTTCTATTTGTGTTACTTTCCTGAGTGTTTTAGTTGATTTTTTTTTAAGCTGTTTTGTAAGATGGTCATATAAATAAAATTGTTTTGAAAAAAACAGTTTAGAAATAAGAAAGTGTGAACCCATGTTTTGGTTTTTAGAGCTTTTTTTTTTTACTTTGGCGTAACATGGAGCATTAATCAGAAATACGTTCAAGAGGTTGTTAGAGTCAAGAAAAATAAAATGCAGTTGAAAGAGAAGAAATATAAAATAAACAGTCACTTTAACTTATGTAATTGTATTTTTGGGGTTTTTTAATGTAAATTTCCTTAAGGCAAATATTAAGTTCTTAAAATGGTTTGTTTGTGTCAGTAGTGATAGCTGGCTGCATGTCAGAACTTTGGAAAATGTGAGAGCAGAGTGAGGAACAAAAAAAAAGATCATGGTTAAAAAGTGCGGAGTTGAATCAAATTAAAATCAAATCCCCGAGAGGCTGCCTAGTACACATTGGTATGCCTTGTCATATTATTTTCTCCTCATGACATGGTGAAAGAATTAAAGTATTGCTGGTAACATTTTGAAAATTATTCTGTTGGTCAGGTATTTTTTAGTTTTGACTACATGTGACCATGAATTACTAGATTAAGTTTATGGAATAATAAGTAAAATGTGAAAAATGCCACAGAAACTTCAATTGTACTCTGATGCCATTAGAGGATTGTTAGAAAAGAAAATATTAAGGATTGTAATACTGAAGGAGCATAGTCTGCAAGGAAGACATGCCATCAAGCTAAACGGAGTTTAACTATGTTGCAAGCTTTTCCTGCAACACTGTTGTAGTGTATTATTTCAACCAGGCTATTGAAGAAGATGGTCTACAAAAAAACAGTGAGGATGTGGGAACATACATGCTATTGGAGTTGGCTAAGCTACGGGATAAATTTGAGATTGTTGGAGATGTCCGTGGCAAGGGACTTATGATTGGAGTAGAAATGGTGATAGATAAGGTTAGTGATTTACTTTATTCCTTTCAATATACAATGCCATTGGAAGTTTTATCACATTTTATTTCAGTTGAAATTATAGGAATATTTTCTATCAAAAAATAAATCTAGCAAAGTCAGAAAACATTGCTCTGGCTAAAAATGAGCCAGAACATTCCAGCATTCCACAGACTTTGTGTAAACAGTGACTTGGTTGCCTTAATTGCATAAAATCACCTTAGAAAGCAGATTGATTATACAGCTAATTATTTTAGCCAGAGTTGTGGGTGGGACTTATGGAAAAGAACACTATCTAGTTTGGAATATCTAAGTGAATTTAATGTTCACTTTCCTTAGCGCAGTCGTCTCCCTCTTCCACCTGAAGAAATCAGTCAGATCTGGGAGGACTGTAAAGACATGGGTGTTCTGATCGGCAGAGGAGGACTCTACAGTCAGGTACCAAACTTCTAGTTATGACTTATTTCCTGTCCTCGTGAACTACATCCTATTTCCAAGCTAAAAGAATTTTAGTTTAATAAATAGAAATCATATGGTCTTAGGAAGTACCTTTGTTTAATTTTGCTTCTTTTATAAAATCTGACAGGAGCTGTTTGACGCTTTTCAAGTATTCTGAGCTAGCTTTTTTTTAACCTTAGAGTTTTCCTTTAGAGAGACAACTTCCCCTAGAAAAGCAATGTGTATGTCTATGTAAATTAGAAGAAATTGGCAATATTCAGGCCTGCTGAGCCTTTGTTACTGTTCAGGTTATCACCTGACCTGTCAGTACAGAAAAAAGCTTGGTTTTGCTGTTCTTTGAGTTTGGAGAGATTGTAACCTTCTACCTGTAAAGAGTTGTTAATAACAAGTTTAGCAGCGCAGCAAGTAAGAACTGCATGTGAATGGGCATCAGCCCACACCAATTGAAAAGGCACCTTGCTGTGCCCACCAGCTTCTTACAACATGTAAGTTAACAGCAGAGAGTTGCCACAGGGCTGGTCAGGTCAGTGAAGCTCCACTGGCATGGTGGAAGCAGCTTCTGTGTGAGATAGATGCAGGATGGCTAAAATAAAAAGTTTGCTGCATTGGACTTGATCAAAGAAGATGATGAGCTATGAAGATTGAGTATCTTTCTAATAAGGAAAGTCTGAGAGAGTCATGGGGCTGTTTAGTCTGTAGAAGACTGAGAGGGGATCTTACTAATATTTACAAATATCTGAAGGGTGGGTGTCAAGTAGAAGGGACTGGTCTCTTTTCAGCAGTGCCTTGTGATAGGACCAGAGCTAATGGTCACAAGCTGAAACACAGGAAGTTCCACCTCAACATGAGGAAAAACTTCATTGTGAGAGTGACAAGAGCCTGTAACAGGCTGCCCAGAGAGGTTGTGGAGTCTCCTTCTCTAGAGACTTTCAAGACCTGCCTGGATCTGTTCCTGTGTGGCCTGCCCTGGGGACCCTGCTCTGGCAGGGAGGTAGGACGCAATCATCTCTAGAGGTCCTTTCCAACCCCTACCATTCTACAATCTTGAAGGTCTTTTCCAACCAAAGCACCTTATTGGCTCTTCCCCAAGTCACAGACCAGAACAGAGGGTGCAGCTCAAAGTGTAGTAAAAGCCAATTGTCTCACAACAGTGCTGGTTTTCTGTCATTGTTAACCTCACTTGGGGCCATGGGTCGGAAAGATCATTATTCCTCTCTGGCTGCATAAAGTCATGTGATATGACGACAAAAAATTTAAACTGAAAGTTTCAGTCTTTTGTGGAAATTATATACTCTTGGAGACATAATACAGATCAAACATTTGGATTTAAGAACCTATAATATTCTTGACAGGTTAAACTGTATGCATATCCATTCCCATTCAACATGCATTCAAGCTATAGTACTCTAACTGAAAGTTAGTATTTAGTGATTCTTTCATAACACATACTACTATTTGTACACACTTTTGATTTTCTGGAGCAGAAGGTGAGTGTTGACCTAGATGGGCTGATAGAGAAACGGTATTCTTTCCATACAATTTTAAGGTTTTCTTTTCTCCCTCCCCAGACATTTAGAATTAAACCTCCTATGTGCATTACTAAAAAGGACGCCAACTTTGCAGTAGAAGTATTTCATACTGCTTTACAGAGACACATGGAAAGAGCAGCTGCAAAATAGATGTGATTTGTTTCCTTACCAAGATGCACACTGAGCCCCCGATACTTGCCCTCTAGACTGAGCAGTGATCTACACTGGACATGAAAATCACCGCCTGAAGATTAAATACTTTATCTTAAATACTTTATCCTAAAAGCAATCTGACATCCAATGCTTAATAAATTTATTAGTTTATTAGAATATGCTCTAATGTGTTTTGTAAACATACTGCTCTGTTCTACAATGTAGTTGTACCCTGATTGGATTAACTGGGCAGCACAGGAAGAGGCAGACATATATTCATCTTTCACCTATGAAAGTCCTATCAAAACTGGTAACTTTTTAGAAAGAATGACAGAAAAATAGTAATGTTGTTTTGGGCAAGTATACTCCCTTTGTGGCATCTGTACTCCCCTTGGGGATGGTACCAGTGCTGCAGTGGCACGTCTCCTGCTGCCCTGGCCCTCTTCCTTGCTACCGCAGCACCTACTGCCAGATCTTAGGGATCTTGTCACAGGAGCACTGCACACTTCTGAAGGGCTGTGAGTTAGTATGCGGTGAGGTGCCCAACTGCCTTCCACAGACGTCGCTGCTGCTGCCCCCACCAAAACCTTGCCCTTTATAGGGGGGAAGCAAAAAAAATACAAAACCAAAAACATGAAACAGCATGTTCAGTCTGTGAGATTTCCCTTAGATACCTAGTCTCTGAGAACCACTCTGGGCAGGACAGAAGTAGAGGTTACAGAGTGAAAACTGTTTACCCTTAGTACAATGATACACTGTATTAAAGTGTGGAAATAAAGTTTGCACAAACTTACAATTTATTTAAATACAGTAATTAATTTTATCATGGGGCCTCTAATGTAGTTATCCTCTCTAAAACCAGCTTTTCTTTTCTTCCTGCTGCTTTTGGAATTGCACAGCACACACACTAGTCATTTAGCAAAGGTGAAAATGGCCTGGTCCAGTAAGATGCCATCTTCCTTTCTTACACAATCACTTATTTCAGTGTTTTAGGTCATTACTTCACTTTCCAACAACAAGAAGGCATTGTGGACAGTCAGCAAGAGCTGTACATTTATCGCTTTTCATTCACATTTTAACATTTGAATAATTCCTTGTCACAAAGTTACCACATCAGTTTCTGGGAGAAGGAGAGTACTCTGCCATTTTGTGTGATGAGTTGACACTTTGGAGGAACTTGGTTAGTACAGGGCAAGTGCTTCTGGAAAATTTCACTCTAGAAGTTTCTGAAACAACATACTATGGCCCTTGATGAGCACTGCCTTCTTCAACTGCATCGAGAATTCCACTTCCACTCCAAAATTAGGTGGTTGCTATCCCACTTTTTTTCATGTTATAATCAGATTAAACATTTAAACAAACATGTAGTACCAATTCCCAGGTTGGTTTTCACTCATTTATCTCTCCCTTCACTTATCCCAGTAAGGCACTTGCACTATTTTTTCTCCCAGCACCTGGCACTCGGGTAGATGTAGACCCAACAGGAACTGTCAAAACTGATTAACAGGCTCTGTCACCTCACTCTTTCCCTTCTGTCTGCCATTTAATTAAGTTATTCAAAAGGACCCTCGGTGATGCAGAAGAAAGGCCCATGTTCTTCGATGTTTTGGTGATGTCTCATCTTTGATAGATGAAGAGAGTATAGGCCCTTCTATTGGGTACACTCACCCTGAGCTAAGCCCTCTTCTCAAAATCAGCAACACAAATATTAAAATAATTTACTATTTCCTCTGTCTGGATGCTTTATCTGTGCAAGTTCTACAGGAATGCACGGTAAGTAGCTTTAAGTTACTGTTTCCTGACCTCCTGTGTGAAAGCTGCTGAGATAGTAGGTCAAATCCAGTCATTAAAAAAAAAGGATGATAATACCAAAAGAAAGCACAAGTTCCTTCACAAGATAACATTCCTTTTGTTGCACCAGCTTTTTTTTTTTTTTTCCAAAATGAGGATTTGCCTTCCCTGCTTCACTTGAACACAGGCCATTCACACGTCTCAGTTTGGGGAGTTTCCATGTACAATTAATTCCAAAGACTGTCACTGTAAAAAAGTCCTGTTTTTACGTTTCTCTTTTTTGCTTCTGGTGTTTACAGCTCCACCTACAGCTGGTGCTTGTGTTGCTTTTGCATGTCCTGTGGCTTTTAAGTGTTCAAACAGTTTATTTCGGGATGGAAATGCACAGTTGCAGGTTACACAGTGGATGGGAACTTCATTCTACAATGAGGAGAAGAACAAAAATGCTTCACATTCATATGGAATATGTAATAAATTTGTTGCATGCAGTTTCTCTTAGCAAATGAAATGCAAATAAGCTGTTTGTTTTGATCACAGATATTCCATTCCATTATTGATTGGCAAATATATATCTTTAAAAAACAAACAAATCACAAATACAACTTCCTGAAATTTCAAAGAGTACTAAGTAGAACAAAGAACAAGAATAGAAGCCTTGTAAATCTAACTGAAGATAAAGAATACTTTTGATCTCACCTGACTAGATATATAATACTTTGGGATTTGAAATTCAGTGAGTTTAATAGCTTATCTGTAGCTACTACAAGATTTTGCTCTTTCTGGAAAGCAGTGAAAAAGATGCAAATTGTACTGCCTGTCACATGTCTGATGACAATGGCTCTGTCTTCAGTTGTCATTTATTTGGATACAGAGCTTTAGCAACTCTTAGAGGTGAAATTTAGTCCTGCTCTTTTCTGCAAGGACAAGAGTAGATGTTCCAGTCTCCTCACTGGAATGAAAATCACAGGGATTGGAATACATGTAGCATTTTAAAAAGGAAAAAAAATGGAAGAGAATTTGTGGCCTGGAGGTGATCAAACAACCATACCACTGTGTAGTAATATGACCACCAGCTTTTATATAGCATTAAGTTATTTGACATACCGTTGCTGGGTGCTCTGAAGATGCCTTAGCAGATTTCCTTGCATCCTTGGCTTTTTTCCCTTTAGGCTTAGTACTGCTGACAAAGAGAAACCAAGGTCAGGACACAAGAACATTGAACACTGAAGAGCTTCCAATGGTTTTCAATCATCAGTGTCTCTGCTGCCTTCCCCTGTTCTTCCTTACACAACACAACACAAGTGCTTCCAGCAAAAAAATAAAACAATTTAATTTATACCATCCAATGTTCAACTCAAGGTTCAGCTAGATGGTGAATCAGTTAAGTGATGTGGCAGGGATTGGCAGTCAAATGCTGTTCCCAAAGTAGACCCTAACACTCTTTGTTTATTATCACACTTCTTCAACTCTGATTTAGTGGAGTAGCCCTCAGTTACACTGCCAAGTAGATCTAGATCCGTTTGGTAGTGTCACACAACACAGAATAATACAATGACCACAATACTCCCAGCTGACTCACCTTGTCACTTCGCTTTTTGCTTCATTCACTTTGCCAACATCTCCTGTAGTGCCTGCATCCTCTGATTCAGTGCATCTTTGGCCATCATTTACCAGCTCCACTGCTGAGCCACTGTCCTTGTCCATACCACACACCTCCTTTTGTTCAACAGTTTCTTCATCAGCACTTTCATCAACAGAGTC
The DNA here is from genome assembly GCA_013399075.1 of Chloroceryle aenea. Lineage (NCBI taxonomy): Eukaryota > Metazoa > Chordata > Aves > Coraciiformes > Cerylidae > Chloroceryle > Chloroceryle aenea. The sequence goes on from VWZY01003044.1 coordinate 58,735, forward strand.
TTCATGAGTCTGTCCAACAAAATAAACGCAACTACTTTAAGTTCATTAGTGATTATGTTTATACTATTATACTGACTTAACTCAAACAAGGGTGGACAGTGAGAACAGAAAGGCATGGACCCTCTTAATTTTTACAGTGCGTTTTCAGTGAGATTATAACACGGAAAACCTTAGTTCTCGTGGTTTGAAAGGTGAGGGGGAAAATATCAATATAATAGTCTCTAAAACTATGGAAGAGGAGAACAAAGGTAGTTTTTAATTATAAACAGGGTTTATAATTAAAAAAAAAATGGCAACCATTTATAAAACTGGCTACCATTTCACATTACAAGATAGTGGCTTTGTTTCTAACTTTGCAATATGTTAATAATTTAGACTAAAGCTTTCTGTGACAGACACCTGTGCTAGGACACTTAAGCCAAAATAACTGAGCTAGATAAAACATACTGGGTTTTCCCTCCCCAGCTTCAGAAACACTGACAACCTTTTCCATCTGCTGGAAGCGGAACAGATTCAATACAAGTAGTCTGGCAAAAGGTCAACCCCTAAGCATGTCAAACAAAACAGCTCAGCTCCCAAATGCAGTGTTAACAAATCTGACCTAACGCTAGATTAATGCAACTCTTGCTACCTCTACTATCTTTCGCAGTCTCAGCCATCTGAAAAAAAAACTTGGGTAATCTGTCTTTGGGAAAAGAAAACAACAATCATAGTGATTCCCAGCACTCCACAGAGGATGGAGGTTACATTCCCAGAAGAACCTGCACAAGATTCCAGCTCATGCTAAGCAAAAGTGGCACCTACTGTCTGGGCTGCAGAAGACCTCATGACCAAACTGATGGAAGAGAGTCAAGAGTGCCTATATGCAACCTATACAGTGAGAACAAGACCTGGTTTTAAGTTGAGGAGACAAGAGCCGAGCAGGAGACTGATGGCTTCATAAGAACAAGGTCAAACCCATGCTGACTTGGACTATGCAATACCAGCCAAAGAAAAGCAAAAAAAATTCAGTTGCTTGAAAGTTTCAGGGAAGTTTCTTGAAGACAAGGGATAATGATGGTGCAGGAGAGAGCAGAACAGGTGAACACATAATAGCAGACTAGAGGTGTTAGGCTGGGAAGACAGAAGACCACCTTGGGAAAGGTTGGAAGAGGCAGGACCTGCTACAGATACGTTGCTGGGACAAGGCTAGGATTGAAGTAGTGAGTAGAGAAGAGGTAAAACTTGAAAATGATCAAGCATGAGGAGGGCAGACAAAAGAGTTTGCTCACTATGACACTCCTGCCTTCAAGCCTGTAACAGATTGCAGCAGATGTCAACCTGCTGCTGTCAGCACTCATCAATCTTATCATGCACAATAGATTGGTGTTACTTGTATTTGCAATTCAAGTGAAAGTGGCCTGAATGTGTTCTTTACAACTACAGTGTCAATAGGATGCAAATAATGCATTGCTTTTTTTTTTTTCCTCTCCCCTAAATTAGAGATTAACAAAAATACATGACACCAACGCTAGCAACCAAAGCGGCAAATGACTACCAAACAACTGAGCCACTAATCCACTAAGACCACTGCTGGTATTTCTGATTAATTCCTTGCATTCTCCGTATCTGT
>VWZY01003044.1:73841-85385 GCA_013399075.1 Chloroceryle aenea
GCAGAATCACAGAATGGCAGGGGTTGAAAGGGACCTCTGGAGATTGAGTCCAACCCCCCTGACAGAGCAGGTTCACCTAGGCAGGTTACACAGGAATGCACCCAGCAACATGCACAGGTGGATTTTGAGTCTCCAGAAGAGAGTCCAGAACCTTTCTCAGCACCTTGTTCCAGGGCTCCATCACCCTCACAGTAAATTCTACCTGATGCTCAGGCAGAACTTAATGTGTTCATTTGTGATCATTGCCCCTCATCCTATCCCTAGGCACCACTGNGCTCTCCTCAGTGTGCAATGACAGTGGCTGCATTTAAAGTCCAGGCATTATTCAAGATCAAAATCAAAGCTTTTGGTTGTAATTAGTCTTATCCAGCAAAGGAAGCTTATTTGCCAGTTTATAGGGGAATACTCTATATGGACTCACTCTACTTTCAAAGCCAAGACTTAAATAATATACAACTGAAACCTGAGGACTGTACTTCTGTAAGTTTTTGTGTACAAAGGTGTACAATTATGTGCTTTTCAGTGCTGCTGAAACAGCCATAACCCTTTGCATTCCCTAGCAATTGATGAGGAAAACCAAAAAATTACCACCATTCCCTGGCAGAGAATTACTAGGAAGATAAAACTTTTAAAAGGATTTTCTACAGCTGTTATCAACTAGGAAATCTGACTTTTTAAATTCCACTTCATGATGAGCACCAGTGAGGACCCAGTTATTTTTATTCCTTGTGGATGTTACAGTGAGTTGTTTTCCCCAGGTATTCAAGTGTCAGAGGCCAGTTCTCAAAAGCAGAAATATTTACTCCCTCATCCCTGTTACCATGGTGTTCTTCAAAACCCCAATTCCTCTAAAAGAGAGGAAGACAGTAAAAGAGTGCAAACTCTATCTTAATAAAGAAATTGGCATTTTATTTACTTAAAACTGATGTACAGTTTGGTCTGTAGAAAATAGTATTTACAATACTGTTAATATAGCTTGTTCCATCATTTGTAACATTTATGCTGATGCTTCAGTTCTGAAAAGCTTCTTTTGCTTCTTCCTCTGAATTTTGCGTGGCTTCTTTTTATCTTTAACAATTGGCTTGGCCTCTGGTTTCACAAGCTGTATTTCCACTGGCTTTTCTTCAGCTGGGGTTTCAAAGACCACTTCAGTGGGATCTTCTTTCATAAGCACCTTACTCCCTTTTTTCTTAATCATTTGTACTTCCTTCACTTGCTGTTTCTCGCTAAACTTAGCTGCCACTGACAATCTTAACAGCCGTCGATGCTATATAAAAAAATTAAATTACATGAAATTTCAAATGAGCACATCAGGTATTAAACAAATGACAGTTTCTCAGCTTAATTCTCAAAATCCTCAGCATAACATCATCTTTTCGGTGCCATGAATTTCAGATTCATTCCATTTTTACCAAATTACTGTTCTCAAATTGGGATCAGTTAGGACACTCTCTTCTACAAAGGGTCCCAGGGAAAGGCATACATAATTCTCCTGCACAGACTGACCACAAGATCAGTTTTCACGTTAATAACTAAATGGAAAAAAAAAAAAAAAACACGAACCAAAAGACAAAGCTGCTTACCGTATTTGGGGACTGGTAATGGGGATTTTCATAGAGAGTTGGTCCTCCAAAGCTACCTTGGAAGATTTTAATGAGGTTCAGGACAAAACGAGGCCCAATTTCTACTAGAGATGCATCTTCTTCTATTATCTGCATTAAAAAGAATACTTACTTCATTTCTCATGGGTTGAATCAAAGTATATGACCTTACAGGCATATGATGATCCACAACTTAATTTGGATCCAGGATACCATGCTGCTGGAGCTCATAAGCTAGACTTGTATAAATGTAATTCTGTATATAAAGCACTTATTTTTAGTGCAGGCAAGTATTTAGAGAGTAATAGATATTTGTTCTTCCTTTAGAAACTAAGCTCCAGCACAGTTTGGGTCAAAGTGGCAAGTAAGGTTAAACATCAAGTAAAGCTCAGGCTTTGGCTAGTCCTTCCTGTGACCAAGACAACCATCACAGAATCACAGCAGAATGCACGCTGAAGTACAGAGAACTTAAACCAGCTCTCTCCAGAGATATGGCAGAAGGTTAAGGCATTTTAGGACACCAAAATGACTTTGTGCAAGCAATAGGTTTTGGCATATCCTGATAGTAACAGTTCTTTTCATTTGATGGTAATTAATGGATTTAGCATGATATTATTCCACTGAGCTCCTCCTAAAGAGCTGAAAGAGACCACTAACCTGGTAATTCCGAAACCAGATCCTCTCATCTGTAATGGTGAAGGTGATAACATGATCTACAAAGGGCTGGCTTTTGGGGTGATACTGCGGTGTACTAAATATCTGTAATAGAAGGCAGCAGTTCTAAATAAATGTATTTTAACAGGGCAGTAACTGGCTCAATTTTTAATTAATTTTCATTTAATAAGATCCCAATCCCAGGTTACATTTTTCAAAACTTAGACCAAGTGTCCCAGTGATTTTAAGCACGTCACCCTATGCTTCAAAGATTTTCTGCACTTTCAGAAGTGGAGAACTAGTACTTAAAATAAACACTTGGTATTATTAAATACATTTTCAAAAAAAAAATTTCCAGGAAGAAACACTGGACAGCAGAATACAGACTGACCTGAATAAACAATTCTTTCAGCAGGGCATAGTGTGGCTCCTTGTCAAATGTCTACAAAGAAAAAACGTAATTTTACGTACAAAGCTAAATGCAATAGTTGTGCAAAGAAAACAAAAGCATATTTGAGAAAATAAAACGTATACTCACTGGATCAAAAGACAAAAGGGGCCGCGAGCCCCGCAGGCAGTTTCCCGTCATCTTCAATTCAGCCAGTGTATGAACTACAATGATTTAGTTTTTAAAAGATGATTTTAGTACTTCCAAAAAATGGTGTAAACAAGAAAGAAAGAGTCCAAACATGACTTACCATTCTGCACTAAGAATTTAGCTGATGGTCCCTGTGGTGTATTTGAAAGCCTGCAGAGGACAGGTATCAGGAAAGAGAGAGAAAAAAAATGTTGAAAACAGACAGATGGTATAACAGATTCCTGCAGTAGACTCGAACCAGTTATTTCTGTATTGAAGTCATTTCAGTTGCTCTTGTAACATTACTGAGTTCCTTTACAAAATGGCTTAGAAAGCAAGTACTTATGTTAAAATGCTTCTGTAAGCAGCCTACAAAAGCTGGTCATGCACTGCAAACTTGCCCTATGCATAGAAGTGAAAGACCAGTACAGATTTAACTAAGCAATGCTATGTCATGCATCTTCATTATTACAGCAAGAAACTCTGGACAGAACAGAAGCATCCCCAGCTCTATGCAGAAATGCAAGAAAATGTAACATTTCCTTACCACATATAGAGATCCTGTTTCTTTTTGGCTTCAAAAAAGATGCACTTATTGCAGTTTTTCATTTCACACACCTACACGAGACACATCAAATTAGCCGTTTACAAAACTCTGAAGACATTTTCAAAACCACTCCACATTAATCTCTAATACAAATTCAAAAGCAAAGGTCTTGTCTTAATAAGTAACACCTACCAATCCCCAAACTGCAGTAGAAACACTTTTTTTTTGTTGAAAAAGTTTACTTGTTACCAGGAGTTGTAACTTCACTAAAGCTAAAGCAATTTTATAAGCTCTCCAGAATATATACGTTAGAGCAAGAGCCGTGACATAAGGTTCTAGTTTCAGAACTACCAATGTCCTACTCAGTTGTTTGGCCTGGCTGTGTATTTGTTCCTTGCCTTCCTCAAGTATGAACTTAATACACCTTTCATCCATATAGAAAGGCACACTCTGTTTTATTTCTTCATCACAAAAGTCTATGTTTAATTAAAGGTTTCATTTTGCTGTTATTAATCGAAAGCCAACTTCCTGTTTTAACGAGAGCACTTTTTGAATATTAATAGGTTTCATCTATGAAGTTCTACAACTCCTGTAACTAGTATTGAACTTGTTTGCCCTCTTCTCTTGCACATTGTATTTCCAGAGAAAATAAAAAAGAAGCACTAATTAAATCCTGGGTTACCTCATTAATTACAAACAACTGGTCTTTGCGGTCCATTTTAGTATCTGCAAGACAAGGACAACATTTAACAAGACAAGTTCTTTTAACAGACAGTCCTTTTGCAAAAAAACAAACAAAAAAACCCCATCAAACAACAACACCACACAAACAAACAAACAAACAAACAAACAAAACCCACGTTTGTAAATGAAAGATAAATAACTATCTAGCTGTTTCAGGTATGGTATGCAATAAATAGACACAGCAAGAAAAGTATCTGTGGACTTACAGGACTGAGGCTACAGGATTAATTTCCCAGAAAATATTACGATATGACAGTGGCTCCATTTGTGAATCAAAGGGTTTGGTGTTTAAAAGTTTCATCAAACAAGTTATGTACCATATTTTTAAGAAAAGATTGTTAGAAGTTCTTGGTTTAAAACTATTCTGAAATTATAAGTTAGGGATGCGGCCTAACCCTACCTGCTTTAGAGTGAGGCATCAATGTCCTTAAGTCCTGCATTAGGTGCCTTGTTCTGAAATTAATTCCACGAGAAGAGAAAATAAGCACCCGCTCCTTGTTTTTCCATTTACCCTAGGAAAAAGACAGAAAAGTTATGGAGGATGTTTCTAGCCTTAAAACTAATACAACACAACAACAATAATCCTTTGAACTGTAATTACAGTAAACCACAGAAAGAACTGTTGTCATTATCTGCCCATCCGCGCAGAATCACTTTCAGCAAGTGGCCACCTCTCTACAGAATGCAGGGGTCTAAGTTTTTACATAAAGTCTTGCCATCCACTCTGCTTCAGTATGTTTCTAGAAAACACATACTAAGAAAGCCATATGCATTCCTTATGTGCAAAGGGCACCCCTCCCTCCCTGCAAAATCAGCTGAGCTCACCAGCTCAATTTAGCTTTTCCTGCAGATGAGCATGAAGAGATCTCAGACTTCAGCGTGCTACTTTTTGTTTTTCTTTTAAGCAAACGACAAGACAATTATTAAAACCTTCTCAGAAAGATTCCTAAATGAGATGGGCATAATTTCCGTATATCCTTTGTTTAAAGTACTTTTGAGATTATGATAATACAGCTTATTTACATCAACCGGAATAAAGCTCTTTGCACATCTTCACAGAAATAACACGTTACTTGTGCTACGATGATGAAAAAAGAAAAAAAATATTAGCAAGCCTCCCTATCTCTCTTAGCAGCCCCGGTGCCCTAGCCCGGAGAGCAGCAAAAACAGAGCCCTTCCCCCAGGAACCGCGCTGCGCCGGCTGACCGGGGCAGGGAGACGCAAAGTTGTGGGTCACCCCTGTACGCTGCAGACAGCGCTGCTTTCCCTACGGAGGCGAAATTCCTCCTTAAAGCACGGCCTGGGCACAGAGACGAGGACCCAGGTAAAGGTCGGCCCGAGCAAGGAGAAGAGTGAGAACGCTCTGCCCCCTGCAGCGGGGCTCAGGGGTACCTGGGAGACCGGCGGCGGGATGCTGTACTCCTCCGGGCCTGGGGCCTCCTTAGCTCGCTTCTTCGGCCGCGGAGCCGCAGCATCACGCTTCCTCTTGGCCGCCGNGTTCCGTGGTAGGAGGGATGTACAGCAAGCTTACCCAGCGGAAATCGCAACATATCTGCGGGAGGTGGCAAGAAGTGAGCGATCTGATGGGGCTGTTGTCATTGATGAGGTGCCCATGCTATTGAAACGCCGTGCTCAGTGCCTGGTTTCTTCATGTGTGCCGCCTTGTGTGCTGAGCTTGCATCCTTGTTTAATGTGTTGGCATCTGCTAAGCCCATTGCTCCTTATGACCATACCGCACTTAGATGCATGAGCAAGTTGACAAAAGCATCTATCTATCTATCTTTAAATGTTTTTATTACGTTTCATCTGAAGGCATAAAAGAGGGTTTAAGACAGCTTTGAAAGAGAGTGCAAACTCAGAAACACTCATCTGTAGCGTATCAGCTGGGCTAAGCTGAGAGTTTCCACCCCCTGGTCAGGACTGTGTGCTTCTTCAAAAGACAGGAGTGGTGGTCAGCCCCTTTGAGTCTGCCTGTGATGAGCTCTGTCCAGAAAGGGTGCTGGGGGCGTTATGTATAGGCAGAGGATCTCATCTACAAAATGGATGTAGGTAGCTTTTATTAGAAATTTAAATTATTTATTTTTAACTTGCATTTAATGTAAGATCAAAATCAGCCTTGCTCACTCTTCTGTTACCTCTTTCGAAGCTGTGACTGCTGGCTTCATCTTAATTTTTTTAAGGTGCACTTTATTATTTTTTTAGTTATAATAATGTTTTATTATCTGAGAGGTTTTGTTTCTTTGTTTTTATCTAGTGTGTAGGCAACTTGTAAATGCTTTGTTCATAAGAGAGGCATCCTGCTGGTTGTTCTTTTTCAAAGCATGTATGATACTAGTGCTGTAATTGGAAGTGGTGTGGAATATTTTATGGTAATATCTCAAATTCTACTTTACTTTTTTTCTGTCCTTCACAGTTTCCGTCTGCTGTCTGTGAAACTGCAGCCTAAGCTTTGTGTGAAAAGGAAGAAGCCTGATTCTCCCTGTTCCTGCATCCCACCTTGCTTTGTCGTGCTCCTTCCTGCCCAGTCCTTCTTTACCCTAGTGCCGTAATTTTTTTTGTTACCTTTCTGCTGTTTTAGTGAGTGAAGCTGGCTCATGAAGTGGCTGACATGGGCTAGTGGAAGTCAAGGAGTGGGCACATGTGGGCAGAAGCAAAGCAACAGTGACTGGAGGTTCCTTTGAGAGTGTTGAGCTATTAAGTACAGAGTAGAATAGAATTGTTCCAGTTGGAAGGGACCTACATCAATCATCCACTCCAACTGCCCGACCGCTTCAGGGCTGACCAAAAGTTGAAGTATGTTAGTGAAGACATTGTCCAAATGCCTCTGGAATACTGACAGGCCTGGGGCATCAGCCACTCTTTGGGAGCCTGTTCCAGTGTTTCCGGCGCTGAGTGCAGCTGGATAATCCCCTCTTTTGACCAGCTGGTCCTGCTGTGTTTGATGCACCCCAGGGTGCGGTTTGTCCTCTTGGATGCCAGTAAAAATATGTAACTGCTTTGTCAAAAGCAGCTAATATCACCCTGCTCTATTTCTGAGATACCCCATCCCTGCAGTTACCACAAAGCAGCTAGTGTCTAGTGGCAAACAGGAGGTAGACAGGAGCAGTTTGCTATTGCCATACTAGTCAAAGTCATGTTCCAATGTGGTGAACTCAAAATTCTGTTCTGTTCTCACCTATTTTTATTGTTTGAAGTGTTTTCTGTGCTCTGAGTGAATTATAATAAATATGTTTCTGGAGAAGGGTGACACTTGAATTGTGTAGTTGCATTTACATTGCACTGGTGGGATTTTGCAGTCCTGAGGGACATGGTGCAGGTGAAGAGTGAAGTCAGGACCCTGAGTTCTAGGAAAGGAAAATTCCAGCTGTTGAAGGAGTGAGTGATGAGGACTCCCTGGGAAACTGGGAAACTCCAGGACAAAGGAGCAAAAAATAGCTGGCAGAGCTTTAAGGTTGCTTTCCACAGAGCACAAGAGCTCTCAGTCCTCAGGTGTGAGAACCAGGCAAGGAAAGCAAGAAACTGTCATGGCTAAGTCAAGACTTGCTGGTCAAACTGGAAGGCAAGAAGGCAGTGTGTAGGCAGTGGAAGCAGGGATGGGTGCCCTGGTAAGAGCTTGGAGACGTTGCCTGATTGTGCAGGGAAGGGGTCAGGAAGGGCAAGGAGCAGCTGGAGCTGAACTTGGCAAGGGACACTTAGCAGAGTAAGAAGGGCTTCTGTCAGCATGTCAAGCAGCAAAGAAGGGTCAAAGAAAGTGTATGCCTCGAGGTGAATGCAACTGGCAAACTGGTAACAAAGCATGAGGAGATGGCTGAGGAATGCAGTGACATTTCTGCCTCAGTCGTCACTGGCAGTGTTTCTTCCCACATCTCTCAGGTGGATGGATACCAAGGCAGGGAGTTGGGGAGCAAAGTCCCTCCTACTGTAAGACAAGATTCCATTTGGACTGTTAGATGTAGAAGGAATTGGCTGGACGGTCACATCTAGAAGCTAGTGGTCAGCTCTTCAGTGTCCAGACAGAGCTCAGTGATGAGTGGTGTCCCTTGGGTTTCTGTACTGGGACCACTAATGTTTAATATCCTCATCAATATCATAGGCAGTGGGACAAAGTGCACCCTCAGTGTATTNTTTCAGTAGTTAAAGGGGGCTTGTAAGAAAGAGGGGGAGAGACTTTTTAACAGAGCCTCTAGTAACAGGACAAGGGGTGATGATTTTAAACTAAAAGAGGGTAGGCTCAGACTGAATGTAAAGAGGGCATTTTTTATGGTGAGAGTGCTGAGACCCTGGCCCAGGTTGCCCAGAGAGGTGATTAATACCCCATCCTTGAAACATTCATGGTTGGATTGGACAGGGCTCTGAGCCACCTGATCTAGTTGGAGATGTCCCTGCTGATTGCAGGGTCTTTGGACTAGATGACCTTTACAGGTCTTTTCAAACTCAAACTATTCTGTGATTCTAATCACCTGAGAGCTTCCAGCTCCACAAGTGGGCATCTTTAGTCTTTAGCATTTGTACATTTGTTTCTGTAGTGGCACCAGTAATAGGCTACAAGGTATATTTGTAGCTTGTTTTTAAGCTGAAGGAAGTGTTTAGGTTTTCATGCTTATGCCACGCTACTTTGTTTCAACTGTGACTGATTTTATTTTGCTAATTTTGAGGATGAAGACCTGTTTCATCTATAGTGTGTTATGTGTAGAAATCACTTTGTATTGCCCTGGTCTCTGAAAGTGAAAGTGCTGAATTTAAGGAAATAAATATAAACTATAAAATAATTGCAGAAACTCCACTCTCTTAATCTCTTTTCTTTCTCTTACAGGCAGAAATTTTTCAGGAATTTGCTGTTCAGGAGCAGTCAGTGACATTCCGGATCAATTTGTCTGTTCTTCTTGACTGCTTGACTATTTTTGGTACCAGTTCTTTGCCAGGTATGATGTATATTTACCTTGACAGTGTAGGTGTATCACTTGTAATCACATAGTGAAACTTGTACATAGGAACAAAACTGGTACAGGAAGATTTCCAGTCTTGGCAGAACTTCTGACCTCCAAACCTTAAGTCTTTCTGAGCACAGCATCTATTGCTGTTAAGGAAGATCCATCCTGTTTACTTAAGCTAGTACCAGTGTGTGTTGTGATTACAGGTGACGGGAAGGAAAAAACAGCTGATGGATGTGACTGTAGGCAGTGTGCTAGGGACTGCTGCAGCAGGAGACTCTAAAAGAGGCTCATTTATTTTGGAAAGTGGAAGAGAGGTCTATGTGTATGGGATGCTGTTGTTACCATGCTGTTGTTACCACTGAGGAATGGAGAAGACTTCGTGTGAAGATAGTGATTGCTGCATCTGTGTAAGGCACAAAAAACCCCACTTGTTTTGGGAGACAAGCCTTTTGTGGCATAAGGCCAAATGAACAGCCTCAGCTTTTACTCTTGCTCTGGTCTGGGGCTGTAGATCTCAAATAGCTTCTGTAATTGTGATTAGAAAGCATGTCAAACAATTTGTTATCTTTGTCAAGTTGTGTGGTATTCAGGCTGGCATTCTGACTCTGGGGCCCAGATCATCCACATCATGCAAACACTAATTTGTTCAGAATTGCCCTTTGATTCAGGAGAAAGCCTGGGCACAGCTGGCGTAGTTGTTCTGTAGCCTGTTCAGGGTAGTGGGTATGCATGTAGAGAGCACCAAGGATCCCTCTGACAGAGACAGGACTTGACACCGTCGCATACTTTTAAGCGGCCAGCAGGGCAGACTGCACATACCCTTAGCATCAATCTAGAAAACTAGTGCCTGGGCAAGCTGGGGCAGTCTCCTGTCAGAGCTGTTGCTTAGAGCTAAAAAAGCACAAAAGCTGTCAGTACATCTTGAGGCCATGGGGGATCCACACTGGGCTGACTTAGGCTAGCTAATTGCTGTGAGCTGTAACAGAAATCAGCATACTGATCAGAACATTTGTTTAAACAAAAAATCCAGGTCTCAATGAATTCAATTTCCTATGATTTTTTTTTTTAGATATATTTCTTTTTACTTGATGGCTGTTCAAAAAATATTTTCACAAGCAAAAATAACTACAAGTTAATTAGCACAATGGTGTGGATTCTACAGGATGCACTTTGTACTTAGGTGGAGTAGAGCAATACCATGACAGTTTTCTGGGCAGTTGCATGTTGAATTCCACATTCCTCTGCTGTTTCTGTTGTGACTCTGACTTAAAGACATAATTCAACTGTACTAAACAGCATTCTGATTTTGGGAAACCAAACATTCAGATTATGATTACCTAGAAAAAGGAGAATGTAGCCATAATGCCAAGCTAAGCTACCGTAACTTCATTTTGGGTTGTACAAATACCAAGAGTAGTAAAGAAAGAAAAGTGTGAGCCAGAGAGTGCTTCAGGACCATGGAGGAATTTCCAATTCCACTGAACTATTTGTAGCATATCCAGCCTCATTGTCACACCTACTGTTACCTGTTTGGTACATGACACAGGTTGGAATTGGAACTGCTGTCTACAAACAAATTGCTTCATTTTGCTGCATAACCATTAGCACTTCATAGGGTGTCTAGGAGGCTGCACAAAGCACGGTACTGTAGTGTATTGGAGGTTAGACCGAACATGCTAAGTCAGATTGGTCTGTGCCCCATATGCCAGTAAAATGTGAATTCTCTAAAGGGATCAGATGCACTAGCTAGCTCTCTGAAGGAATTGTATCTCATTCTGTTTTTAGGAACATTAACAGCCCTTAGGATGTGTTATCGTGGTTATGGTTATCCCTTGATGCTGTTCTTGGAAGAAGGAGGAGTAGTGACAGTCTGCAAAATTAACACTCAAGAACCTGAGGAGTTGTTGGACTTCGATTTCTGCAGTACGAAGGTTGTTAATAAAATTATCCTGCAGTCAGAGGGGCTACGAGAAGCCTTTGCAGAACTGGATATGACCAGTGAGGTTCTACAGATTACCATGTCTCCAGATAAACCCTACTTCAGGTACTGGAAACTGCTTTCAACTCAAATGTTCATTTGGTCTCCCTTGGTAAAGGGCTGGAGGTTTTCAGGGTGAAAAGCGGAGCGCTATTGTAGAATATTACTTTATTTCAAGGAGAAATGTAATGAGCATAGCAGTTCACAGTATGTAATATAATTAACATAGTAATGAGTATATTGACAGCCTTGTAAATGCGACAGCGATGTGGAGTGTATAGTATTTTTAATAAAGAAAAACAAACAATAGGGTTTTGTGAAGCAGCCATTGACGCATGCAACGTGACATTCTGAAGAGGTTTTAGAGAGCTGCAATTGGGTGTTTTGAGATGGTGCCTTTTGTCTTCCAGGTTATCCACATTTGGAAATGCAGGAAGTGCACATCTGGACTACCCTAGGGACTCTGATTTGATGGAAGCATTTCACTGTAACAAGACCCAGACAAACAG
>VWZY01003045.1:14511-26976 GCA_013399075.1 Chloroceryle aenea
AGAGCCAGAAGGTCTCCCCTGAGCCTCCTTTTCCCCAGGCTGAACAACCCCAGATCCCTCAGCTGCACCTCACCAGACTTGTTCTCCAGACCCTGTCCCAGCTCCGTTGCCCAAAACTGAACCCAGGATTCAAGGTGCAGCCTCCCCAGTGGGACCAGCCAGCCAATCACTGCCCGAGTCCTTTGTGGCTTCCTGTAGTTGTTGAAGGAGTTGTGGATAAAACTTTGGACTGTAGGCAGATCAGGACCACAAAATTAGTTTCCTTGAAAGCTTTGGACGTAGCTCCTTCCTATATCCCTGGGGTTAGGGCATCCAAGTCAAGAACTGCCATGCTTTCCAGGTAGGCTCCCAAGCCCTGGTTGCACAGGATGTGCATGCTGCAGTATTTATTCTAGCACATCTGTTGTTGACTTGGACACGTGGGTTGTTTTGATGTTTCCAGATGTGGAGGAGATGAGAAGGCCAGTTACGTTGGCTGGGTGGAGTGGAGGAACATGGAGGAAATCCTTGAAGGCAGAAACCTCTAGGATGGGACATTCCCACGATTGTTCACAACGAACGGGCTTGAGGCGAGTCCCCAGCTGGCTCTTGTGGTGCTGAGCCACCTGCAGTGGTCAGGCCTGGGTGGGACATCCGTGTTGAGCAGGAAGCCCAGCTTCCAGATCTTTAGAAAGAGGGCTGTTTTCCTGGAGAACACAGAGTTTTCTCCCCTGACCACTACCTGCCCGCAGCCCCCAAGCCTGGTGTGGTGAGATTCCATTTAAAATCTCCCCCCCTTTTCCTTGTCTTCACCTCCTGTTAATCTTCCATCCAAACCTGTTGGCTTGAAAGGGTTTCCAAGGCTTTTTAACCCCGTGGTACAAACTAAACACAGCTCCTTAAATTCAGGGCTTATGCATTTAAACATCATTTTCAGCGTGCCTGTCGTGGCTGTAGCACGTAAGGCAGTTGGGTTAACAAAACAATTCTGGCTGGTTTGCTTCCAGGAGATTTTCTGTTATTAAACTGCTCTAGGAAAAAAAACCATTAGCTCTTTTGCTTTCACTCCCCCCCCTTCTTCCAGTTTGCAAAGATGTTGCCAACGCCTTCAGGTCTCGTTTCTCTCTGTGCTGAGAAAATAGCCTCTGTCAGTTTAGGGAAGCTTTGAAAAACTGCAGATGTTAAATACCTTGTTAAAAGGAAAAAAAAAGAAATCTCTATTTACTCTGCAGAGCAGAAATGTCTTTGTTGTACAGCCATGCCTGCTTCCTATTTAATGCTGTATTTTTAGACTGAGAAGCTTATTTCTTGCCTAGCAAAATACATTCAGTGATGCACCTTCAGTAGTTCAGCTTGGGGGGCTGCCAAGTTGACTTATGAGTAATATTTTCTTCCACTGACGCCTCGCCACCCCCGGCAAGGAACCTTCCCCATTCTGCCTCGCTTCACCCGTGTCTCATGGAAGTGTTCTCCTAAAAAGATGTCTCCTGTGCAAGTATCCAGAGTGGATGAGTCAGGCAGAAGGACTCACAAGTGGTTAAGGAAACCACGGCCGTGCAAACACGGCCGTGGAAAAACAGCCAGTTGGTGCCCACCAGCTCAGGTCAGAGGAGGGGAGAGCTGGGCAAAAGGCTAATTAAGTTGCTCTTTCTTCCTCCTCCACCTCCAGGTTAAAAATAATATGAAAGAATGAAAATAGGAAATGAAATTAAAAGAATTACACTCTTCACAAGCCCTTCCTGTGAAAGTGAAGTTGGTAAAACACGGGTAGGTACAGCGGTGCCATCCCAAACTGGTGCTTACACTTAACCAAAGCTAAGCAGAATTCTTTCTTTATTACACTGAAGATGTAAAATTGAAGGTTACCTTTAATTCATTAAAAATACTCTCTTAGATTTGCAGGGCACAACCTCTAAAGCTAAACCAACTTCAATTCAGTGGATTTTCTGGCTTTGATTCACACGTTGCATGTAACAGTTTAGGCAAAGTCGCCTCCTCCCACATGCTGGGTTGTTGGTGTTGCAACATCTTTAATAAAGATGAAGTGGTTTGCCTGGTTTTACAGTTGAAGAACAAATATATAGGATATTTTTAATGCTAATAACACATTAATACTCTCCTGTGGCCAAGGTAACAGTACTTTACCCGTGGTTGTTTTTCAAGCTGTTTGATTCAGGGTTTTTATTCTCAAGCTGACACAATCTGTTTATCAGACAGTCAGATAAATATTTGTGAAGTGCGTCAGTCATTCACATAACTCATCTTGCTAAGTTTGGTGTCTCTTCTTGTGGAAAAAACTGTATCTTTTATTAACGAGCCTATTTTTCATCCTGCACTTGGAAACAGCGTGGTAATAGGTGACGTTAATAAACTGAGGATGAAAAAAAGTAAAAAAAAAATCTTGGTAGTTTTCCACTCTAAATAAAAAATTCAAGACTTACTAAGAGTGCATCTTGCAGAAGTGCCTGTGGAGCAGAAGTTCATGCAGGGCAAACAGGTCACTGCAAACTGTGCAGGCAGTGGTGCTGCTCGGCTGAATAGTTGGTGAATTTGGTGTCTTTGGTACCATCAAGGTTTGTGATCTGGGATGAAGTGAATGGAAACAAAACCAGCTCAGTGAGTTTCTGCTTCGTCAATACATCGTAGCACGTCTGGGGGGTTGTTCAGTTTTAGTCTGGAAGTGGGAGCTGTGAATAGTTTAGGTTGAAAAAGACCTTTCAGATTGAGTCCAGCCCTTAACCCAGCACAGCCAGGGCACCACTGACCCCTGGCCCTCAGCACCACAGCTCCACAGGGGGCTTGGAAACCCCTCCAGGGATCATAGGGACTCCACCACTGCCCTGGGCAGCCTGGGACAGCCCTGGACAGCCCTCAAGGGGAACAAATTGTTCCTCAGGTCCAACCTAAACTTCCCCTGGCACATCTTGAGGCTGTTTCCTCATGTCCTGTCGCTTGTTCCTTGGGAGCAGAGCCCAACCCCACCTGGCTCCAACCTCCTGTATAAATACAGCTTCATTTGCTGTATTCTTAAGCCCTGTCCCCAGCCAGGCCTGTCTCTGGCCTTGCCCTCCAAAATGCAATTCCTGGTCTCCTGTGGCTCTGCCTGAGCTGGTGTTGAGTGAAGTGTGATCCTCGTGCAGCTCAGTGTGCTCTGGATGTTCACAGTGTCTGGTGTTGTAGAATAAAGAGAGAAGAGGAGTCATACAAGATCGGCTGCATCTCTGCACCTTGCCTTGCCTACTGACTGTGCTCCTGATGTTTGGTGTAAAAATGCCTCCTTTCTGCTTGTCTCTCAGGGACAATCTTTTTACAGGTCTTGTTGTGACAGGACAAGGGGGGATGTGTTTACACTAAAAGAGGGAGGTGTAGACTGGAGAGAATGAGGGAATGTTTTACACAGGGAGCAGTGAGAGCCTGGCCCAGGCTGCCCAGAGAGGTGGTGGCTGCCCCATCCCTGTCCCCATGGCAGGGGAGGTGGCCGGGGCTCTGAGCACCCTGCTCTGGTTGCAGATGGCCCTGCTCCCTGCAGGGGGTTGGACCAAATGACCTTGAAAGATCCCTTCCAACCCAAACCAGTCTGTGATTCCCTACCTGATTTTTAACAATAGCAGTCAAAGAATTCCTTGAAAAGTTTTGCCTCCTTGTTTTGTTCCCAAAAAAGACTTTGTGGGTGATGTTTGTGTCTGCCCGTGAGGTGTGGTGTCCCTGGCCCAGCTGTGGTTAGATGAGGTGGAGCCTCAGGTGGTGACTCCAGGTTAGGAGAATATCATGCCAAGCCATCTTCCTGCCCATCCCTCCCTCCCATGTGTGTCTCCTGACCACACCACTGTGAGTCCCTCCCCTCCTTCGGGATCAAAGAGCAGGGATGGGCGTCATCTTCTCCCTGGCCCGGTGCATAGCAGAGATTTGCCAATGGCTCTTCCAGTAAAGCTGGGAATGGGAAAGATCCTGCGGTCAGTGTTTCCAGTAAAGGGATTCTGGTTTCTCCCCAGCTGGGTGTAATGTGATAGTCAGACAGACATCCTCAAAACCAGATTCTTAAGGCAGGACAACCAAACGTCACTTCTTGACTGTCCCCATTTTACACCAGAGTGGGATTCAAGCCCGTGTATTACCAGCACATGGCCACACTCCTTCATCCAGACTGGAATTACTAGTACAGATTTGAAGTAGAGGGCAGGAGACTGCCTGGGGTTTAGATTTCCTTCATCCCGGTAGGTTGCTTCCGTGCCACGAGGTGCATCAGTCTTCAGCAGGACTGCTAAAGCAGTGCCTTCAGGTTTAAGGAGTTAGAAGAGAAAGGTTTATCCTCTTGTTTCTGTGCCTTTTCCATTTTTCTACCCTAATACCAGCTGGAGAGAAACGTGTACGTGTGGAATTTCACTTCATAGACAGGTTCAGAAGTGCTGGAATGATCTCAGGGTGTTGCTTTTGGGGGGAAGGAGGGAGGAGGTTGTTTTAAAAATGGAAAAAATTAATCAGCTGGACCAGGGGGGGAAGTTATGTGGTCAGGGATAAGGTAAATGCAGAACACTGTGTGACAGACATTCAGAGGTGCACAAAATCCTGTGGTCAGATGACCACAGGAAGAGAAGGCACCAGGGAGACCTTCTGGGGGCCTTTCAGGACTTCAAGGGGCCTGTCACAAAGATGGGGAGGGACTTTTGAGCAGGGCCTGTGGGGACAGGACAAGGGGTGATGGGTTTAAACTAAAAGAGGGAGGTTTAGACTGGAGAGGAGGAAGGAATGTTTTACACTGAGGATGGTCGGAGGCTGTCNCGGTGGTGAGAGCCTGGCCCAGGCTGCCCCGAGAGGTGGTGGCTGCCCCATCCCTGTCCCCATTGCAGGGGAGGTGGCCAGGGCTCTGAGCACCCTGCTCTGGGTGCAGATGGCCCTGCTCCCTGCAGGGGGTTGCACTGGATGACCTAGAAAGGTCCTTTCCCACCCAAACCCTTCTGTGATTGTATGACTTGAAAACCGAGTAATCTCCTCCGAGGATCCACAAATAGGTGCTTTGGTGGACGTTGTGTATCTTCTGGAGTCTGCACATGCAGCTTAGAGTAACCTCCTTTTTTTTTTAGCTAAATTATACCATACACACACACTATTTTTATAGAAACAAACATCCTTCTTCAAATTTCCTCCAAACACCCCAAGAACCTGCAGGTCCAGGCACACTTAGAAGCGCACACACCTTGGCCACGAGCAAGATTTTTCTCTTTTTGACATACTTAACTTCATCTTTGTCTCAATGTCACCTTTAAAACCAACCAACCAAACCAAATGAGCTGCTTAGAACGTTCCTTGGCTGGAACTCTTTTTACCATTCACTTTATTAGAGGGCTAAGCTCTGATTTATTTTTTAACACCCCAGTTTCAGCCGTGGTTCCGGGAGGAGTCGCTCGGTCGCGGTCGCGATCGCCGCCCGGTTTTTGCTGGGCTGTGATGAGTTTGTGTTGTTTTCAGGAGCTGTGTCAGTGCCGGCCTGGGGAAGGGAACTGCTCGTGCTGCAAGGAGTGCATGCTCTGCCTGGGCACGCTCTGGGATGAGTGCTGTGACTGCGTTGGTAAGTTGGTGGCATTTGGGGAATTCCTTCTTTTTTTTAATTCTATTTCTTTATTTTTCTTTTTTTGGTCTAAATTGCTTCCTTCCGCCACATGCTGAGCTCACGGGCTTATAATAGAAGTGAAACATCAGGACAGAAGCTGGGCTTTAAACATCTTCCAGCTCGTTCTGTGGGGAAGGAAGAAATTGCTGTGGAGAACCACACATTTGAAGTCTGTATCTGCTCTGTGAAGTGGAGGGTGGGAGTCATCTGGATTTTGCTTGGGTAATGTCATCGTAGCTGTCTCTAAAACATAAACTCCTTTTGGATTTGTCATTTTGAGGAGACTAGAAAGCACCCACTGCAAAGTGTTGGATGCTGAATGGAGCTTTCTGTGCAGATGACACCAAGTTAGGTGGGAGTGTTCATTTCCTTGAGGGTCAGGAGGCTCTACAGAAGGATCTGGCCAGACTGGATTGATGGGCTGAGGTTAATGGGATGAAGTTCCCCAAGGCCAAGTGTCCTGTCTTTGGGTCACAACAAGCCCAGGCAACCCTACAGCCTTGGGGCAGAGTGGCTGGAGAGCTGCCTGGGGGAAAAGAACCTGGGGGTGTTGGTCAACAAGAGGCTGAAGATGAGCCAGTGTGTGCCCAGCTGGCCAAGAAGACCACCAGCATCCAGCAGCTGAGAGACCTGGGGTTGTTCAGCCCCAAGAAAAGGAGGCTCAGGGGAGACCTTCTGGCTCTTGAGCAAGTAAATTCCCAGTAAATATGCATGAGCCAATGCCTTCATCCTTTGATATGCTCTTTGTGGAGGGTAAGAAAAAGGCATCCAGGTTCTTCCTGTAGCATTAGATGACAGTCTTACCAAGACCAGCTAACAGGTGGTGTTCAGAGTGCCCAGATGTTTGCAGGTCAGTGCTGCCCTTGCCTAAGGAGGGTGTATTCTACTTCTGTATCTTGTTTTAAACATATCCAAAGCTTCATCCAGTGGCTGGTGGGATTCTCCATCTGTTGCCACTCAAAATCCTTCTGGCTCTCATGAAAGGGATGGGTCTTGAGTGTCATACCTGCTCTCAGCTCCTCTGGCTGCCTCGCTCTTCTCTGAATTCATCAAGTGGATTACTGTCAAAATGCTCCTGAAAAGTTCAGTCTGTTGTGCTTCCTGTTCCATCCTGTTGTGAAATGTGCTCCCTGACACCATCCTGCTTTCTGCCTGGTTCTGCAGAGCTTACCTTTGCTTCACAGTCTTTCAGTAAGTGGTGGGGTGATGCTGTCCTGCTGTTCTTCCCAATGCCACAAAGTGTTTTCAGCCCCTGCACCTGTAGAGGAGCTATGTTTACAAAGAGGCTCTAGAATTTGTTTTTTTCTGTTTGATCTTTGGCTTCTTGGGAAAAAAAAAAAATAATCTCTCTCCCTTTTTCCTCATCCACTTTGCCTTTCCAATGTCTTCCTGGTTTTTGTAATGAAATACTAAAGTGTGCTGTTGTCATATTTGGTACCAGACTGGTAGGGGTTGGGAGGACCTCTGGGGATGCTCTGGTGCCACCCCCCTGCTCCACCCAGCAGGGGCACCCAGAGCAGGGGGCCCAGCAGCGCAGGGTCCAGGGGGGTTGGGAATCTCTCCAGAGCAGGAGACTCCACAGCCTCTCTGGGCAGCCTGGCACAGGCTCCCACCCCCTCACACCAAAGAAGTGTTTCTGATGTCAGGGGTGAGGAATAGGACAGTAGGTTATTTCAGTTACTGCAGTTTGCTTCAGCTGGTTCAGCACTGTTACCTGTTGTAGAAAGCAAGGCACAGTGTGCCCATCTCATCTGGGCAGAGGGAGATTGTGAATCAGAAAAGCCATGTCTACGTGCAGTTTTATTTCCTACATCTGCAGATTCCTCCCTGCTCTGCTGCTCTTTCCCACAGTCGTAGCCAGGAGAAAACTTAACAAGGCTTCAGGTTCATTTTCCCAGTCCTGAGTAAACTGAAACATCTCCTGCTGGTTCTGCAGGTGCATCAGACCTTGTTGGTTCTGTGGTGTGGCCCTCTTCTCCTCTTCAGTGTAGGATCATCCTTCTTCAGATGAGGAACAGGAGTGCAGACCATACCCAGTGTCCTGGGGCCAGTTCTGTGCCAACACTTGAGCTGATATTTAAGTCTCTTGACATGACCTTGTCATGGTCTGCTTGTCTCATCTCAAAGCAGACCAGTTGTCCTGTCCTTCAGGTCATGTCTGTTGTGAGGTCACCAATCACCTCCTGCCCTCCAGCACTGACTTTACTCCGTTGATGCCCTGGGTTTCATGTGGATGTTCTCTCCCTTCTCTGACAGGGAGAAGGACACTGGAGGAGGGAAAACAGCCACAAGTTCCTCTTCCCTCTGTTTCTCTAAGCTTGGTGAGCTTTTCACAGCTCTGCCATCATTTCAATAGCCCAGTTCTGCATCTTCTCAACCTTACCACACGTGGACATATTTGTTCCTTACCAGCTGCTTCTAAGTTAAGCTTTTTGATTTTTGTTTTGACCAAAGCTACTATTTTATAACAATTATTATTTATAAATGTAATGATGATCATTAAAATACTTTTTAGAAATAGTAAGAGAGAAGGATGTTTGTGGAACAAGCAGTTGCCTGTTAAACTACAAGCAATGCTTTCCTGCTACCATCCTAAGATAATATTTTCATACTGCAGTGATAGGCACCCAGATTTGCACACATTCCTCAATAATTTAATAAACAATCTTAATGCTTTGGTTTGGGGTTGTTTTTTTCCCTGTGAGTCCTTCTTACTGGTGAAATTTATTTCCTGAAACCAGCCTGACAGAAACAGGAGAGGCTGGAAAGTGTTACTGGTTTCCACTCCCCAGCATTAACACAATGACATCAACTGAAGTGTACATCTCTTGATGTGTCTGTACAAAGCTCTGCCCTGGTTTGATATCTTCCCAATAAATTGTCAAGTGTTCATCCCTTATTACAGTGGTATGGAGAATATTCCAAGTGCTTACTCAAAGGTGATAGTGCAGGGATAGAATTTTTGTATTAAAGGAGTGAGTCCAGGAACATATGTGAAGGACAAAACTACTTGAGAAGAATAGGAAAATAATTGTTTAGGGTAGGAAGTTGGTGTAAATGGAATTATTTTTTAGTGTGACCTGTTTTTGTTTGAAGGAGAGGCTTACTTGGTTTTCCTACCCAGTACTTGGCTCACTTTTTCATAAGGAGCAGACCATCTCCTCTTGTTCCTATTATTCAATGCTAACTACTTAAGATTTGCCAGCTCTCCTGCTGTAATCATCATGGATGAGCTTCCCTCTGCTTGGTCCACTATGGAACACTCCTTAGGTTGAAAGGCTTGTATAAGGCTCTAGTTAAACATGATTCTGAAGCTGGAGTCCTAATGGAGCTGCAGAGCAGGAGATGCTTCACTGGTTGTGTGGGGCAGGAAGGCTTTGAAGCTTTATGCCCCATGTCACTTTGGTACTTTAAGGATTGAGTGCTTTGCAGCTGGAGCTGTGTCAGTCTGGGTCTGTGAAAGTACCCAAAATGATATCCAGATGTACACCAGGAAAATGGATTTGTCTCTCTTGCCAGGTGACTTGTAATAGTGTTTTATGGCTTCTGAGTTTAAATACCTATGCAGGCACAAATTTACTTTTTGTTCTAAGTTGTTGGAATTAAATGGAGATACACTTCAGTTTCATTGCTGGTACTAAAAATCAGTGTTTGAAAGGTTAATGAAAAACCAGCAGCTGCACTGCACATCACAGAAGAGTTTTGTGGCAAAGAGGATTGCAAGGTTTCAAACAGGTACCAAAAAATACACTAAAAAAAGATGAAGAGGTAAGTTGGAAAGAAGCATTTTGCTTGTAGTGACCCCTCAGCTAAGTCCCAAAATGAAGTTCATCTCAGCTGCCTCAGAGCAGCTAAAGCAATTCAGAGTCTCACTCCCCCCTGATAATGATCTTTGCCTCTCTGGCTGATGACTAAAAAGTTCTAATGTGCTGCTGCAGCTGATGAGATCAAATACTTGAACAGTGATCAAAAATTCTGTGTACCTCTGGACTTGTCAGGACTCTGTTCAGTCAGAAGCTTTGTTTGGTGGAAGTCTGCAGGGAGCTGAAACCTCCCGTACGCAAAGCTCCTCCTGCTGTACTTGGTGGCACTTCTGCTGTTGAGCTGAGAGTGGGGTACATAGGGAAGGGTGTTGCTCTGCTTAGCCAAAAAAAAGGCAATTTTAATTTTAATCTTCTAAATATTCTTGCCTGTTTCAAGAAGAGTTTTCATGTAACTGCCTGTCCTGTTCCTCTGCAGGTATGTGCAATCCTCGCAATTACAGCGACACGCCTCCGACCTCCAAGAGCACCGTGGAGGAGCTGCATGAGCCCATCCCTTCCCTTTTCCGGGCGCTGACAGAAGGGGATACTCAGCTCAACTGGAATATCGTTTCCTTCCCTGTGGCAGAAGAACTGTCCCACCATGAGAACCTCGTTTCCTTTCTAGAAACAGTGAACCAGCCACAGCATCAGAACGTCTCCATTCCGAGCAACAACGTCCACGCACCTTACTCGAGTGACAAAGGTAATGAGTCTAGTGTCTAAAGTCCTCCTGCTTCTTCTCACCTCTTCCAGGAGCCTTCTTGGTGCATCTTCTGTCCTTGTCTCAGCTCTCTTCTTCTCTTTCCATAAAAATGTGGAAAGTTCAGTCTAATTTTGAGCATGATGTAATGAAAGGAGTAAAGCTAAAGTACTGAGGAATGTGGGAAGTGGTGTTAAAGTCTCAATCTTAGGGGACACTCAACTGCATGAGTTTGTTACCTCTGCAGTTCCTCCTGTGACTGCATGAGGCAGTTTGTTCATGTTCTCTCAGTCCTGGCACAGTATATTTATTCTTTGACCTGTAGTTTAGAAGACAGGACAGACCAAAAACCCCAAATCCTGTATCAGTGCAGAGTGGGGAACCACAAGCGTGTCTCCAGAGGTTTGAGAAAGCCACTTGCTGTCAACCATTGTCTCTGGAGTAGGTGTTTTTTTCTTTCATCTGAGCTGGCAGAACTTGAACTCTTCAGAAGGATGGTTTCTAGGAAATGCAAGATGAAGAGTGAACCTGAATAAGATTAGCAAGATGGCTCTTTGTGTTGAGGAGGGATACGTGATGATCTTCAACATGAGGAATTTGAGGGTGGGGGTTTAACTTAAGGACTCATTCCTTTTATTTAATATCAAGGTTTTTATACTCTCACCTTCAGGTTAGAGGACAGACTTCAGAATATTATCTGGTGGGTGCAGGGCAAGATGAGAAGTTTGAGGTAGTGACAATAGTGGGGTAAGAAAAATACTCTCTGCTTCTTGGTTTCCACGCTACACCTGAAACACTTCCCCCTGCAAATCATCACATCAGGCTTGATACCATCTCACAAACAGTGAAATCACTGCTTAAGAGGGCAAAAAGAGCATCTGATTTAGTTTATTGGTGCAATTAATGCTTTGCTTCCTTCCCAATGTGCACTTCACATATTTATAAGTCCATATGTTGCTGTTGTGATGGCTCTTTTGTCTTATCCATGATGGACACGCTGCTTTTCCCCACCACTCTGAACCTTTCTAGTTCCATTTCTGAGCAGGACTGAGCCCCAGTTCCATTTCTGAGTTGCTGTTGATTGAACAGGATCATAATGGGAACTTTTCTAATTTCCTTTGCTTAAGGCACGTTAGAAAACTAAATTAATTCCAGAACTGAGAAACCAGATGGTCAGAAAGCATGTCATTCATAGGTCTTTGACACTACTAAAATGCTTGCTGGCCATTAGGAGGAGGATGATGATGATGCAGAAAGCCATGTTAAATGGCAAGCCCCAAAAAGCCCTGTGTGCAAACATGACAGCAGTTAAAAGATGTAAATTATACTTGGAAAAAAACCCCAAACAACCCAACCAAATTCTCCTTAAAACAATCCTGAATATATCTCACTGTGCTTAGGTACTGCAGCCCAGGTGGCTGTTCCCTGCCAGTCCTTTCCTCCCTCACCAACAGGATGGGCTAATGATAGCTCTGGATTAAAGCTGGGGTTTGAATTGCATCTCAAGGGTGTGGAGGAGTTTTTGAGTTTAACACCACAAACAAATACATAACCCCACGATTTCTTTTGGTAGTCAAAAGTCTCCTTCATTTACTAGGAAAGTACTAGAGATTAGGTTGTGAGAGCTTTCACTGGAATGATGACAGTCCAAAACCAGCAGTTATATTTGGAAATAGTTACCAAATGCCACTGGTTTTCAGGCTTCAAGAGACACTTAGAACAGAACTAAATGTCAGAGCAGTTCCTGTAATCCTTGGCTGTGCCTTCTCCATCTTAGTCATCAGAGAAGAACTGGAAAAGGTAGAAAATGGTTTCAACATCCTATACTTTAAGTATCTCAATATGTAAGCCTGCTGAAGAATCTCTTTTCTTACCTAGATAAAACTTCATAGTGCTCTGCTTTCTCAGAAGTCATGTTAAAGTTTGCTTATAGAAACATGGATGACTCAAGTGTTGGGAACAGAAGAAGGTGGAAGGAAAAGTTGACCTTGGTCAGCTGATGTTTATTAAGGTGGAAGCAAGAACAAGGAATTGTACCTCTTGTGTTGGATGTTGTGTGAGCCATGGGGTGGCAATGCTTGTAGTATTTTTTTTATGAGTTCATTGGGTCAGACAGCTTCCAGAAGGTGGAGGGGTAGTAGGTCAAGGGTCACAGCAACCCCCTGAAATACTCCAGCTGTTGAAAACAGAAGGAAAAAGATTGAAACAGAACGAGTGGCTGGAAGTTGTCTGGGGGAAAAGAACTTGGGGATGTTGGTTGACAGGTGGCTGAAGATGAGCCACCAGCATCCTGGCTTGGACCAGCAGGACTAGGGCAGGGATCATTCCCCTGGACTCAGCATTGGGGAGGCCCCCCCTTGAATCCTGGGTTCAGT
>VWZY01003045.1:36099-46410 GCA_013399075.1 Chloroceryle aenea
CTGCCACCACCCCTCAGGCTCCGGCCTACCTGCCTCCGGCGGTGCCGCACCGGGGACAGGCCGCGCATCGCCGCGGTGGCTGCTCGGGGCGGGGAGCCGGCTACTGGGCTTTACTTCCCGACCCCAGTGCCCTTCTGGTCCGCAGGGAAGGCGCCGGGCGACTTGTGCGGCCGGTTTTCTTCAGCGTCTGTGCTTTCGGGCTGGTGCGGGGCTGCCCCAAGCTGCGGCGGGGTGTTGGAGGTGTGTGGGGTNTCAGTGCTGAACTTCCCACTGTTAAAAATTTGCCCTCACAAGCAGGTTTAATCACACGCTGCTTTAATCACCTTAACCTTTCCTTGTAAACCTGCCCAGACAAGCACTCGGCTCGCTGCCCATCTGCCCTCAGCGGCTTCAGGAACCTTCCCACCGTTCTTTTGCCGGTGTCTCCCCACCGGGAGCAGGACCCGGCTGAAGCAGGACGCTTAACGGCGGAATCCCCTCAGACGACCTCTCGTCAGGCCCAGCCTCACCCCGCCCGGAGTGGAGCCTAAGACCCGGGAGCTCCCACACCCGGCCTGAAGACGTAGAAACGAGTGGGGTGGGCCGAGGGAAGGAGGGACCCTGGGAGTTGTAGTTCAGCGGCGAGAAGGAGCCTCGCTGGACTTGCCCAGAGAACTACAATACCCATCATGCCATGCGCGCGGGAGGGTGGCATCCACCACGCCGCGGCGCATGCGCAGTGCGCNTGGGGTGGCTTTTTGAGGGGGAAAAGGTCGGGTTGTTTTATTCATTTACCTTCTCCTAGGGGTCGTATCTTAAAACCTAGAAAACTCTTACCCTTATTGTCATTTTTCTGTGTCTGGGGTGTTTAATAGTTTCTAAAGATACTGGTTTTTTACCTAATAATGATGTTCAGACAGAGAGCGTTGCCATCCATCATCTGTCAGTGTGTCGTGTACGAATAAACAACCACATCTTACTTTTTTAAGTGGTTAAAGACCTGGCAGTGCTGGGTTGCTTATTGAACTGGATGATCTTAAAGGTCTCTTCCAACCTAAACGATTCAATGGACGTTAAAACAAACTGCAAAGCAAATTGATAATTTGAAAGTATCTCTTGATGAGAATGGTGTAGCTTGGATTCCCCCCTCCAGTGTCTCTGAGAGGCAAATGTAATGAGGAACATCTGTCATGGATGTGAATTTATTGGTGAGCTTAAAGAAAAAATGGGAGATATCCCTTCGATTTGGGGAGGTTTGTTGTTATTTGAGGTGTTGCACACAGCTTCTGGTGAATGATGCTGTGGTTTTAGTGCAGTCCATAGGTAGTGTAGTTACACAATCGGTGTGGCACGTGCTCTTGAAGTGCTCTTTTCTACGGAGAAGTAAAATAGAAATAAAAAAAACCCCGACAAACTTCGAGATTGTGGTGGTTTTGAGTGTTTACTGCTTTTAAGTGTTTGACATTTGCTAAGGCTGAACGGGTACAAGGACAAGAGGAAACGGCCTCAAGTTGCCTCAGGGGAGGTTGAGGTTGGAGCTGAGGAAGAATTTCTTCCCCTGCAGGGCTGTCCAGGGCTGTCCCAGGCTGCCCAGGGCAGAGGAGGAGTCCCCGTGACCCCTGGAGGGGTTTCCAAGCCCCCCGTGGAGCTGTGGTGCTGAGGGCCAGGGGTCAGTGGTGCCCTGGCAGTGCTGGGTTAGCAGTTGGACTCTGTGATCTTTTCCAGCCAAAACAATTCTATGATTCTGTAGTGTTCCAGGTAGCTGGGTCAAAAATAGGGTATTTATTACAGAGAAGCAGGAAGCTTTACAGTCTCTTTCCTAGCAGTATTATTCAGGCCTTTGAGAAAATCGTTTGTGTTCTTTCACCTTCCCACATCTGAAATAGAAACTGGGAGTAGCTGCTTTAACACTTCAGCACTCCACCTGCAGCTCTGCATTATCCTGTCTTAGTTAAGATGCCTTCAGGGCTGGCTGGGCACATTTTGCACTTTTATTTGGGTCTTTTCTTTTCCCCAAAGTAACAATCTCACTGTAAAACCCCTGGTGTGATTGTAGGTACACAGGGAAGAAAGCCTTTTCCTGTGGAGGAGCTTATTTCCATTTCTATACGTGCATGTCTACGCCAGGATGTATTGCTTGGGGATTGCAGTGGCTGCCTTCTTGCTTTGGAGCTTTATTCTGTAGAGGTATGGAAAGCAAAGCTGCTATGTGCTAACTGGGGTTGTGATCTCAGTCACACCCTTTAGGTGCTTCCCAATTACATTTTAGCTGTATTTTCTGACAGAAGAGGGCTGAGTGATTCCTCAGTAACTCAGTTGCTGAGAAGCTGCTGGTTTGCTGTTTAACACCAACAAATGCAAATCTACTTTCCCTCTGTGAAATGGCATCACGTAGCTGGCCTCAAAATGCCAGAATAAAGTACAATGTGACATTTATCTTCACTTTGTTGTATCTCTAGTAGAATCTACTAAGCTTTTCTCTGGACAAATGCATCTGATTGGTTTTGAATCGAGGAATGATTTGCTACCCTTAAAACTAGTCTGGTCCAGGTCCACCTAAAGAGTTCATCAGCTCTTTCTGCTGTTTGCTTGAGCCTCATGGGCCAGAGTTTTCAAATTGTTGCTCAAAAAATGAAATCAAGTGAGCCTGTAGTTGGGCTGGAAGTAGCCCATGGGTGGTTTGCACTGGGGTTGTATCCCCAGGCACTTTGGTACCAGTTGAGAGGTGACTGCTGTCCAAATAACAACTGCATCCTCTGCCTGGAGGGCTGAAACAAAACAAGTAAGGGCAGGTTGATTTGAAAAAGGGGTATGACTGCTCTGTCCAAACTGACCCTTCCCATTCCAGCCATCCCCTGTCTTTTGGACCTGACATCAGCAGATACAAAACTGGTTGATCTCCAAAAAGATGATAGTTTGTTCTGGCCTATGACTAGAAAAAAAAATAAATTATTCAGGTTTCATCAGTAAAGTGCTGTGATAATTTTAAACTAGTAGGGAAGACTCTGTGAAATAGATAAATGCCAAGTACAGTGACTTCAGTGGATGAAGAAACTTACTAAAAAGCTAAAAAATCAAAATTAATACCCAAACCAAATAAGTCTGACCAAAAATATTTGGCAAATATAACCATGGTCCTTAGCATTGCTTATTAATTTTTAGATGCACATTGAAAAAAGCAGAACACATCTCTTTTTTTTTTTCCTCATCTATTCTATGAATTCCAAGTATGTGTGGGAGACTGAGATCTACCAGCTCCAGAACAGATCACCACAATATTCAGGAGTGATCAGTTCCAGCAGTGTTTCCTTTGGCAAGTAAATCAGATGCATTTAAATAGAGACCATGGTTTGGTATTTTTCCCTTGTGTAGCTGCTGCAATACTTGGTATAGATAATGAGCATGTCCCAGTTTCTTCCAGAAGCAGCTTGGCTTAACATCCTGACTGAAAAACAGCAACCACTTATTTAATAAACATGGAACTTTATCATCATAAAGAAATAGCTGCAGAAAAAGTGCTCACCAGTAAGTAAATCTGAGTACGGATAGCGAGCTGCTTAGCAGTGTGAATTATGTAGCCTGGTAACAAAATCAGTAGCAAAAATGTTATGTCTAGTTTTAGGCAATCCAATTTACTGTTGTCTTCCCCGTGCAGAATTAAATGGTGCAATTGTTCTACTGCAATAATAATTGAAGAGCATCATTTGAGTCCCTTCATCCTCATCACTGCACCCATAATCGTTAATAGTTTGTCATCAGTCCATTCGTTTGAGCTGCTGGGAAGTTGTTGATACAAATCTTAAGCAAGCTATAAAATTCCTTTCAAAGAAGGTTTGTGATCCGTGGTGTTGGAAATTAATTTATGAGCTCATAGGCAATCCCTGGCTCGCTTCCACCCTGTCTTTCCTGGAGGAAATGGGGAATGGATTCGTGGCTCTTGCCAGCTACAGCCCGACAGGAAGCATGGTGCTGGGAGAGACCTTGCAGAAGTGTGCACTATTTTAGGTGCAGCAAGGTGGAAGGGGCAGATTTCTCATTGCCACGCTGCTTCCAGCTCACCAGGAGCAGATCTTCCTTAGACCAGCTCTTTTGGCTCCTTGAGGCACACGAGGAAAGAAGGGGATGAGTGGTCCCTGCTTGCGTGAGGTGGGAAAGGGCCAGGTGGCTGCTGCAGTGGAAGAGTCTGGGTGATGAGGTTGAACATTCCAAATCAGACTGAGAGTCTGGACCAAATGGAGAATTATTTTAAGGAAAGTAAATTTTCACAAAATTTACACAAAAAAAATCAGTAAGAATTCTACAAGAATATCACTTCTCATTAAAACCATACCTAACTGCTTGAAATAGGAGTTACACCTAGGAGTTTGAAGCTTTAATTTTAATTTTTTTCTATAAAAACTGTTGTGAAATTTAACATTTAACTAACCCTGGTATTGGGTTTACTGCTACATAACATTTCTAGCCTGCCCATGTGTGGGTTTTTTAAATCTCAGCATCACCAAAGTGCAGAATTTTTTGGATGTTGCAATGAAAATAAATTTTCACTGATTTTTATTCTGCTGAATGCTAAATGTCAGTTGTAAAGCTAAACTTGCCAGCAGTGAAACTCTCTCATAGTGATTTTCTGTCACATTACTATGAAGTCCATAGCTGTTGGTTATTCTTTCCTCTGTCCAGTACACAGCTTCCACATACTTCACAATGTGTGCTAATTTAATATCACGTGATGTAAGATAATTACATTGGCAGATATTTTACTATAGCTGTAATAATCTACTCCCTCTAGATCTTAATGTTGTGAACACAGAGCTGTGTAAAAATGGAGTTCAAAGAGAAGTATCATCTGACACCCTCCTCTTTTAATTTTCAATTGTGGTCTCTTCAGAGGAGATGCTATTCTTTTAAGATGGCCTAAAGAGCTTTTCAGGTTGAATGTTTTTTGTTTAATTCATTGAGTGGATTAAAAATGTTAAGGCCCTGTGGAAAAAAAACCCAAACCCCAACTGATGAATTGATTTATCCAGAAACTCCCTGAATCATTTCAGTCTAGTGGCTTTAGCTTTTCTTATTCTTTAGATGTTTTCATCTTTACAAATTCTCTGAGTTTTCTTTGTGCTGGCCACTTGCAGGCTGATCTTAGACACAGAGATCTTTCTTTCACAGGTCATGCTCCTGAAGTTGTAATCCTGAAATACAGGGTTGCAGTTCTCCAGAACTGCTAGAACCTGTACCACTGGTGAACAGGTGGGGGGTTCTCAGTCATCTCTTGGAAAGGATTTAAAAAGTCATTGGGGAGGAAATAAGATGCAGCTTTCCAGCTGAAAGAAGAAGTGATGAATATGTGGAGTTTTTAATTTGGTGTCTAGACAGTTCAGTAAGTGAATGGGACTGACCTGCTAAGATCTAGATTCAAATCCAAGTTCCTCAACAAGGATAATTGGGAACTAATTTGCTGGCAGTATCACAAAGGTATCCCAGAGTATGCCCAAGTCTGTAGACCCTCCCAAAAACCAGTGGAGAAGTTGCATTGGTCGTTACCTGCAGCACTCCTTTTGGGGGCTACAATTCTATGATAAAAAACCTGTCATCTTTTCACTGCTAGTCCTTTGTAAATCCTTAAGAACAAGGATTTCATCACTCTTAAAAATGCCTTAAACTGACACAAGCTGTTTATTTTCTTCTTGGGGTGGCAGGAGGCCAATGGCACGATTTTGTCTTATATATACCAGGGCTTCCATTAAACTACACTACTTTTATTATTATCTATTAAAGCAGCATGATTTTTTCTGATGTACACAAGGCTACAAGACAGATATGGGCCTGCAAGTGAGAACTTGTTCAGTCCTGTGCTATTTGGAAGTGAGAATTTGTTTGGTCCTGTGCTATCAGAGATGGAACTTTTTCACATAGGTATTTTTCGTGTCCATTTCTGTTACTATTCAGTTCATTTTCATTACATTTGGCAAGTAAATGGAAAGCAGCAGTCAGTTGCTTGGCTTTTTCCTCATACTCAGAAGCTGAGGATTGCTGAAAATGCCTGCAGAAGGTGCTGCAGGTTGAGCTGAACCTTGGTGTAGAAAATCCATGCTAATTTAATTGGAAATTCTAAGGACAGCATCAGAGTTTTCTAGAAAGCTGATGTTTCACCCAAGATTTCTGGCAGAGCTCTTTGGTTCTGTAAATTGCCACAGAAGACAAATGCTCTGAACTTGGGGGTCCAGCTGCTGCTTTAGTAATTGGGCATTTAACTGCTGAGTTGTCCCCATCGTTGTGTCTGAAGAAGCCTTTGCTGGTGGGGGGAGGCAGATTTCTGCTTCCCAGCCCTTCCCAGCAGAGGGGAACCCTGGATCCCAGCCGCTGCCCGGAGCTGGGGGGTGATTCCACACCCCACCTCCAACGTGTTTGTGAAGGCTTTTGGGATTTGATGCCATTTTGCAACATCTCAACCCTGGCGGGTGGTGATGTTAATCATAATTAATCATCTACTGAGCTTATAAATATTGAAATTGACTTTCCCCTTGGGTATTGGGTGAATCTGGGGCAGAGGGGGAAAATAGAACTTGTTCATCCTGACTCGACATGTGGTACTGAAAATGTGACTGAAACTTTAGAAAATTACAGAAAGGTTCAATAATTCCTGTGGCCTTGGTGAAGAGTTGGCCTTGGTGGGAATATGTCTGAAGGGAGGTGATGATACAGTCCTCTATAGCCCTCTTCTGGTGTGGAAACTTAAATAGCATGCTAAAAAGAGAGAAGGAAAAAAAAAAGATGATAATTTAATTTTACAGAGCTCAGAGTGTTGTGATCAGCAGTGCAGAGTGTAGCTGGGGGTCTGTAGCAAGTGAAGTTCCCCAGGGGTCAGTACTGGGTCTTGTCTTGGTCAACATATTCTTCAGTGACCTGGATGAAGGTTCAGACCAGTCCCACAGCCAGTTTGCTGATGATACCAAACTGGGAGTAGTGGCTGACACACCAGAGCTGTGCTGCCATTCAGAGAGACCTGGAGAGCTGGGTGGAGGGGAACCTGATCAAGTTCAACAAGGGCAAGTGCAGGGTCCTGCCCCTGGGGAGGAATAACCCCCTGCACCAGGACAGGGGAGGGGNTGACCATTTGTCATGTGATTCTGTGATTTTCTTTTACATATAGTATGAGTTGGAGAGACTTTGGCACCTGTTCCAGCAGGTTGCACTGCTGTTGATGCATGGATCAACAAAACCATGATTTTGTTGGCATGGTTCAAATCACATCTCCAAAGAAAATAAGCTACATCAGAGAAAAAAAAAAGATCTTTTGGCGAGTAAAACTGCATCCAGAATAGGGCTTTGCTAAAATCTGCTGTGCTGGGAGCATGGAAGCATTATCCTTCTGTCCATTTCATGGATCACATGAGGGAGAGACCCAAGCAAAGCTGTGCTTAGTTTCTCATTATGTTAGAGTTCAAGTGACAGCCTGTCCTTTATAGATCTCTTCATCTGCGTTCAATGTGTGCTGGCAAAAGCTCCATGGAAAGCACCAGAAACTCAATTTTCACCATTTTATCTCTAAAGGTTTGCGTGTCATTAATATTCTTTCAGAAAATGCTTATTTCTAGGAATGATAACACATTGGAATTGAATAATTTTTGTCTTTGGTGAGGTGAACTAGACCGTTCACACTGACCTCCCAAGCATAGGATTATGAAGTAACTTCTGTGAAATAAACTTAATGCTGTTTGAAAATCCCATGACCAAGATAACAACCACAATTCATCAGAGCAGTGCTGTCCTAATTGCTTTTCCTACAGCCAGCCTAGGAGATAATGAAGTGAGGGATTAAAAATCAACCCTGTGGGTTCATTGTGCGCGCTCTTTCTTCTCTCCTCAACACCAGGCTTTGTCTGTACAGAGCTTGGTTGTGCTGGTGGGTGGTGGTGAGTGGCTTGTAGAGGACAACCCAGCAGACACTGGTGAAGCAACGCTTGTAGGGGGCGTTCCCATTCCTGTTTCATTGTACTTGGTGTGGATAAGAAGGGTGATGATAATGCAGTCACCTGTATGGGTCATTGTAGTGCCCCAGCAATGCTGGGAGGGCTGGAGCCCCTCTGCTGGGAGCCAGGCTGGGAGAGCTGGGGGGGTTCAGCCTGGAGAAGGCCAAACCTTCTAGAACTTGTAGACTAGATGCTGTGATGATGTTTTCCCTGAAGTGAAGCAAACTGGAAAGCACATAAACTGCTCCATAGCTGGAGATTGTATCTTCATGTGAGCATGAGACTTCATCATAATGTGGTCAGAAACCTTGTTTCTGATACTTGTAAAATGTCTGGGGTATTATTTATGTCATCATTTTAAGGCTGTCCCTCTGCTGAGTGGATTAACACAGAGCTGGAATGCCTCCCATGCCAAGGAGTGAGCTGGGTACCACTCCAGATTCTGAATGGGAGCTGGCTCCTCCAGCAGCCCACTCAAAGGTGGCCGTGGCCTGTAGCTCCCTGACTGTTGAGAGCTAAGTGGGTTTGTGTATTGCTGCTTCTGAGCAGGTTTGGGCTCTCAGGGCAGGACTTGAAATGCTTTGGATGGCAGCAGGTTTTACCCACCCACAGGTCAACTAGAGGACACACAAAGCTCTTTGGGGTGCTTTTCACAGAATAATGAAGGTTGGAAAAGACCTCTAAGATCATCAGGTCCAACCCTTTACCCACTGTTGNTCATCCTCAGCCACCTGCCAGTCCTCACCCACCCCCCCAGGTCCTTTTCTGCCAGTTTCCAGCCACTCTTCCCCACCCCTGTAGCATTGCCTGGTAGTGTTGTGACCCACTGTTTGTGTTTTATTCTCTTTATCTGAAACATGTTGGTGAAGGCCCTTCTGAGACTTTAACTCTTGCCACTCATGAAGAGTGTGTGACTCAGGGAGTTACTCAGTGCAGGTGATTACTGGTGACTTGTGAAACGTGGAACTTGCTTTACCTGTCTGCGTGAAGCTCTTCCCTTTCCTTTCACCTCTCCTGGCCACAGTGCCATATAAAAGAAAGGAAAGGGCCCTCTTTGTGTACCTGGGTACAGCTTGTTAAAATAAATGCCTCTCATGTCACTTTGCTCTTTCACTGGGTGGTGACATTTGGGTCTAAGAAGTGCCCGAGTGAAAGCAGCGTTTTGAATTAAGCTTTTCAGTACATTGCAAAAAATGCATCTTTTTATTTCAAAACAAAGTAAAATCTGTTGTGTTTTGTTGGAGTAATAAAACCTCTGGACAATTCGAGTAAAACAGAAATGGATTATCAGCTTTAGGCTGGTAAAAAGTTTGTTCTTTGCCAAAGCTGTTGCTGACAACCATCAGTAGTTACAAGATGATGAATTTGAGGCGTACTTAACAATTTCCTCCACTCTTAGAAGGGCTGTGGCTTTAATGGCCTCTTGTTATAGTCTGAGAGAGATACCCAACTTGGACATGTCTCAGACATTGTGTACTCCTGTATCTTCTGTCTCTGGCTTCTCATCTCCAAGTCATCTTTGTTCAGTGCTCTCAGCAGTTGTACGAGTACCACTGATGGTACCACTGAGGTGCTTTGACGTGCTTAGACCACAAGTGGTAGTTTTTATTCCTTTCTCTCGTGATTCACTGCTTCCCAGAATGGAGCTGTTCACGTTACTAGGATAAATTTGGTCCAGAAGTGGTGGTGTGCCTCCTTTCTTCAAGTAACAGCAGTTTCTTAGCACCTATGCAGATGTTTTGGACTGCAGGTCTGCGATGTTGAGGCAATGCTGTGCTCCGAGTCTTGCTTTTGGGAACTTGGGATAGAGCAGGTTCTGGTAGCTGAGTGAGCATTCCCACTCTGCCTCCATCCTTTGATTACTGGCTTCTTGGGACTGTTTGCAACGTAACACCCAGATTTTTGGCACATGTCTGTCTGTGGCAAACTGGGATGACCCGGGGACACCCACCATGCTTCAGATGTGGTCTTGCATAATTCTTGATTGCAGAAAAAATTCCCCATGTCCTTCATTCCGCCCAACAGCTTTACAAAATAACATCCATGCGTGCAAGCACCTGCTCTAATTTGCTTCTGCTGTTGCAACTGGTTATGAGGCAAAAAAACAGAGATCATGGAGCACTCTGAGCTGAATCGAAGAGTTGAGTTTGGTCTTTCAGACTTTGCCTCTCTTTAACGTGTTTGTGACCCATGGTAATGAGTGAGGTCTATTAAAGCTGGCTGTCTCATCCCTCTGCCTTCCCTTTTCTAGGGTCTTTCCAAACCTCAGCTCTTTAATATTATTTTTCACTTACTAGAGGTGTAGTTCAGGCCTAACTTTTTGGGAAAGAGAGAGTGCATAGTGGCTACAAAGATGCTGAGGGGC
>VWZY01003045.1:46507-58008 GCA_013399075.1 Chloroceryle aenea
GAACTGAGGGAACTTTAAGAGAAAAAGACCTTTTTTTTCTTTTCCATTTGTCTTCCAGTAGATGATTTTCCTTTCAGCAGCAGCAGCACACAGGAGAGATTTAAGTTGGATTAAAGTTCGCATGTAACCGTGACTCGACCTGTCATCCAGATACACCAGGGAGTGTGGGAAATGGAGCTTGCTTTTTCTAGGTTCTGCTTTATTTCTGTTTTCCTTTCATCCCTTCATCAGTCTGTCCTTCAAGGGCTCAGAGCTGAGAGGGATCATTTCCAAACAAAGGGCTAAGCCCGACAGACTGGACTCCAGAGGTGTGATGTCCCACACAGCACATCCATCCCAGAAACCCGTGGAGTTTCAGACGTTTTCCTCTGCTGGGACCAGTGTTCTGCTTACGAGTTCCACTGCTGAGAATTTACACACTGGTTATTTTTATACCTGCCCATAACTCTGGGTGTGGGTGACCTGATACAGGCTCTTCAAATGTGAGGTTGTTGTGGACCTGAAAAGCTGTTAATCAGTTCTTTTCCTACCTTCTTTAATTTCCATTAGTGTAATTAGAAGATAGATTTGCTCTGACTCCTTTATTCTTTTCCCCTGGTTGCAACAGGCTCAGCAAGTTCTTATTTACATCTCTAAAATGTGCTTGGGAAAGATGAAAATCATCTTTGCTTTAAATGCAGCACTCACAAACACCGTGAGCTTCCGGACAAATCTATTTCATGTGAGAATTTTCCAGCTGGCCGACTGTTTTGTAGGAAATATTACCCCATTGCCTGTGGATTTTGTAACAATTACTTCAAACATTCTGATAGGTAATATAAAGTAGAACAGGCTGAAATAGCAGCTCTCTTCATGCTCCTATGGTTTAGGATTTAATGAACAGATTCTGCAACCACTGAGCTCGGGACCTGGTGTCCTGTTATTACCGTGCCTGGGCGCCAGTCGATTGCAGGAGGTGTTGCCGTTGGTGGTTTTGGGACAGAGCTCCAGCAGAGGTGTTCTGAAACCCAATCCTTCAAATCTCTCTTTTCCCCTGCTGCAGGTGTGATGGACAGGTAGCAGAAGATCTCACCAGGCTACCAGGGAATCAGAATGACCGAGTGCTTCCTGCCTCCCACTAGCAGCCCCAGTGAACACCGGCGGGTAGAGCACAGCGGGGGCCTTGCTCGGACTCCCAGCTCTGAGGAAATCAGTCCCACAAAATTCCCTGGGCTGTACCGCACCGGCGAGCCTTCGCCACCTCACGACAGCTTGCATGAGCCTCCAGACATAGTATCTGATGATGAAAAGGAGCACGGGAAGAAGAAAGGAAAGTTTAAGAAGAAGGAAAAAAGAAGTGAGTAGGCAACTTCTCTTATTTCATGCTTAGAGTTTCTCTTTTTCTTTATCAAAATTACTTATTATTCCCAAGCAGTGTTTACACTTCTACAGGTGCAAAGGAAATTAACTTGTCCAGACAGGCTTTGTGCAAGACTGGTTTCTCTTCCAAGGAAGACAAAACCCAACAGACCCCACACCTTAACCAAAAAACTGGGTTTGTGTTTTTGTGGCACAGCTCTGGGTGCTGAGCAGGTGCCCAGAATTACAAACAAACATCTTTATCTGACACACTGCCTGGCGTGGGGTTTTTCTCACCCCCTTATCTGTTCACGTTCTCAGTGGAGGTTTCCAAGTGTATTTCCAAACAGATGCTTTTTGAAATTGCAGCTGAAAATAACAAAAAAAACCACCCAACCTTGTGAGTTTGACCTGAATTTTGTATTTTTAAACGTGGAAGAATCAGTTTCAGCAACTCCAACCCTCTTTCCTTATGCCTCCCGTGTTCAGAGTTTGCTGCTGGGTGCCATCTCAAGTTTTCCTGTACTCACTGCAACAGGACTAATAAAATCCTTTTATTTTCTGTAGCTTCTCACTTTGGCCTGATCATGCAGTTTTCTCCAGGGGTGCCCAAGTATTTCAGCTGAGTTCTGGTAACTGTAACACAAAAATGTATTAACCTTAAGCTAAAACTGACAGCTTAAATTCCTGCAGGCTCTAAGAAAAGTGTTTCTTTAGGGTTTTTCTCTACAGTAAACAGCATTAACCTAGTAGAGATTATTGGCTTGGGGATGAAAATTCAGTATTGCTTGGAGCTCTCAGTTCAGGCTAAGAGTAGTTGTTTTTTTCATCTTTCTGTTCTAACTCTGCATTTAGAACTCTCTGAATTTGGCATTGTTAGAGCTCAGCATTATCTGTAGTGTGGGTTTCTTTGTGGTGTAATTTGGCACGTCTCGTGGTGATAGGAATCGAAGGCTCAGAGGAAAAATGATGCTTCCAGCTCTGGAGTCCTCAGCACNCTAGTGTAGCCCTTTGTGTTAACAAGCAATGCTGTAGCACAAATTCAGAGCTTCACTGTGAGAGTGCAGAAAATGCAGTCTCCCCAGGTCTGCTGACTGATGGACTCTGTGCCCTCACTGCATGACAGAGCTTTGAACCCTATAATTTACATCTTCCCAGCGTTTCTCTTCATTTTTGAAAGGGTTTTACATAATTTTCAGTGAGACAAGAACTGTATTTGCTACACAGCATTTAAAATGAGCACGGTGAAGATAAATTGATAATTGCTGCTTGTGGAAGGGCCAGCAAAGCCTGAGCAGGGAACTGGAGGGCAGTGCAGTCATTGTGCCAGTGGCATTGGAGTATTTATTAAATTAGTACTGGTCGTCTGGAGGTGCAGAAAAATCTCACAGAGTGATGGGGAAATGCAGGCTGTTAGTGATAGAAACCCTGAGGAAAGAGCAGTTTACCAGCAGTAGGTAATACTTCTTTCCACAGCTAAAATCACCTGGCTTGTCAAGTGCTTTTGGTGATTTTCCTTCTGTATAAATTCAGGTTGTTTCTTTTTTTTTCAATATATCACTGGTGAAAGGGATACAGGCATTTTCTGAGCAGAAATTTGGGCTACTCTGAGAGACATACAAACCCCCTCTTGGTGTACGGGTGGGAGATTCTCTTTCTGAACTTTGTTGACTTACTGAGGCACATTAAAATAGGCTGGGTTTGTATTTAACTTGCTCCTTCATGTCTTCTCCTGAAGTCAAGAAATACCAGTTTCAGCACCGTGCTATTGCTGGGGTTACGTTCCCACAGATCTAGCAAAGCACCAGGGTTTGTGTTGCAATGTGGAGTTTTGAAACCCATCAGGCAGGTGCTCTGTCAGGGTGAGATTCACATCCTTACTTCACACACTGCGCTTCTCCTCACCCATTTCTGGCTTGAGTGCACAAAGAGTGGTGGTAAACCATAGCCAGCAAACTGGGAGGATGAGAACTGGTTGCCAGTTGTCCTCTGGTTTAGCATTTGCATTTTTATATTGCAATTCAGTTGGACAAGTCTTCGTTGACCACGTTTCAGGCTGACTTTTCTTACACAGGGCACTCCGTAAGAGCACGGTGACTTGGACGTGGGTTGTTTTTTTGGTGGTGGTTGTTTTTGTTTATTTTTTTGTAATCCACCTTTAAAGCTCTTGCTCTTGCCTGAAGGATGGGCAGGGCCAGCTGCAGAGGTGAGCAGTAGAAGAGCTGGTGCAGGTCTTAGACAGCACTTGGTGTTTCCCTGCTCCACCCTTGGACTTGTTTGACGCTCTCACCCAGGCTTTTTAAGGCAGGTTCCTCCACTGACAGGTATTGTGCTGCTGGAACTGGAATTGGTTCACTCGTGTAGTAGAAAAGTAAGTGGGCTTGGGCTTCTTTTTTTCTTGATATTTGATTTGAGGCTGAAACTTTATAATCTTAAAATACATAATCTTCTGGAAGGGGATCGGGGAGGTAAGTGGCTGAAGTTTAATCTGTTGTTAATAGAAGTTTGTTCCCTGTATGTGGTAGATGATCTTTAACAGCCACTCTTATGCTGTTGATTACAGGACCATAGAGAAGTTGCCAGACAATTGTTTTTATTTTGCATTTCCTTGACTGTTAGATGGGGAACTAACCCATAAGATGGACATTGCCATTATGAGTAAGTACATAAAGCATTCGTTGTTTAGATCTTTCAGGAGCCGTGTGGCTTATCTTTGACCTGGTTGTGCAACCTTGATTTAATCCTCGTCCACTTCGTTGTGTAAAAA
Source organism: Chloroceryle aenea (assembly GCA_013399075.1). NCBI lineage: Eukaryota > Metazoa > Chordata > Aves > Coraciiformes > Cerylidae > Chloroceryle > Chloroceryle aenea. Next base: position 50,613 of record VWZY01003045.1, read on the forward strand.
ACAAAGAAACCTTCCCAAGAGTCAGGCAGGAGCTGGTTTTCCATTCGTGCTGCTGCTTCTCTCCCATCACAATACTCTCCCTAGAAGCTAAACTGACTTACAGCTGTCCTCTTGCCTTCTCCTCCTCCTCCTAACAGCGGAAGGTTACGCCGCGTTTCAAGAGGACAGTTCCGGCGACGAAGCTGAAAGTCCTTCCAAGTTGAAGCGGTCCAAGGGAATCCATGTCTTCAAGAAACCCAGTTTTTCCAAAAAAAAAGAAAAGGATTTCAAAATCAAAGAGAAACCCAAAGATGAAAAACACAAGGAAGACAAACACAAGGAAGACAAACATAAAGAGAAGAAGTCAAAAGACTTAACTGCAGCGGATGTTGTAAAACAGTGGAAAGAGAAGAAGAAAAAGAAAAAGCCAATTCAGGAGACAGAGATACCTCAAGTGGACGTGCCACGTCCCAGGCCCGTCTTCGGCATTCCTCTGTCCGACGCGGTGGACAGGACCATGATGTACGACGGCGTCCGCCTGCCGGCCGTCTTCCGTGAATGTATCGACTACGTGGAGAAGTACGGCATGAAGTGCGAGGGCATCTACCGAGTTTCAGGTACCCTGGGCACACCCGCCTTCCTAAGCTCTTCCCTTGCACTGTTCCTGCTCCCTGACTGTTTTCAACACCTGGAGACTCTTCTTTGTACCTGTGTTAGTGTTAATTACCCAAAAGATAATCGGGTTAAGCAAACTGTAGGGCTGAAGCACCAGAGGAGTTGTTAATCTGGGGGTACTGCTTAATGGTGGGAAGAGTACGCTTGTTGGGGTCGGATGGTAACGATGAACAGGAGGTATTGGTATGGCCAGCTTGTATTTTTCACTTTGCATCAGAAATAGAACGATTCTGTTTGAAATTTGATTTGAAATGCAGTGATGTGACAGGAATACAGTGAGCTGATTGCAACAGCAAAGATGGGATACAACCCTTTTACTACTTAAGCTTCCCACTAAGTTGTTTTTTCCAGTTACTTCCATTGTAGGATTTCTTCTTACACAAGTCTTTACTTGGAGCAAATGCACTAATAAGCAGAAAGCCCAAATTTCATGACTGAAGCTTAGCCACAGCCAGCTCATTAACCGTGGGAGATGGGTCACACGGACTTAGGGAAATGAAACATCCCTTTTGGACACACTGAAAGGAACAGCCCTTTATTTGTGAGCTGCACCCGCGGTGTAACGCGCGTGTGTGCTTCTGCAGGTAGGTTTGTGGGAGCAAGAACAAGCAGAGAAGAGGGATTTGCAGAAAAACATTTGAAAGAACTTGCCCAGCACTGTGAAACAGTCATCAAACGATTTTAAAGGCTTCATTAAGCTGTAATCAAATGATTTTAAAGGCTTCATTAAGCTGCCTTCACGCTGACGCTTTGGTAGAGGTTCCCCAAATCCACAGCAGCTCCCAGTTCCTTCCCTTTGCCTGCTGGAACTTTCCTGTTGTTCCATGCCGTGTTCTTTTCCCACTGCGTTGGGAATTCTGAGGGGAGAAGTGTTTTTGGTGTCTGAACTTTCCAGGTGTTCTCCAGGGCAATAGCACCCTCTTGTGTAGGTCAGCTTGTTGAAAGGGAGAGGCAGCTGGAAGTGGTTTAACAACCTCCCAGCGTTGTGCTGACTGTAACTTACACCTGAACCTGAGCCTCCTTAACTGCTCTTTACCACGTGCTCAGTGCACCCAGAGCTGCTTTTGCGCCGAGTCGAACTCGGTGTCACTCACGTGGGTGCCTGAGCTTGGAGAACAAAATTCCCCCAAACGTGGGAGACTGAAATGACACGGAGTTACAGAAGCACCTTGCAGATACTCTTGGCTGGGCTGGGTAACTGTGTGAACTTCCTTTTATCCACGCCATGCCTCGGATGGAGATTCCTCTGCCAAGGAGGGCTGGCTGGAAATCTGTGAACTAAACACTGCGGGGTTTGTTTGGACAGGGAGAAGCTGTGAGGAGGTAGAACTTGCTGCATGAAATTTGAGTCGCTAACATATTTGCTACTTGGCTCAGGGCTGTACAACCCAACAGGCAGAAAGATGCTGACTGTGAAGACACAACCCATTTTATGTTCCCATTTTTAACCTGGTTCTGTGTCCCTTGATGTAGGGAACACTGGCACCAGTTTGGTTTGGAGCTGTGCTGTGGTTTTGCTTCGCAGCAGTCAGTGCTTCTAGAAGCACCCCTCTAAGGAGGGGTGAAATAAATGCATCTTAATAAGAAAAATGTGTACACATTTCACTATTATATACTTACCTTATACTATATATACTATTATATATTTACAGCCAGTTGATGATCTCTCTTAATCCTCCATCTATTTCAAGGAATAAAATCAAAAGTTGACGAGCTAAAAGCAGCCTACGATCGAGAAGAATCTCCCAACCTGGAGGAATACGAGCCCAACACAGTAGCCAGCTTGTTGAAACAGTACCTACGAGAACTGCCTGAGAATCTGCTTACCAAAGAGCTCATGCCCCGCTTTGAAGACGCTTGTGGAAAGAGCACAGAAGCTGAGAAAGTCCAGGAGTGCCAGAGGCTGCTGAAGGAGCTGCCCGAGTGCAACCACCTCCTCATTTCTTGGCTGATCGTGCACATGGACCACGTTATCGCGAAGGAGCTGGAAACAAAAATGAACATCCAGAATATTTCTATAGTGCTCAGCCCGACAGTCCAGGTAGGTGCAGCACACAGAGCAGAACTGCAGCCCCAGAGAGACTCCCGTGTAGGAATTAATTCTCTTGTTGTCTGGTGCTGTTCATTACAGCTTCTCTTTATACCTTGGGAACCTAAAACGCTGGGAAAGGGGGAACAAAAGTCCTCCTGAATGTGAGCTTTGCATACGGCCGGTCTGACACTTGGGTTATTAGGAGGGTGTTACAGAGACTGCTGACAGGGTTTGAATTCTGTTGCGAGCAGAAGCAATTGAACGTTGAATTCACGCGGAACTCCCGGGGGCTTTTCAGTCAGTGCTGCTTCATTTTACTACCAGCGAACCCCGTCCTTCAAACAGATCTTCCTGGGACCGGTGCCTGCGGTCGAAGGGCTGGAGACAAACAGCTGAGTTTTCCAGGAAGATTGTGTGGTTTCTGGGTTAATTCCTTCATAAACATCTTGGTAAGATTTAATTAGAACGCAGCTCTGGGCCTGTGTGTAATGGAAACACGGCGTGGCTGGGGGGGGTTTGTAGAAGACAACCCTCACCTCGGAACAGCCTGGCTTTGTAATTGTCTTGAGTGGAGGCCTCGTAGCAAAAGGGTGTTTTTCTTGGCTGCTTTGCTGTGCCAGGCACTTTCTAGCCAACGGAAGTAGTAATAATTTCTGTCAGCCCAGCATGTTGGGTTGTTAAGTAGATTTTGGCAATTGGAATGGAGGTGGTGACAGGATTCTAATCCTTCTTCCGGGGTAAACGTTTGGATTTTTAATGGAAGGTAAGAGCATCAAAATAAACAAGGTGGTAAAACAAGGACTACAGCAGCAGCTCCCCTCAACCCACTTCTTCAGCGCTAGTAAAGGAGAAGTAGAGAAGTTGTAGGCACTATGTACAGGCTGGGGAGGAGAGCAAGGGTAGCAGGCAGCCATGGCACGCTGGGGTTGGTGTTCCCTCGTAGCTGCTGCTGCTGCTCCTGCCTTGACAGGCATCAAAGGACAGATTTCATACCCTTCAGCATCTGCCAGCCAAGGCACGATCGTGGTAGCTTAAGATGTGTGAAAATTCAGAGTTTAGCATGAAAATGCCTCTGCTATTTGGGTAAAAGAGAGAGAGAAGGGATTTCTTGAGGCCATTTCTAGAGTATCATTTTTAATCCGGGTTTTAACCTCTCAGGACAAATGAACAGGAGTAAGACTCGCGGAAGGACGGAGGAGAGGCTGCTCTGTTTCTGGAGAACGATACCGTGCCTCAGAGGTGGGAATAAATCATCTCAGCCTGTCTTTTTCTCTGTCCTTTCTTTGCAGATCAGCAACCGTGTCTTGTATGTATTTTTCACACACGTTCAAGAGTTCTTTGGGAACGTGACCCTAAAGCAGGTGACAAAACCTCTTCGCTGGTCAAATATGGCAACGATGCCGGCACTTCCAGAGACTCAGGAGAGCATCAAAGAAGAAATCAGGCGACAGGTTGGCGGTTACCTCGGTGATCTTCTCTTTGTCTTTGCCCTGGCTTTTATACGTTCAGTAGTAAAGTCTCACAAGCTTGTAGCAGGTGTTACTTCTGTCACAGCTGCCCTGTTGTGGAGAGCACTGGGTGATGCTCTGCCCCGTTTAACCTGTGGGGAGGTGGTGTGGTGCAGTGCTGACTATGGCCATGGGCTGCTGTGCTCTGCAGTTGGGTGCTGTTATTGGGGAGGGGAGTTAGGAGAACATGTTAAAGAGTGGGGGGTCTTTCATACTGCTCTTCAGCTCGTGCTTGATCCTGTGCTCAGTGGGTGTTTACGCTTGCTGGTGGTTGATGTGTCCAGCTTTGAAAAGCAGGACTCCACTGTTGCCACAATTCACAGAATCAGTTTGGTTGGAAAGGATCTTTCAGCTCATCCAGTCCAACCCTTCCCCCAGCACTGCCAGGGCACCACTGACCCCTGGCCCTCAGCACCACAGCTCCATGGGGGGCTTGGAAACCCTTCCAGGGGTCACGGGGACTCCCTGCCCCGGGCAGCCTGGGACAGCCCTGGATAACCATTTTTGGCCAAAAATTGTTCCTTAATGCCCAACCTCAACCTCCCCTGGTGCAACTTGAGGCTGTTTCCTCCCCTGGCTCCACCCTCCTGTCAGGGAGCCGTTGAGAGCCAGAAGGTCTCCCCAAAAAGCTTTTTGCTTTCAGCCTGCCCAGTCAGGTTCCAGTACGGTCGCTAACGCCTTGGCACTATTTCTAGGAATTCCTACTGAACTGTTTACACAGAGACTTGCAAGCAGGGATAAAAGACTTATCCAAAGAAGAGAGACTCTGGGAGGTGCAAAGAATTTTAACAGCTCTTAAAAGGAAACTAAGAGAAGCTAAGAGACAGGTGGGTAACTCTGCTGTTTATTGACCAGGTATCTACATCAGGTATCAGACCCCCCTTGGTGACCATGCAGAGGCACCCAGTTAGATCAGATCAAACTGTGTTGCCATCTTTTCACTGCAGATTTTTGCCTCTTAACTTTCATCAGAGGAAGGTTTGGGTGGGAAGGGACCTTTCAAGGTCACCTGGTCCAACCCCCCTGCAGGGAGCAGGGGCATCTGCACCCAGAGCAGGGTGCTCAGAGCCCCGGCCACCTCCCCTGCAATGGGGACAGGGATGGGGCAGCGACCACCTCTCGGGGCAGCCTGGGACAGGGTCTCACCACCCTCAGTGTAAAACATTCCTTCCTGCTCTCCAGTCTGAATCTCCCTCTCTTCTTTTCACCCCATCCCCCCTTGTCCTCTCCCCACAGGCCCTGCTCAAAAGTCCCTCCCCATCTTTCTGACAGGCCCCCAGAAGGTCTCCCTGGAGCCTTCTCCTCTGCAGGCTGAACCCCCCCAGCTCTCCCAGCCTGGCTCCCAGCAGAGGGGCTCCAGCCCTGGCAGTGTTGCTGTGCTGCAGTACCCAGAGGAGTTACTGGAAGGCTCGAAGTTAACAAACTGCAGAAACAGTTTTGGAAAAACAGTCCTACTTCCCAGAGAAGGGTCAGACCTTGCTGAAAACTTCCAAGACAAGCCAGATGATGATTTGAAATTTGGAAAACAATGCTGTTAGAAAAAAGAAAAAAAAAATAGATTATTTTTTACAGTAAATATTGTGCCTGGCAAAACAGTACTTTTAAATCTTGTTCCCTCCCTCTGGCAGGAGTGTGAAACAAAGATTGCACAAGAAATTGCCAGCCTTTCAAAGGAGGATGTCTCCAAAGAAGAGATGAATGAGAACGAAGAGGTCATAAACATCCTGCTCGCACAGGTAGGGTGCAGGCACTCCCCGCTGGGTCTGCCGGGAACTGCAGGCTTCCGAGGGGCGTCTCTGTCCCTCAGGCTTTGTTTCAGGGACAAGTAAACCCCGGCAGGGCAACGCTGCCCGCAGGAGTCACCCGGGCTGGGGGGAGTGGTGAACTGCAGCGAGCAGACCCTGGGCTCCACCCCCCCAAAGCCCAGACTTTGTGGGCAGTGTCCTCAGAAAGTTAACTGCCGAGCAAGGGAAGCAAGGCACCATTCGGGCTTTTTGTTTGCATTCCTTTGCTTCCCTCGGTAGCTTTCATCTTCTCCCCGCTGTACTTTTCCCTTCACATTCATCTTCAAAGGTGGGGTTTTAGAATTCCCTTTTCCTGGTGATTTTACCGGTTATCCAGAGCTTCCTGCTGCGGTTTAAGGGAACAGGCAGCCAACCAGGGCAGATTCACTCCAGCTTGAGGAGTTGGAACAGACATTACTGGTTTTGAACTTAGATTTGCTTTGAGCTCATGAGGACCCGGGGTTCAAAGCAGGCAGGCTGCCCCCCTCTGCTGAGAGGGTTGGAGAGAAAGCAGCGTCTGGCCCTGGTCGTTACGTTCCCGAGGAAGGAAAGCGACGGCAGCGGGTGAAGGGAACTTTGATCATTGCAGGAGAATGAGATCCTAACAGAGCAGGAAGAGCTGCTGGCCATGGAGCAGTTCCTGCGGAGACAGATCGCCTCGGAGAAGGAAGAAATCGACCGGCTGCGAGCGGAGATAGCGGAAATACAAAGGTAAGAGCGGGGGCTGCTGCCATCAGAGGCCCCCCAGGCCAGCACATCCACACTTAAAAGCTCACCCTGTGAATGTCACTGGGGAAAGCTGCCTTTAACTGAAATCAGAGACTCTGGACCTTTTGGGGTATTTTCCATTCGTGTAATAAGGGAAACTAGACCCTGTGCACTTCAAAAAACCCCTAGGAAAGGAGTGGTTTATTATTAAATGAAGCTTTGAAAGCAAATTCTGGTTTTGTTTTTAAAAGGGATGGTGATCAGTCAGGGGCTGGAGGGTAACTCTCTAACCCTGCCTCAGTTCTGGCAGTTCCAGACTCGAGAAAGCGTTAAGGTGGGAGTTTGTTGTTGGTCTTTCAGTCGCCAGCAGCACGGCCGAAGTGAAACCGAGGAATACTCTTCTGAGAGCGAAAGCGAGAGTGAAGATGAGGAGGAACTGCAGGTCATTCTGGAAGATTTGCAGAGGCAGAATGAGGAACTGGAGGTGAGATTTGAGTTTTCCTGTGAAGGGGTGCTCGGTAGTAACGGTTACTTCGTTCTGACTGGGCAGAGGTGCTTTGCACAGGGGCAAAGGGGTCGTTTTGAATCAGTCTTACCTGTACCCCACAGAATCTGTTCTTACCTCACTGGTGTGTGCAGGGCATAGACTCACAGACTGCTTTGGGTGGGAAGGGACCTTTCAAGGCCATCCAGTCCAACCCCCCTGCAGG
>VWZY01003045.1:63261-75053 GCA_013399075.1 Chloroceryle aenea
TGCACCCCCAGCCTGGGCTGACCCTGGGGGTTGCCCCAATCCAGGAGCAGGACCCTGCTGCTCTTGGCCTTGTTGAACCTCAGGAAGTTCACATGGGCCAACTTCTCCAGGTCCCTCTGGATGGATGCTGTCCCCAGTTTCAGGCAGGCTGCACTTACCCTGCTGTGCTGGGGACCCCAGGATCTTGTCCACAGAGCCAGGAATTTGTGCAACATCCAAGACATCTAAACCAGCAAAACCTGATTTCCAAGCATCAGTTGTGTCTTGGTTAAAATAAAAAAAAACAAACCAAAACAAGAACAGCCTTCTTGAGTGTTCCAGAAATTTGCTGGTGTTACTGGCATGAAATCAGCATCTGAGAGTGGTGAGGAACCAGCCCTACCGAATCCTGATGAGTCTGGGGCAGGGGAACAACCCAAGAGAGAACCTGCTGTGAAAAGCAGCAAGTGGAAGGAACGCAGACAGTGCTCTGAGCAAGGCATAGGAAACAAAGGGATTTTTCCTGAAGAAGCTCCAGTTGAGAGAGCCAAGAGACTAAACAGAAAATCATGAAAATGGTTTGGGAAGGCTGGTTTGGAACCCCAGTGAGGGCCAAGGGCAGAGCTGTGACACTGCTTTTGGGAAACCGTGGACCAAGAGATGATGATTCAGGAACCACCTCACTTTCTGCTCATGAAACCCTGACCAAAACAAGAACTGAGCTGAGATAGAAAGCTCCCATTTCTTCAGGGGAGACACACAGGAGGGAATTCACCAGGACCCTCTGGCAGCATTCCTGGGTAGGGGAGAGCTCAGAAATCCTGCCCTGAAGACCTCACTGCTTTCTGAGAACCTGCTGCCACACTGCCTGCTCCTCTAGGGGTCTGTGTGTGATTCCTGAACAGCTGCTGGAGAACACGGGGAAAACCCGATGGAAATTTCACCTCTACTAAAGAGCTGGGCAGAGAGCTGCCTTTTCAAATTTTAAGTTGATTTTGGAAAGAAAGAGGACAAGTAAAGGAAAAATCCTAAGACAGACCCCAAACCAATAACCAAAACCAAACAGTGCCCACAGAAGAACAAAATACAGCCCTAAAAAATAAAAATAAATTAAGAAAAGTCATGCAATCCCCCCCCTGAAAAATGCCCAAACCCACCAAGCTTCAAGGCAGAGAGTGATGAGTGATGACTGTATCTTAACCACCTCCGTGGCCACACTCAGGGGACAAGGTGGCAAGACAGGGCAACCTTCTGTTTACCAGAAAAGAAGCTGCAGGAAAAATAATAATAAATTTCCCAAGAAAAAAAAAAGAGAGGGGAAAAAAATTTAAAAAGTCACCTGCCTGAGGCTGAACTGCCAGGGTCTCACTGACTGAGAACTGAAAAGGTGCTGCTAAAACCCAAAGAGAAGCTGCTGCTGCTGCTTCTGCCTCCGCAGGAAAAACACGCTTCACGTGCTGCCGGCGCTGCAGGCTGGAGGGATGGCCAGTTTAAACCAGTTGCCCCTGGAAGACATGGAAGGAGACACTGGATCAGTCATGTCAAGCGAGATGAGATGAAATGAAAGCAGTGGGTGGACTGCGTTTGGGGTAAGGATGGTTTTGAGCTGATGGTTTCCTCTAAACCTGACACCAGATCACGCTGGAGGGAGAGGTTCCCAAGCACAGAGAGGATCCAGCAACCTCCAGTTACACATCAGTACTACAGAATATTCCACCTCAACACACACAACTCTTCCCAAGCCTTAAGCAAACCCCTTCCCCTTGTGACAACCATCAAAATGTACAGAGCTGGGAGGGGGAAGCCACTTAACTTGACTCCTTTAATGTCTTAAAAAGGTCACAAATTGTTTTCAATCTTATTAATAAATTTTATTTGGACAAATAGAGAACAACTTGTATCACAACAGCTTTAAACAACATGATTAAAGAGCGGGGCACTCCAGGGAGGCCCACGGATATGTACAGTATAGAAGACAAAAAAAAAAGTTGCACCTCAGAGCCGATCATGATCAAGTTAAAAATACCTGACTTAAAGTCCATACGCTAATAAATTTCCTTTAGGTCATGACCAGCATGAAAATAATTAGGGCGTAGGTACTCAGCAAAGTTTTCTGCTAATGGGGTACAGCAATATGCTGCATTTAAGGATTAAAATCAAATTCTAGTTTAGTGTTAGCACTGAGCCCTTCAGAGAAATCCAAATTTCTACTCCCCCACCCCCCCCCATTTCCAAACATCGACGCTATTCCCACTTGGTGTGCCCAGCAGCACACGGATCAAGTCCTTGAATGGTAAAAAAAAATCTTTAGAGCTAATACTGGAGGTCTTACATCCTGGTATAAATTTGCCTTTCTGGGCCGTTTCCTCTACCAGCTGCTACAGAAAATACTTGCTAAGTTAACTCCTCAGGAGAAACAACGCAGGTCTCGGGCAATCCCATCTTTTCTAACCACGAAAATGATCTGCCAATTCAAGTTTCATTTGTTCAGGAAGACAGAAGATTTAAGGCTTCGGTGGCAAAAATAATCCTCTGAGCAGTGTTTTCTAAAGTCAAGCTGACGCGGGTTACGTTTTAACTTTTCTCTTGACTTCACAATCCCTGGTATCGGGTTTAGGTAACATCCACCTGTAAAATCTGGCAAGAAATCTCTCCTTCCAAAGAGGTTGTCCTAGATCAACCATTTTAGAAGCATATGAGGATAGTTGGTTTAATTTTTTTCTTTTAATTACAGCAACATTCAGAACTTTAATACGTCGATGAAGCGGTGCTCATGGCATCGTCTGCGATTTTGGTACTGGCAGGGTGGATGCTGGCAAAGTATTTGACATCACTGTCGTCGTCCATTTGAAGCACCATAATTGTTTGTTCCACAGCTTCTTGATGGGAGTTGGCAGAGTTGAGAAAATACTCTGGAAGAGAAAACGCACAGGAGTTACAGGAGGAAATGTTTCAACACAGACCTCCCCCTGTTGTCAGGGGGTGTCAAAAGCTCCAGAGACAGTGCATGTGTAGAGTCAAACTGGGAGGTGAAAAAGTGGTGAAGAGTTTCCAATTCAGTGCTGAGGTTTAAAGAAAAAAAAAGCTGAACTTCCTTTTATCTGTCTGCTTTTCCCAATCTCTCTGCCATCCCCTCGTGATCCGACACGTGTGAGGCAGGGGCTACCCAGGTTAGGAGCTTAGGGAGTGGTGATGCAGAATGGAGATGGACTGTCCAGGTGGGGAGCACTGAACCAACAGGGCTGGCACAAAAATACCACTATGAGGGGGTGATGGGGAGAAGAGCAGCAGCCTTGGCGGGGTTAACAGCAGCTGATCCATCTCAACTCTCCTCACACTCTTCCTCAGCCTCCAGCGTGCACAAGCCAGCCAGTGACAGCCTCCTCCTCTCTCACCCTGTCTGCACCTTTCACCCTCTCCAGCATTCTGAATATTTTTCCCTTTTTCTTCACACTTTCTAAGCTAGAAATGGTGAGTGGTTTGAGAAAGGAAGTGACCAGAACCAGATAAAGTAACCCCAGTGTGGACACTTTGCTGTCAGGCTGTTTTCCTCTACCGGGCTTTGGACAGAGCACTGCTGACTCTTCTGGCACCTCCTGTGCACAGGGGGTGCTTTCCTAAGCCAAGTCTGCGACTGCAAAGTCACACGTCTCATTTCCCTGAAGAGACTCCAGAGAAACTTTCTATTCCACTGCTACCCTAAGATATATATAAAAAAAACAACCCAAACCCAACCCAGCAGCCATCTCGTCTCCCCAGTGAGGAAACAGATGGTGGATTTGTATGGAAGGATTCCATACACAAGAGGAAAGAAAAAAGCTAAGGAAATAAGAAAGAAGGATTCTTACCCTTATTACACAGGGTATTAAAAGATCTATTTTAACCAAATGAAGGGCACTGCTGAAAACCTTCACAGTTGCTAGCTGTTCATTTGTGGTTCTGTGCTCTGACAACACATCTACAACCAGCTCATTCAGGGAAAATGGTCTTGACACAACAGCAAGAACTCTGAGTTCCTCAGCAGTGCTCAGCAATGGCTCCCATACAGCAAGGCTCATGATTTTAACACTCAGCACCAAGGAGACTGTAAAAGCAGGAGAGTGACCCACGTGTCTTGTTTCTTCTTTTCCAGCCGACTACAGGGAAGGGGAGGGAGAAAGCGAAACGCAGCCGGCCCACCGTGACTCTTTCCACCACTAACCTTTCTCTAGCAGGGTTTGCTTTAACGTTTTTGCCAGCAGGACTCGAACATTTGGAACCCTGTCTGATGCCAAGTGTAGTAAGTGAGGCAACAGATGCACAGCAAACTGGTCCATGGGCAGGCAGTCATCCTCGCTGATCGTCTGGCAGGGAGACAGAAGCAACTGCATGAGATTTCAGCACAGCGAGGAGAAAATCCCAGCACACACCAGAGCTGACAGATCTCACCACCTTCCGGGCACAATGCAGTAGGGAGGACACACAAAGCTCTGGGACACAGTACAACAGTTTCTAGCACAAAGTCGGACATGGTGAAGCGAGNTTCTATTCCACTGCTACCCTAAGATATATATAAAAAAAACAACCCAAACCCAACCCAGCAGCCATCTCGTCTCCCCAGTGAGGAAACAGATGGTGGATTTGTATGGAAGGATTCCATACACAAGAGGAAAGAAAAAAGCTAAGGAAATAAGAAAGAAGGATTCTTACCCTTATTACACAGGGTATTAAAAGATATATTATAACCAAATAAAGGGCACTGCTGAAAACCTTCACAGTTGCTAGCTGTTCATTTGTGGTTCTGTGCTCTGACAACACATCTACAACCAGCTCATTTGGGGAAAATGGTCTCGACACAACAGCAAGAACTCTGAGTTCCTCAGCAGTGCTCAGCAATGGCTCCCATACAGCAAGGCTCATGATTTTAACACTCAGCACCAAGGAGACTGTAAAAGCAGGAGAGTGACCCACGTGTCTTGTTTCTTCTTTTCCAGCCGACTACAGGGAAGGGGAGGGAGAAAGCGAAACGCAGCCGGCCCACCGTGACTCTTTCCACCACTAACCTTTCTCTAGCAGGGTTTGCTTTAACGTTTTTGCCAGCAGGACTCGAACATTTGGAACCCTGTCTGATGCCAAGTGTAGTAAGTGAGGCAACAGATGCACAGCAAACTGGTCCATGGGCAGGCAGTCATCCTCGCTGATCGTCTGGCAGGGAGACAGAAGCAACTGCATGAGATTTCAGCACAGCGAGGAGAAAATCCCAGCACACACCAGAGCTGACAGATCTCACCACCTTCCGGGCACAAATGCAGTAGGGAGGACACACAAAGCTCTGGGACACAGTACAACAGTTTATAGCACAAAGTCGTACACGGTGAAGCGAGTCAAGGTTTGGGAAATTCAGTCAGAAGTCCACTTGATTTTGAACCAAGTCTGGGAACCCCTCTGCTGGGAGCCAGGCTGGGAGAGCTGGGGGGGTTCAGCCTGCAGAGGAGAAGGCTCCAGCTGGGGAGACCTTCTAGGGGCCTTGTAGGACTTCGAGGGGCCTGGCAGAAAGATGGGGAGGGGCTTTTGAGCAGGGCCTGTTGGGACACGACAAGGGGTGATGGGTTTAATTTCAAAGAGGGGGATTAGACTGCAGAGAAGGAAGGAATGTTTTACCCTAAGGGTGGTGAGAGCCTGGCCCAGGCTGCCCCGAGAGGTGGTGGCTGCCCCATCCCTGTCCCCATTGCAGGGGAGGTGGCCAGGGCTCTGAGCACCCTGCTCTGGCTGCAGATGGCCCTGCTCCCTGCAGGGGGTTGGACCAGATGACCTTGAAAGGTCCCTCCCAACCCAAACCAGCCTACAATACAATTTTATTTTTTTTAAAAAGTCATTGCACCTTTTGAAAACAGGGAAGTAGAAAACCTTCCCTTCCTTTAGGTGACCCTGCTGTAGCAGGGGAGGCTGAACTAGATGGCTCTCCAAAGGTCCTTTGCAACTTTACCATTCTGTGGTTCCCTATCCTTTTAAGATTAATTTATTCTTTCTTTTAACTAGCTACTCTGTTAAAACACTGAACATCTCAAACATCACTTGTAGCCAGACATTTTCATTTCCATTCCCTTGGAAACAAAGTTCTCAAATAGTCCTGAAAATAAGCTGAAGAATTCCAGTTGTTACACCCCCCTTATTCTTATCACCCCATCAAAACAAGAAGACATTTCACCTGGCAAATGAAGACAAAAGTTTGGCGACCGGACCATTTGCGGCATCTACAGAACTTTTCAACAAGTTCGTTCATGAGGTCTACCACGAAGGTGGATGTTGAAGCCATGTACAGCTTCTTTACCATTTCACTAACCTTGGAGAAAAGAGAAGGAAAAAAACAGCAATGTACAAATGATTTCTGACCACCAACCCCACGAGGTTTGAAATCCTACATTTACTTAGAGTGCTTTACCAGCTTGTAAGAAATCCAGCGGACAGAAGACACTTTGTCTGCACAGAGGCTGAAAGCAATAGGCCTCAAGTAGTCATAAATGTCTCGGGCACTGTACAGGTCCAGAAGCAAGATCAGCTGCCTGCCAGAGGGAAGAAGAATCAAACAGGGCATGTTACAATCAGAGGAAGGGCAGATTTAACTGTAACTCTAGAATCATTCTGGCTGGAAAAGACCTTTAGGATCATGGAGTCCAACCATTCCCCCAGCACTGCCAGGGCACCACTGACCCCTGGCCCTCAGCACCACAGCTCCACGGGGGGGCTTGGAACCCCCTCCAGGGGTCATGGGGACTCCACCCCTGCCCTGAGCAGCCCAGGCCAGCCCTGGAGGGGTAGAAATTGTTCCTCACATCCAATTTAAACCTCCCCTGACACAACTTGAGTCTGATTCTCCTCATCCTATCACTTGTTCCTGAGGAGAAGAGGCAGATCCCACCTGGCTCCAATGTCCTGGCAGAGTTGTACTACTGGGAATTTTTAAGCAAGAGGGACAAGTGGAGGAGGATAAGGACTATCCACCTATTAAAAGCATACCTGTAAAACATCTATTTTAACATTTTAAATACCCATATCAATAAAAACTACATACTCAGCCAGCTCAGCCCGGAAACGCCAGTTCCTGCTGTTATCAGTCACCAGGAATTCCTGAAGCTGATAAAGATACTCTCGTCTTTTGTCCAGGTGAAGAAGCTGTAACAGTAAATATAAATATCCATCAAAAAATACAGGCTGCAGTAAGCATACAGAACAAAAGCTTTGAACCTAATGAAATACTTCCTTTTATTAATAATAAAATCTTTAGCATTGCTCTCCTGGGCTAAACACTATCATGCTTAAGTCTGTAAAATCCCATGGAGCACAACTGAAAGCACAGTCTGATCTGGTGTCTACAAGAAAACAAAGGAAACAAGAGGGGCAAGCTGTAAAGATAGTGTTGATTTTAGAGGTTTCCAGATTTGTGTCTCTCAGCTGCAAAACCAAAGCAGTTACAAAAAAACTCCTGAAGAAATTTGAGAAGTAAGCAGAGAGGTTAGAGCCATTAAAAAACTGAATGCCATCCACTGGAACCTACGTATGGAATAAATGTGCACAAAAGAGGGAAAAGCAGGTGCCAGCCACACGGATCTCCTGCAGAATCCGTTCTGCTATTCAAGAGACACCTGCGTGGACTCCCACAAAGAGTTCTGCTGTGTGGTGTTGAGAAAGCAAGAGATGGAGCAAAAGACTTCACTGCGCTTGACCAGAGGTGAACGTACCTTCAGGAAGTCATGCAGGTGTTTAAGCACACCTATCCTGACCTCATCCAGGTCCTTCAGAAAGCCGTTGAAGACAGGAACTAGATCTCCAGCTGTGAGCTGGTCTCCAAGGATGACGGCGAGTTCGTGGATGGAAAACGCCAGTGTCCGCCGGACCTTCCACTGCCAAGGAAATGAATGAATCAATCTTCTTGATGTAGCACCTGAAGGGGTCTGATTTAACTGGAAGGATAGCATCCAAACTGGACTGCCAGTGAGCTGGACTCTCAGTACTTACAGATGCATTCAACCCTGTCTCGTGTAACAATTACAAATGAGATCGGAAATGGGGAAAGAAAAAGGAAGCAAAAAGGAATGAGAGGACAAGTGACAAGGTAGCATTTTCTCCACCTGAATACCAAGGAACTAGGCAAAAAAAAGAGTTAAAATATTTCAATTTTCCAGGTGTCAGGAAAATATTCCTGACATCAGTGCTCCTCCACATTACTCTGTGCTTTAAATTCTTTTAGGTAAACTAGTTCCACACTACTACTGACTTCTTTCTTATTTCTGAAGCAGAGTAACATCCATACCTCATGGTATTCCAGCTGGCATATTTCAGCTTCCATAATAGGTAAAGTTTCACCCACACCAAGTGCCTGGCAGTTCAAGAACCAGCACAGCTTTTCCTCACCCTAAATTAAGGGGCTGTCATTTTAATGGATTAACTATTTCAAATTAGTCATTCTGAAAAAATACAATAGCATCTGTTCTTTAGCCAGCACTTTTTAATTAGCATTTGTACTGTTCTTTTGCCCTGGTTTGGTAATTCCATCTTAATTCAGGTCAGACTGGTGATAAACTCTGGACAGTTCTGAATACAGGGGGATTGGGTTTTACTTTTAAATTTATTAGCTGGTTGTTTTTAATGGCCACAGAAAGGTTTGGAAAATATGAGCAATAGCCATGTATAAAATTACTCACTACATAGCAGTGGGAACTGCTGCTCTGACATGGCAAGAAGCAAGTGCAAGAGAGGTGAAGTAGTCTGGGAATGTTTAATAAAAATCAAAAAGAGCATCTCCAAAAAAGGAAATAAGGGAGGACTGGGAAACAACAGCAAGCCAACAGCAGAATGCCCAAAGGCACCTCCTCACCACCTGACAACAAGGAAAACACTGCTATTTCCAGTAAAACACTGCTTTAAAACCAGCAATGCAGCACGAGGATTGTGATGCTCTCCCTGGGACTAACTGGATCAGCACCAGAAGGGCCAGCGTGTGGCTGACTCACCGAGCCCCGGCCGTGCCCGCAGGGGCACGCGTCAGCTCGCGCACAGCGGCACGGCCCAGCAGGATCAGAGAGCGGTTTGGCTGGAAGAGACCTTTTTGTGTGTGTGATTAAAGCAACACAGAATCATTTTGGGTGGAAAAGACCTTTCAGAGCATCAAGTCCAACTGTTAACCCAGCACTGCCAGGGCACCACTGACCCCTGGCCCTCAGCACCACAGCTCCATGGGGGGCTTGGAAGCGCCTCCAGGGGTCACGGGAACTCCACCACAGCCCTGGGCAGCCTGGGANGGACAGCCCTGGAGGGGAAGAAATTGTTCCTTGTGTGCAACCTAAACCTCGCCTAGGGCAACTTGAGGCTGTTTCCTCTTGTTCCTTGGGAGAAGAGCCAGACCCCACCTGGTCCAACCTCCTATTAGGAAGCTGTTAAGAGCAAGGTCTCCCCTGAATCGCAAGCACTGCTGTAAGATGTCAAACAAGCAGAGGAAACTGGAAACTTCTCCTGACATTCCCCCTGGAGATCCACCTCTCAAACCACCCCATTCATGTACCACCTGAGCACCACACACCCCCAGCCACTTCCAAGATCCCCGTTACGCTTGAGTTCACTGTATGAATAACTTACATCAGCAAGGAAAAGCTCCATGGAAAAAGCAACACCCAGGAAACAAGAGAAACCATCAGAGAAGCCCAGATCATTCCCTCCAGGTGCTTCTGGAGCTCACCTGCATGTCAGAAGCCAGCGTCTCGTAGGTGTCTTTCAGACAGTGCCAGTTCTGCCGGCCTAAGGTAAGTGCCACCCCCGGCAGGCTGTAGGCACAGTGCTTGGCGATCTCGGTATCGACCGTTTGTGCGCGAGACGGATCCGTCATGGATAAATACTGATCCAGCAGGGCCTGAGGTACAACGTCCTAGGCAAGGAAAGGGCAGAGGGTTTACACTGGTACACAGAGCTTATTAAAATTCCAGGGCACGCTGTCAGGAGAAGTTTCTCCTCCCCCTCCAGCTACAGAGTGTTATTAATGACAATCTCTTCTGAGCGCAAAGGGTTTGTACTTTGTAAGTTTCACCAAAAAATTCCAAGGAAATGATGACGTGACTGGGAGTTATTAAAAAATCCACGGACTAACTGAGCAGGTGACGGGGTGGATCTCACAGCAGGAAATTAAGAGACTGCATTCTACCTTTCTACAAAGAACCCAGCTCACAGGCTGGGCAAACTGGCTATTTTAACACATATATAAAAACAGGCAGAGCAGCAAATGATGAAACTTACTCAGAAAGTAATTTTCCTACAATCTTAGGGAGGTGGGGAGAAGAAAACTAAATTAAAATGCTCTGGGGAGTGGGAGAAGGGAGCAGAGTATGAGGTGTTCAGTACTGCTCCCAAACTCCCTAACTAGGCAGTAGAAAGGAAAAGGCTTCTCCAGAGACACCGAAATCTCTGGTGAAGACCAATCCTTCACCCCACTGAGAAATCAAAGCAGCTGAACTAAATTTTTGTGGAAACTTCTTTTCCAAGGTTCCCCCTCAGGGAACCACGCTGGTGCAGGGTGGCACGCTTAGTACCAAGGATGTAACAACAGACATTCCATTCTTTTGGGGGAAAGAAATAACAGAGAGACAGTTCAAGCTTAATGAAACACTTTCAGAACCTTGCTGCATAAAGCTGTCGTGAGGTGGGGGTTGTTCCACTCTAAATATTTAACCAAAGGAAAAATGAAACCTGTTTCCTCACCAACCTAATTTCCATTGTAGGGTATTTTCTGTAGGAAACAAAAAGCAGAGCCTGGAAGTCTACCACAATCTCAATGTCATGCCAAAAAATACTGTCATCTCTCATACATAATTAAAACAGGAGCAACTGCTGAATTAAGCCATCATCTCTGGAAATGTGGAATATTTTAAAACTACTTCTTTAAGAGGTTTGCCATATTTAACAGAAACAGCCTCAGAAATGGACCCCACATACATAAAAATATTATGTAGGAAAACCAGGAGTCACTGTCAGTTACCTGGACTTTGGATTTTCTTTCTTCTTCAGGGCTGAAACTACTGTTGGTGCTCAGATCTGAATCATTATGAATATAGTGAAGGGTGGAATCCATATTCTGTAAAAAAGAGTTAAAAAAAGGTCAATACACTCAAGGATTAAACATGAAACAAATGTCAACATCAAAAAGGTCTGTCCTCACTTCCGGGTCTTTTCCTTAAAGAATTAGATGTTTTAATATCAAATACAATTTTGCTACAGCCCCAAAATCAGAAGGTCTGTTGGATAAATCTTTCTGCTCTCAATTTCAAACACAAGCTCCTCTTATTCTGCTCCATTTGGGTTCTTATGAAATGAAAATCCCAAGAGAGGGGCACCTTTGAGACTGCAGTAAGGAAGACAGAACTAACATGTGGGTCACATCCCTTCTCTCCTGATGAGAGAACACGAAAGGGACTCTGCATTATCAGCAGGGAATTTCAGGGGTAGGTGATGAGTATCTGAGAGGCATTTTTGCTAGATATGAGCCAGGGTATCTATTCGCAAACGCTTCAGGGTGAGCTCTCGGGGTCAACACAAGCAGCAAGAAGATCCCTCCACTACTGGCTGTTCATATTCAGTTTGACAATGCAACCTAGAAAATTCTCCAAAAATGCCTGCAGGACACCATCTGTCCTCCCTCATTTGGCTTCAGACAGCAGCTTTTTCCTCTTGCGTGAGCCGCTTTCATCTCGGCGCGGGGCTGGCACGCGAGCCACCGCCATGGGGAGCAGGCCGAGCCGGGAGGCGATCACCGTCGCACAGCGGCCCGCGTCGCCCGGCAGCCTCACCGA
>VWZY01003046.1:12191-23803 GCA_013399075.1 Chloroceryle aenea
CCTCAGCCACTCCTCAACTCCCTTGTGCTCCAGCCCCACTTTTACACGATTTCAAATCTTCGTTTCACTCAATGCAATAGCAACATGTAAAATATATGTAAATAAAAATGCAAACACACCCCTGTGGAGCCCTTCCCAGAGCAGAGGTACTTCCCTCCTACCTATGACATCCTTCCCAGCAGAGCATCGCCTGCCTCCCAACCCCTGTGCACCTCACCTTACCTAGCACAGGAATTTATCAGCCCAAACTGCCAGCTGCTGGTACCTGCTCCTCCAGTCCTCATACAAATCCTGCACGTTCTGCACTTTCTGCCTCCAAGAAAAGACTGATAACAGCAAATTTGATTATTTTTTTTTTTTAAATCATATGACACATTTATTCTTGGAGCCTTTTCCCTTCTTGACCCCTCATTCCAAGCCATGAACACACCCCAAAAAAGTGACAAGCGTTGCCAAGAAATGCAGAAAATTTGCGTTTCCTTGTGCCATGAGAGTATGAGTTTCAAACAAGGGCAAACATCTCCCCCGTAATTACTGTGCACTCACAACCAGCTAAACCTATTTCTGACCACTACAGAACCACATTCAAGGGTGCTCAGGGGAGCAGCCTGGGTTGAGAGACTTTGTCCCTGCCCCGTCTCAGGCTGAGGCTGGATGTCACTACACTCTGGTGCTCCGGTGGTTTGTTGTCCTCTGCTCTGAAGGAAGCTCCCTGCTCTGCTGCAGCCCTGTCCTCAACTCACAGGCTTTCATAGAAGCACAGAATCATTTGGGTTGGAAGAGACCTTTGAGCTGATGGAGTCCAACCATCCCCAGCTCTGCCAGGGCACCACTGACCCCTGGCCCTCAGCACCACAGCTCCACGGGTGGGCTTGGAAACCCCTCCAGGGGTCACNTGTCCACCTCACCTTACGTAGCACAGGAATTTATCAGCCCACGTACAAGCAAAGCCGTGCAGCTGCCAGGAGTTTGCAGAACTATAAAACAAGAGGGATTCCGATGCAGAAGAGTCTCTGCACGGATCAGTTTGCCCAGCATATGAGACACAGGGCGAGGCAGGAAGCAAAGCTGCAGTGTGGATCAAGGGACCCGTCAGCAGTGTTGATGGCAGGGGGCTCTTTTCTGAGTTCAAGAACACATGCCCTTGGGTATGGTTTAGTCTTCATTCATTAACTCCGGGTTCCACACGCCACCCAAACACGCCCCGGACTTTAGAAGGCATTCTAACAAAAGGGTTGGGGTTGTTGTTTTTGTTTTCTGGCTCGGGGTGTTGGGACATCTCCGGGGTTGTAGCCGGCGCTCGGTGTTTATAAAGGGGGGAATTCCGCGGATGGCGACGGAATAGATCCTTGAACAATATGTTACAAATATTGTCAATCCCGTGTTTTTTCCCTTGCGTTTTCAAACACATCATAAATCTAGGCTGGGTTTCTGTGCGTGAACCCTGCTTACCACGGAGCTGGAGCCTCTTGGCATGAACGCAAAGAGGGTTCTTTATAAATAAAACTTAGCAAAAATCACCGCGCACTCCATTAATTCAGGAACACTCTGCCTCAGCTTCAAAGGGGATCTTTACAGTAAAGATGGTGTTTTTGCTGCTTTAATGATTTGCTACTTGTACTTGTCATAACTACACGAACCAAATATGCAATAGCAAGGAGCAGTGGTTTAGGGAAACACTCAGTTCCGTCCGCCGGCCAGCCCCGCTCCGGTTCAGCTCAATAGGCTGGAGGCTTTAGAGAGAAAAAGCTACTTCATAAATCTAACACTCCAGGCCTTTGTATAAAGTCAGTTCATGAAAGCAAACCACTCGCGTGCCTCGGGTATATCCATACCTCGTGCACTGCTCCGATGCCCAGCCCCGGGAATAACCAGTGACCCGTGAAGTGCTCGGCCCCCGAGCCAAAGCCAGAGAGGTAAAACGATATGTACTTCATCTAAGTAGTATATACTATGAGATAAGTGGCCTACTAAGGCTTTCCACATTGGTCCTTAATCCTTTGATGGAACATGAGGCTCTCAGTTTTTAAGTCGTGTTTTATCCCGGCTTGTCCCTTGCCCCACCTTCCTGCCACACGCTGCTATTTATTGTTCCCTGCTTCGGGGAGGTGACGCCTTCGGGGGTTAAGGTGCAAGAGCTGGGGGAAGCAGCAGGTCTGGACCAGCTCCTGGATGCAGCTGTAGATGCTCTGGTACCTTAAGCACGTTTCTGGAGCCAGAGCTTTCCTAAATGTCCTAAATGGGAACCGCTATCCTCGCGCTCGCACGCGCTTTGATGACTCATGAACATTTTAAGGAGCACTCAACCCAAACAGAGGAAACCATTTGGGATGAATTTTTGATGGAAAACCAAAAGTGTTATCCCAAGCTCAGTGAAAACAAATCAGGTTTTGTTCATCAGTTTGGGGCTGTTTTCTTCAGCTCAAAGCAAAAAAGTCATCGCCTACAACTTCACCCGTGATGAGTTTTTTAGTGTGAACAAGCCAGTCAGAATTCCAAGTGCAGTACAGTGCCAAGGGGACCAGCCCTGAGCAGCAAGGCCCGGGTACCCCAGAGGAGGACAGGAGGGGATGTCCTTTGCCTGCCCTTTGGGTCTGGAAGCAGGCCAGTGGCAATAAGGTATTGCAAAGTCCAGCCTGGCAAAGCCAAACCTCCAGCCCTGACCCAATAGCTCCAATTCAACCCCACAGGCACCTTTTTCCCCTCTAATCCTCCTGTTTACATTGCTCCCCATCCCTCCAGTCACCTCCCAAATGCTCTCTGCTATTTCAGGCTGGATTCTCTTGCAGTACCCCAGAACGGCCTCTCGCCGCTCCCTCAGACCATTCTGAGCTGCCGCAGAACATTCCCCTGCTCTGAATTGTGACAGGAGATGGAAACGGCAGAAATGAACTTGGGGGGCAGCTACAAACCACCCAGGTCCTCTCCAGAGTTTCTTTGCCAACTTCCCTTATCTCTCTGTCCACAAAGGGAAGACAACAGGGGCTCGCACACATAAAATATATTAAGTGTATAAAACACTTTGCACAGGCAGCCAGCTCTCCTCCAAAAGGAAACGTTGTTCAAAGAGCACCTGAGGAAGCAGGGAAAAATAATTTGCAGCTACACACCGTGGTCAACAACGTCACTTGGTGCCTACAACTGGGGCACAGCAACTCATCCCGTGCCTCATGCTGGGCTGGGTTACCTCTCCCTGAAACCCATCCTGGAATCAAAACCCGTGTTCTGGTTTCACAGACATCCCTGCTTGCTGGGCATTCAGTTCAGCCAACACCAGACACCAGCGGGTTGGGATAACCTGGAACCTCCGTGGTTTTGGTCTTCAGATGGACATCAGCTTGGCTCCAAGTGCCTGTAGCAGGTGGGGTTCCAAGTCGTGCTTAAAGCCTTCAGGGAAGCTGTGTGCCAGGTGTCACAGCCTTGGAAGCCTTTGCCTTTTTCACATCAGCCTGTTGTTTAAATGCACAGGCAGCTCATTTCTCCCTGGGGTCTGCAGTCCTCTTACCAACGTGTCCAAGCACATGAGAGCTGGACCTTTTTTCTCCCTTCAGACACAAGCCCCACACTGTACCCTGACTCTCTTCTGTGCAGGATGCACCAAGTTCTGATCACCACCCCACCTTCCCTCAGCAAGGTACCACAAACTCGACCTGATGCTCTCAAGCTGATGTCCAAGCCCAGGTGTTTGCTTTCCCTTTGGCCTGGTTTTGGGGAACAGTATGAGCTCTGGAGATGAGACCAGGACACGTCTGGAGATAGCTGCCTACCTGAAGACCCAAACATTGGGGCAGCACTCTCCAGTCAGCTGGGCACTTCATGTCCAAAGCAAGACACAGTTCTCCAAACCAATCTCCCCGATATTACTTCGGCTTCCAACTCTATAAAAGCATCAAGACTATTTCCAAAAGAACAAAAGCATCCCTCCTCCACCCTTTCAATTGTACCAACTTTCAAAATTAAAAAAAAAAATCTAATTTTGATGCCTTTTATGTGTTCTAATCCTCTCTCACACTTTTTTTGTTTTTAATTTTGAACACAGCTGTCTGTTGTACTTCCTCAAATGATGCCAGATGCTGGGTTCATCAACCAAACGCATGAAAACAATGGTTTGAAAGCAATTAGAAGCACCGAGGCTGCACCGAGGCTCATATTAAAATGTGATAACACTGTTCTAGTGGGAATTGCAACGCTGCTGCATTTCTGACATTTCTGTGCTGCCAGACAGGCAGGATGTGCTGGAAGCGGGCCCTGATCGAGGAGGTAACATACTGGAATTTATTCCTGGAGTAAATGAAGGATTAGCTGAGTTGGAACACTCACAGGGATCTTTATTACGGCCCCAGCTCCCACCTTGCTGGAGCACCAGCAGGTCCTGGCTGTGCTTCACTGGTGTCTGAGGAGAAGGGACGGAGGCACCGAGCCACGTTCCTTTGGCCGCAGCCAAGGGCGCCCCAAATCGGGAACCGGAGCTGAGCTCCAGGGATCTGAGACAGAGGCAAAGGAGCTCCAGGTCAGCTCCGAGCAAATCCATATCCATCACTTGCCCCGGCTACGCAGAAATACCCACTGACACGGCTTGTGACCTGCAGGCACCCTGCAAAGCTTAAATCATCGCCCCCGTTACTGCGGAAATGAAGATCAAAGTCACCATCGGAGGCTCCCAGCTTGTTAACAGACATAACAAGAGATGGTCACGGTCCTGCAAAATTTACAGCCTGGCCATTTGTCTACACCTGGAGGTTGATTCAGTTTCAAGTTCAAGTTAAGATGAAGCAATGAGACCGGAGGAAACTCGCTGGGGGTTACCCACCAGTCTTTGCTCCCAGGTCAACGGGAGCACGCTGCCCGTTCGGAGCTACAAACCTCTTCTGCAGGCAGGAGTTTTGCAGAAAAATTCCCCAGGCTTGTGCAAAACAAAAGGTTTATGTCAGCACCACACAGGTTTGTCTTGCTTACTCTCAAGGGCAAGGAGAGACTGACTTCTGCTGCTCAGAAGGAACACTGACCCCACCTCCTGCTGCAGCCCTCACCACAGCTTTGCTCCCTTCCACCCCCAAGAAGAGCCAGCCAGGGCTGTGGACTCAGGTTAAGCTCTTGTTGACTGCACACAGAAAACACCACACGTGTCCAGCCCTTCCCTGCTCCCCAGGCTCACAGCAGCGAGAGCTCTCCCCTCCCTCCCCTGGCTGGTACTCACCTCGGGGCAGAAATTCCAAGTGGTACCTAAAAGACCAAAAAAAGACAGACATAAGCATACATTATTTTCTTAACGGTTCGTTCCAGCCTGATGAGTAAGTGACAGATGGGAGAATTACACCAGAAATGCTGCCAGGAACCCAAGCAAATGGGCAACAAGCATTTTGTGCGGGAAGCTTCCCGAAGAATTACGAGTCCTGCAGATGCCAGGTGGCCCCTGTGACATCCTCTGCTACCTGAGGAGCCTCCTTCACACCTCCTCCTCTCGAGGAGTGTGAAAGGTTCCCATCTTTCTTCCTTCCATTAGGAAAGGTCTCTGTCTCCAAAGGCAAAGGTTCACCCGACCTTTTGCTTTGTAGCCTTAACTGAAGGCCCTCAAAGGTCCCTTCCAACCCAAACTGTTCTGATTCTGTTCCATGACTTAACCTCCCCTGACAGCCACAGCATCAGAGGGCAGGACCCCCTCTGCCCACGCCAACAGTAATCCTCCACGATTTCATCTCCCACACTCCGAGCCCATCTCGGCTGGCATCTCAGCCACTTTAATATGGGAACAGCACCGGCGAGTTCTGGAAGCAGATCAAGGACGGGGGACAAGCCACAGCGAGCCACTCGGAGGCAAGATGTGCAACAAAGGGTTGGTGTTAGTGGCAAGAATCCAGTATGTAAAAATCCAATCAATTTGTTTCCTCATTAAAAGCTTTCATGAAGAAAATGATTTAACACAAACATTCAAGCTACTGACACAGATTAATTAGAAAACAGCAACAGAATTCTGATTAAGGGCATAATATTTATTTGCCTTGTTTGCTTTGGACAAAACAAAAAATAAATAAAAAGAGAAAGAAACGTGCACAGACAGAAGAAACTTTGCTGGGAGAAAGAGCCAGACCACTGGGCCTTTAGAGCAAGAAAGGGCTGCAAATGTCTCCGGGCCTTTGGAAGCTCTTGGCTGCAGTGTCACACTTTCACAACAGGCTCTTTCCTCTCCCTCCCTTGGCAGCTACATCTCAGCTGGCAAGCCCAGAGAAGAGACACCACCTTTGGCATAAGGTCAGGGGAGCAGTAACAGCAGCTCCATCCTTTGGTTTCCCATCAGCATTAACTGTTACTCAACATTTCCTGGGAGACTTCCGAGGTTATTCAACATTTGAGGTGAGAAACTTCTCCTCCCTGGGCTCAGCCCCTGCTCGAGGTACCTGCATCCCCCTGACCCCCCAAGTCCAGCATCCCCGAGAGCTGAAATACTTTTGTCTCCTGAACAGACAACACCCGGGAGACAAGGACAGCAAAATCACTTCTTGGTTTGTGAACTTTTGTCTCTTGTGCTTGAGAGACTGTCCTAATCTCCCCTGAACATGTTTTAGTGATAACATTTACTGCACTAGGACCAAAATGATTTTCTGTCACTTCTAATTCCAGTTCAATAAAAGTATAAGAGCTTTGTTTCTAACCTCTGTCATTTTTAATACAGTAAAATGGTTTAAAAAAAAATGTAAAATTGAGTTCCATTTCCTACTGGACCAGCAAGCCCGTGTTAGCTTCACTCTGAGCCCATTTAAGAGGGGGTGGGGGGGGAAATACCAAAAAGATGGGGTTTTGTTGTTTGGGTTTTTTTAGAGCATAAGGAAAGAGTCAAAAATTCTAATCTCCTCAGATCAGGATGTGTCTTTAATCTCCTGCTTTGATCATTTTCACTCTGGAAAGGCTTAAGCAGAGAAAGTAACTTAGTTTAAAATTTAATCGGGAGCTGGGGGGGGGGAAAGAGAGTCTTGTTCTTATGGAAGATGAAAGAGTAATGATCTAATTCCTTCATCTGCCACGGGCTGCCTGAAAATCTTGAATAAATTACTTATCTTGAGAGCTTAAAAGGCACCCACGGCGCTGCCACCCTATTTTCAGTACCTCCACTTACAGGATTCCTTCCTCACCCNGAGCATAAGGAAAGAGTCAAAAATTCTAATCTCCTCAGATCAGGATGTGTCTTTAATCTCCTGCTTTGATCATTTTCACTCTGGAAAGGCTTAANCTTTCAGTGCCCTTGTTTCCCCCACCCCTTCCTGCCAGTAACCTCAGCCCTCAGTAAGCAGAAAGTCACATTTTCAGTCTTCAGAAGCAACCCAGCTTGGGGGGTTTGCTGCTTTTCCCTCGTCCCCCAAGAAATGCGACCACTGGAGACCCCCCTCTCTCTGCAGCAGCCTGGGCAGCAGCTCGGGCTGGTCCCTGTGGATCCAGAGCCCCAGGGCAGGTGAACAGTCACAGGTTCAGAATAACGGGTGCTTCTGGGCAGCAGAGGAGGAGGAACCCAGCCGGCAGAAGGAGCTCCATCCTCCTGGGCCACCTCCAAAGCAGGCAGCTTGAGGCCAGCTCCGATCTGTGATCCCAGGTAAGAGCATCACCGGGCGAGCAGTGGCTGCTTGGACACCCCCACAGCTGCACGGCTGCTGCTGCAGGGGTGACCCTGGAAGTCAGAGTCCAGTAACTCCTCACACAGATGTGTAAACAGCTGTAACTGCTCCGTCCACCAGACAGTACAGGTGAGAAACCAGAGGCCTGATCCTTATTCAACTCCGTCTTTATTTTGGAGCTTATTTGCCTTGGGATGGGGTTTGGCATTTTTATCCTAAATAAGCAATTTTTAAGATCTCACAAGAGTAAAAAAAAATAAATCTGCTCATTCACTTTAACCAGAATGTTTGGAAATAGGTGAAATATTTGGTTGGCTTCATTGCTCTTTTTAAGCAGTCGATTATAAAAGCTCCTACCCCCCAGCTGCAGGTGGAATCCCCCAAGAACAGAAACCACTTCAAAGCGCAGCATCGAAGTTTTCAGCCAAACAGGAAGGTCCAATTCACATCAGACCTCAAGAAAGTGGAAGGAGACGAGGCAGACCCTTGTCAGATGATTTACTAGCTTCAGCAAAACGAGGGATCTCTGGAGATTTTCGATGCAACTTAGAAAGCAAGGAACTAACCCCCCCAAAATCTGATTTCCATTACAGAGCCAAAGAACGAGCGTTGGGCTGCCAAAGCTGTAACAAAAAACATCCTAAAAGTATTTCCCCTGCACCATTCCCAACCACCCACCCACCTCTCACCTCATCCATGCGTATTTCAGGCCAGGCAGGAAGAAGCCCCAGATTTGTTCTGTTCAAAACACAAACTGTTTCTCGGGATGGTGTCGCCTGTGGGGTTACGGGCTCGACAAGCGAACATCAGAGGGGCTCCCTTTTCTGGGAATGTTTATGTTCTTTGCTCCTGAAAAACATACAGATCCCAGATCTGATTCATCAGCCAGGCTCGGCTGGCTGGGTGAGGAGACCTCAAAGGGGAGTCGCCGCGAGAAGGAAGCGCGGTTGTCAGGTTGGAAAGGGAAACGGAGTGGCAGAGGAGGCAGGGCTGCCAGGCTGCCCTGTTCCCAACAGGAACCATCCCAAAGTCTGCAGCCAGAGCTGCTGGTCTGGAAGACCCAGAGCCTCCTGCTGCCTCCCACAGAGCCAGGACTTGGTGTGCCTGAGAAGTGTCTTTCACTTCCAAGGACGGGGATCTTGACCACAGATCTTATTCTTGCACTGGCCTGTAAGAGGAACAAGACTGCACACAGCCCACAAGTGTCCATTGGGCACTTGGGAGCTTTGAAAATAAGTTCTCAACCCTCCCCCTTCCGAGCTGTACCCTACGATGGATTCACCTTTGCTTTTCATGGCTCTTTGACTCAGAACTAAAGTGCGTGCTCCCACCAGGCCTGAGCAAGCAGATCTACCAGCAGAGAAGTTCCTTTACCACTTCATGACCTCACCAGCAGCATTTAAACCGGGGGAGCCCAGAAATGTCCCTCCTCATTCCAAAGGGAAGGGCAGATTAAGCCGGAGAACAGGCAATTGCCCCCAGGTCAGCGTTAGTCCTGCCCCACAGGGTCTAGGTTTGCCCCCCATGATGAGCGCAGGCCTTGGGCTTTCTCGGAGCACCAAGATAATTCAGTTTTATTCCTGCATTTCTAATCCTCAGACAGAACTCCAGCAGCAGATCTACCCCAGGCCTCCGGCCCTCTGTTGTACGGCGGGGTCACAAATCCCATCCACACGAAGAAATCCAGTCAAATCCATGATTAACACCCCCCCTCCTCCCACCCACGGCTTCAGCTCGCCGCCCGGTAGCCACGGCTTGCAGCAGACCCCTGAGCTGGAGGCAAACCAGACCCATTTGGGGCTGGAAGGGAAACTTGCTGTCTGAAATCTTACGGTCTGCGTGACGCAGGGGGTCAGACTTGATGGTTCTAATGGTCTCTTTGCAGCTCTAAAGTCTATAAAAGTCTAAACCCCACTTTCCTCTCAGACTCAATTTCAGCAGGAACCATAAAAGAAAGTCGGGTTTCAATCAAATTTCCTGTATTTTCCTGTCCAATTAAGGACACTAAGATCACCACAGATGTTATTAAATTAGGTATTTCAAGACAGCCTAATTTGTTCGGTGCACGGTATTCATTGGGTTTTAATGTTGGGGGGGAAAAAAACTTTTAAAAATCAATGCTGTACAAGATTTCAAGCAGGGAAAAAAAAAAAAAGAGAGCTGAAAATGGGATTGGGGAGCTGACCATTAGTGAAGTCAGTTACAAACCACTTCAAATGCATTTCTCGGTCCAGCGTTACAGCAGCAGCAGCAGCAGCTATGCAAAGACTCTGGTTACACAATTTCAATCATTTACAGTCCTCAGGTTTCAGATTAACAATGCATTCCCAAGGAAATGGAGGGGGAAACGGGGGTAATTTTATCAGCTGGACTGGAAAAGGATGCAACCGACTGGAAGGAGCCTAAGCCAGGAGGCTCCAGACTGCATCAGGGGCAGGGGGAACGGCCGCCTTCGCCCCAGGTAGAAAGGCAGGTAGAAGATGCTGACAGCTGAACTGAATTTGTGCCCCACCACACGGTGCATCCACGCAGGAGAATTCCTTCCTCAGCAGTCCTCCAAATGAAGAAGAAGAAGAAAAAAAAATCCCCTACCGAGATTACCGAATAAATTGGGAACATCCTGACAGAAACTTTAGCAGACCTTAAAAAGAAATAATCCCCACGGTCAGTATTGAAGTTGACTGTTGAGAACTGAAGGAATGCTCCTGCTCCCCCACACCCGGGCGCAGATGGACGGGTGTGGGGTGGTGAGAGGCTTTAGATCTCCACCAACACCAGCTGCAGTGCATGCTCAGGCCCCNCAAAAAACCCCAGAAAAGCAAACGAGAAAAAACTCGGAGCAGCTCATTTTTAGGAGAGAAAATGCAAGTCCAAGAAAACCAAAACCACCCAAACAATAAAAAAACCTGCCAAGTACTTCTGAACTGACAGGGACTCGCTTTTATTTTAAGCAGAATAAATCTGTATTTAATGACCAAAGCAAGTGTGAATGAAATCCTGCTCAGCAAGATCATTTCCGTGCTGAGCAAATAAATTTCAGCTCTCTGAAGAGCACGAAGGAG
The DNA here is from genome assembly GCA_013399075.1 of Chloroceryle aenea. Lineage (NCBI taxonomy): Eukaryota > Metazoa > Chordata > Aves > Coraciiformes > Cerylidae > Chloroceryle > Chloroceryle aenea. The sequence continues at coordinate 22,858 of VWZY01003046.1, forward strand.
GAGAACAGCACTTTGCTTAATTAAGGACAATGTGGTGGGGCTACAGTCCAGCCCTGGCATTAATGTGCTGAGCTCAATTATCTGCCCATCAGGTCACATTCTTACATTCCTTTTTATCTTGGTATCACACGTTATTCAGCGTAATGAGTTTCATATTGGTAGGAATTACAGGCAGTGCATTTACACTAATGAAGCAAAATTACCCTGAAACTGCATTTTCTTTAATTTCAATCTTAGAACTTTAAACTAAGGCTGAAAATTGAAGTAATAAATGTAGTTAATACGGTTGGAAGTATATTAAAAGAGGCCAAACGCGCTGCTTCAGACAACAATTTGGATGCATTTCCATTAGTGAAACTTTTACAATCCTACTGTAATACCTCGGCACAGAAAGGACCACGGTCGACCTGATAATTAGGCTGAAGTTCTCCCAGGGAAGTATCTACAGCTCAGCAACACCCGTAAACCAATCAACCCAGCAGCTCACTGGTTTGTGACAGCGTGAGCCACGTGCTACAGCAGCTTGCCAAGGTCCGTGGCACAGCCCAAGGATGCCCAAACCAGCAGCGGTCGCTGCGCTGGCTCTGCCCTGACGCTTCCACTGCCAGGATTTCTTACTGGCAGTCACACTTGGGGGGTGGATGAGGCAAAGCACCAGTGGGAACTGGGTGATGGTGTTGCCTGAGTTTGCTCCCCAGCAGCAACTCTTTCTGGAAGCCTGTACCACTGGAAGCGTCTCGGAGCCGCTCCGTGCTCTGCATCTCAAGGGAGAGCAGTTTCTAAGCTCAGAAGCTGGGTTCATTCTTCTGAACCTCGGCGGCACGAGCAAGGCTCGTGGTGGCAGAGGCCAGCCTCTGGCTGACGTGGCAGGACAGCTACAGCCTTCTCCACACCATCAGATGCCTCAACCTCCCCCCAGACTTACACTGCAGACCCCAACCGCTCA
>VWZY01003046.1:36867-68611 GCA_013399075.1 Chloroceryle aenea
GGTGCGGGGCCCGGCCTGGAACCGCCTGTGCCCGTTGCTAAGGCAGCGGGAGCCGGGGGTTGGCTTTGCTCCAGGCAGAGGCAGGATCCGTCCTCTAATGGGCAAGGGAAGGGAACGGTTCTTGGCCGCCCTGCAATAAAACTTCCCCTCTTCCTGCAGAGGAAGGGAGTTAGATGGTAATAGCCGTTCATATTTCTACGTCTTGCCCAGAGAAATAACAGGGTTGCGCACTTTAACTTGCTTTATGACAGGCAATAAATGCAAACTGCACTCTACAAAACAAAAATGACATTGCATTAGATTAACCCGCAGCCCGGCATCTGCTCCTCGCCCGTATAAATGAATTAGCACAAGCCGACTATGAGGATGCCGCTATTATTTTTCATTCTTGCATTGCCAAATTTTAGGCTCGGCGCTGACAAATCCAAAGACAGCCTTCTGTATCTGAAGCCCATCGATGATTCCAAAGACTGGTTCAGGATTTCCCACAGATGAAGCGTACAGGATCTGGTCCTGGCTTTGCGATATCCTGGCATTAGGAAAATACTGATTATTACAGCACATGTTCTGAACGTGCTCACCCATTTGACTCCTCTGATATTTTAGGCCTGGCCTGTGCTCTTTGATTATCTTTTCCCACCATTTAGAGGTGGTATAAAGGGATTCGGTGCAGCTGCGTTGGCCACAAACACATTGCCACAGAGCTTCAGGAAAGCTCGCTCCTGCTGCTTCCAGCAGGGGCATGACACGGCTCCTGGCAGGGGAGAGCCAGGGCCATGCACTATGGTGTGTCCTAATGTGACAAAGTTCTGAACCCTCCAAGCAGGACCCCCCAGACCTGCCTCTCCTGATGCTTTGCTGTCCAGCTCTGGGCAAGCCAGCCCACCATGGTGGTGATCACAAGCTGGAAATGCAAATCTGTAGGGCAAAAGGAAACAAAAAGTCTGTGCTGGGCTCCCAGCCTGCAAGGGTGAGCTGCACAAACACAGCGCTAGTCCCGCTGCACGATGCCGTGTCACGAGGCCAGGCCTATTTCCAAAGAATTGCAGAATTGGACTCTTCCAGCTCTCGGGGTGCATTGCTTGGATGGAATAAAAGTTTAGTTGTTGGTCTTGGCTAAAGGAAACCTAGAGCAGATGCCAGACTTGCCCCGAGCTTCTTGCTTGGTCCAGTCAAGGCTGGACACACAATATGTGTGTTTCAAGCTTGTCTCATGCTTGTGCTGTAAGAGCTATCCTGGCAAAGGCTCAGACAGGTTAGAGGTGGAAATGTCTGAGATGCTCCTCCACATGCCATCAGCTTCTAACATGCTTTGTGACCCACTTTCTCAGACAGGTGGGTGAAGCAAGGGAAGAGACTCTGCTGTGCTTTAGGTGTCAGTAGGAATCAGATAAGAACAGGCACAGGCTTTGTGGTTTGGTTTCAGGTGTGTGCCTGCAGTTCTAGTGCACTTCCTCCACGGGGGAACTTCCCCAGAGCAACTGGAAAGTTTTCTGGGGACTTTGTGGTTGAAATAGGCACTTTTGCACATAGGGACACCACCTCAATAACTCACATACGGATAGCACTTGACAAGAAGGGATGGCTTTAAAGGAGAAGTGACAATCCCATGCCCATGTTTAGTGCAGCTGATTTGCTTGTTTTCCGTGTGGAGTCTCTCCGTGTGATAATGCTGAAGTGGCAGCAGTCAGCTGGGGCCTGGGCATGAAGAAGAGCAGCGTGTTTTCTCTCCTGCTTAGGGAAGCTCCATTGCTCTCTGGGATCTGGGAAAAGAAACACACCACCACTTCTGATTTGTCACTTGGTGGAGTCTGCACACACGTGTCACTTCAGAATAACCCGGAGACAGACCTCGCATCTGACATCACCAATCCAGACCCTGCAGGTTTCCTGCACATACCCACCATAGTCCTCCCCACTGCACCTCCCAGGCAGGTAGGGCTTCATGAGTCAGGATTTAGAAAATTCAGGCTCTCCTGAACGTGAAGCTGCGTTAGCTGCCCGAGGCTCCCACACGGAGGGGGATGTGTACTGCAGACGGATCTGTGGAAGCGTTCTCACCTAAAGGTGTTTAGGGATAAATATTTACCCGTGCCTGTGTAGTCATCCTGCTCAGTTCATTACAGACGACAAATAAAAAGCAGCTGCTTGCCCAGAGTGACTAACTTTAAAAATGAGTTGATAAAGGAATGATCTCGGTGCTTTAGAGGGAAGAAACTGCGTTCAGATATGCCAGAAAGATCAATAAAACCTGATCAATGCAAATCTCAGAGGAAGGAATGTTCATGCAACTGCAAAGAAAAGGGTCATCTCACATGTTCTCAGCATTTCTGTGGCTCACACAACCATCTGAAAGCACGGGTTTGTAAAAGAGAACTAGAAAATACCTGGCCAGTGAGCCTTGCACACAAATTAAACAGATTTACCATATTTAGGGTGGTGAAGAATTGTTTCCTCGTGCCAAACTAGCAGTGGCTTGCTTTGCAGATGTTTTGGGGGGGTGGAGGGGATGTTTCCATCCTTTGCTGCCTTGGGTGTGATCACTGCTTAAGAGTATATGGGGATTTCACCCAACAGATCTCCTGCTCTGGAGAGTGAACTGGAAGTGTTTGCAGCATTGATAAAGCTCTAGATCTTTCCTGCTCCACTTCTGACATGCATTGCAGTTGTGATTTCTGGTCTTTTGCAACAGATTTCAAGGTTATCACAGAGCATTGAAAACAGCATCATGTGTGGCAGCTGGCACTGTCGCATCCTGTTGCACCGCACACCCATCCCATGATCCTGGCAGCCAGAGACAGGACCCAGCACCTAGGATGTTCCCCTCAGGCCGTACAGGAAGGTTTGAAGACCAGGTTGCCCATGCAGCAGCTGTTGTTACCATTAAATGTATTTTGCTGAGGAATACAGAGGGACAGAGGCTCAGTGGCCATGCAGACATAGGTGCTATTACCCAAAACCTTAGCACCAAGCCAAGCCAGATTGATTCCAGACTGATTCCCAGGCAAATGACCTTTTTTTTTCCTTACATTTTTCCTTGCCGCTTTCATTTCTGAATGTGTGAATAGGTTACAAATGTAGTTGAGTGGTCAGCTGGGAAGGAGATGGGGGAGTCGGGCAGTGGCTGGCCACATTGACTGCATCGTTGTTCTGTAGCATCATGCTCTGCGGGCTCTAGATGTAAAGCCACCTCCCTACGTGATAAGAGCCCCACCTTAATCATTTTAGGTCCCAAGTTCAGCAGACAGGCTCTCTCCTAATGCTATTCTGTTAAATGGACAAATTCCTTTGAAGGCTTGTCTTGCTTTGAAATCCAATTTCACAGGAAGCCAGATGCGATTGGGTGTAGCTATGGAAACAAAGCAGGGCAGCCTTAGAGGAGCTGAGCAATGCAAGGTAAAATGTGAGAGTCAGAGTCCTTTACTGCGCTGTCGGAAATATCAAAGGATCTGGAGAGGTTGGCAGGAGACGTGNAGACGTGTCCCGGTTAGGGGCGGTTCTGTGTGGCTGGGTCCCAGCGGCTGTCAGCGGAGGTAAGCAGCCAGCTGTCCTGTCACACAGCCTGAAGTGGAGCTGAATGCACCAAACTGAGAGGGGTGGTACAGAGTCACCAGTTCCTATCTGCCCCCCCCCCTCCCTGTTCCTCCTGCACATCAGGATCTCAGCCTTCCCCTCGCTGCCATTCGGAAAGGTTAACAACAAAAGGGTAACAAGGTTAAACCACAAAGCCCTGGCTGATAACAGCCCTTTCAAGCAGATGCACTGAAATTAATCTGAAACTTCTCGTAATTAGATAAGATAAGGATGTGTGCATGCTCGTGCGGGCACACACTGACCCTGGGACACCCACTCCAGGAGGAGGTGGAGGATCACAGGCTTCATTAAACTGGATCAGGTTATTTGTTCACCTAGCCTGGTGCCGCAGCGCTCTAAGTACATCTCCAGCCCGTTATTCATCTCGCTGGCTCTCCGGGGCTGGTGCACTGCCTTGCCCTTTTGTCCTCTCTTCCCGGTACTGCAGCTCCTGCCAGTTCAGAGCTGACTCTAATTCTTGCTCTTTCAGAGCAGATGCCAGTCCATCCATTTCTGTATCACAGCTCCTGCCATTCCAGGGCAAATTGTTGGGCCACTGGGTACCATTTGCTGCCTCTCACAGTGACCAACAACTCAGAAAAAAAGGCAACTTTCCAATCTGGTAATGCACCTGACTGCTTGAATAATGGCTCCTGGTTTCCTAATCAGCTCTGCCATGCTCATGCTCTGCTGTAAGCCCAGAGTTTACAAGCTTCTGTCGTTCTCCTTGTCCAACAGCTCGTGCATCTTTTTGTGTGACATCATTCAGCTACAGGGTGGCTGCAATCCTCATAAAGCCTCTTTCATTATTTTAAGGCAAAATGGTCTTTGGTTCTCTTTGTGATTTGATCCTGCACCTCTGCTACACAAGGGCTTGCAGGTTACCGCTCATCAGCTCTGGAGCCAAAGAGAAACAAAAATATGTCAGCAGCTCTGAGTGATGGTAAACAGCTCTGGTCCCAGAGCAAGGCTGAATGACTGGACCTTGCTCCCAGCTAAGCCTGCCAGGCTCTGGATCCATTCACCTTCCAGACACGCTGCATGTTCTCTGCTTCTTGGAAGCAGACAGGTGTGTTGAGATGTATTTACTAGAGGATCTGCAATGTTGTCATCACACCAGCACGTTGGTTGCAGTAAGACCCCGTGAAGTGTTCCACCAGCACACATCAGCCCCTGGAAGGGTTTATAGTCAGACCGGACAAGATGAAGTATAGGAGAGAAACACACCTCAGGAGAAGACCCTGGGAAAATAAACAGGAGCGTTGGTTCCTGGGAACGTATTTGGGTTATCCAGGCCACTGCCAACAGCAGCACTCGGTGCACAGGACGCCAGAAATGGAGTGGCAGAGTCAGAGGCTGAGCACACGTTTCTTTTTGGTATGGCACAGACATCCCCCCACTTTCAGGCCGAAGGGACTCCACTAGTCCATCCACACCCACACCTCCCTTGCAGAGGTGGCATGTGGCAAGGAGCTCTCTCTTGGGAGTACCCGCAGAGATAAGTGGGGCAGAGGTGGTCTATGAGGTGACATCGTGGAGGAGGCATCTCCCAAGAGCACGTTCTCAGGACACTTGGGATCCTGAAGCTGGCTGTGGGCAATGGTTGACACCACTGGAATCCTAAGCAGGACACAGCTCTGAGACAGCATTTCTACAGCCTCTGGCAAAAGCTGGCCAGCATCAGGAAGGGAAGGACGCTCTGCGAAGGGGAGGATTAGAAAGATAGGAAGGCAGAAAGGAGCAGCGAGCTGAGCTCCTGTGGAGGCTGCCGTTCCTCAGGCTGACGGATGGGCTTCAGTTAATGCAAAGGTGATATTGATCCCTTGCTGTTTGGTTACAATGTGTGATGGAGCTGCCCTCTGCCCTGTAGATGTGTTGTAGCACCTCTTCTCTTTCTCCCAATCCTCATCAAACTACTTTAATGACTCTTTTATTGACAACGCTGAGTCTTAATGAGGAGGACTGCCACACACTTCATTAAGGCTGCAGAGGGGACACTTCCTATAAACAGCCAGGACCAAGGGCTGCCATCGAGGCTGAGGGAGAAGGATGGAGTTGAGGCAGGATCCATAGTTCTCCAGACGAGGGAGAGCTCCCTGTCTGCTCCTGAGAGAGAACATTCAGGGCACGAGAGCACATGATGTGGGAAGCAGAGGATTGAGGAAGGAGAGATCAGTCCCAGGGAAGAGTCCTGGTGGACACAAAGGACATGACACAAGAGCTTCTTGAATATTTCATTTCAGGATGAAGATGAGAGATGGAAAAATTCCGAGTGGCTAAGGCTAAATTTAGCCTCACTCTTATTAGTCGGTAGAATAAGAACACAGTACGTGCACACTGCTGCAGAAGGAGGTGATGGCAGCGTGTGTCCGACACCCGTGGACAGGAACACGGACACAGACAGTGCCAGAGCAGCGTCCCACCCTCGGCTCAGCTGCACCGAGAGCCAGGCTGCCAGCTCAGAGCTGTCTGTGTAAACATCAGTCACATCATTGCACTTGATGGTCCCGAGATTTCCTGACATTTCAGGTTCCAACTGGACCAGCCATTCCGTGAGGCTCTCTTCATTCTGGCAAAGAATCTAAAAGCAGCACAAAAGATTTGGACTCGAGGGTCTGGATTGAGGCGAGACTCAGAGAGGATGTTCTAATGTAGCCCTGCTTCTGCATTAACGTCCATAAATCTCCATCCATCACACAGTTCTATTTCAATTATTGAGCCAATTTCCAGACACTTTTATGATGTATTGTTTGATTTTATTAACTGGAGTGAAGGTTTAAACTCACTGAATTCCCATAGTAATCTTGCCCTGTAACCCTACCCACCTTATCAAATCTTGCTTAATGAAATGCAGGCATCTGTCTTAATGGCTTTCAAACTACGCTGCGTAGACTGACCCAGATGTTAGTTCATAAATAGGAATATTTGGAGGTGTTAAACAGGGTAGCTGGAGACAGAGGTAGGTCCCTGAAGTGATCTTTTCTCTTATGAAGAAATCAGTGATATGGGAGAAATTACTATAAATCTTCATGAAGAAAAATGAGAGCCAGAGGCCTGGGGAATAGAAGCTCAGCGCTGTGAGCACACAGCAATAGATCTGGTCAGAAATCATTTCCTGAAGAAACTGATTCTTCTGCTAGAAATCTGAAAAACAAGCTCGTTTGACTTAAGACCAAATAATTCACCTGGAGCACTTTGCCGGGGGACTAGGGGTGTTCCACCAAGTTTGGGTGTTTCCGGCTGTCCAAACAGGATCCTCTCTCAGGACGACTTTGCTGTGGTGCTTGACCCATCCTGGCAAAGCGAGCGTGTCCTCGGGACCCACGGCACATCCTGGAGCCACAGCAAAGGGGAGGGAAGGGGAGTGCAGGGCCCATGTAAACGATTACAGGGAGTACTGGGATTATGTCCAATGTAATCATATTTACGAGCTGAAACACATTCCATTCCGGGTAACTGGGGGTAGTTCATGACTGAAGAAGAAAATCTTTAGACAACAAATATTTTTCTTGGGAAAGAAAACCAAACAACTGGTTCATTTTTGCATTAAAAAAATAGCAGTGAGAAATGCAGCCAGTGTCAGAGGCAGCCCTGCAATGTGATGGACACAACACCAGGGGCTGGCTGCGAGCGTTCCTTCCCTGCCTCACTGTTCCTTCCAAGCTGTGCTGGAGAATAAGCCAGGAGTTTTGTCTCTCGAGGGTTTTTTACTGCCACGCTGCATCATCTCAGCTCTTCAGCTTCTCCTTGCCCACAGCTGCTTGTGTTCTGTGCTCACAAGAAAGGAAGAGAAAGAAAAACTGACAAGGCTGCCTGACAATCTGGTATTTAGTGTGACAGTTAAAGTTAATGATATGGGAGGCATGATAGGCTGGATTACAAGCCCATTATCTGCGAGCTTGGATATTGGATGCATTACATTATTAATTAAACACAGAAATGACTACCGTTAGTCGGCGATCTTATCTGCTAAAAGAACTGGAAGGCAGCAGTATTCCCTAAATCCAAGAGCTTCTTGTTTCATTCCTGTCATTTTGTAAAACAGTTACCCTTCCGTTTCATGCTTGTCAAGCAATCAATGAATGTTTGTAAACTGCTTTGAGATCTTCCAATGAATGATGCCACGGTTTATAAATGCAACGTGTTACTACAGTTTATTGGTGATGAAATTAAAGCATAAAACTTGCAGATGCAAAAGAATTCCTCTGGAAAAATACCCCAAACATTTGTGCAGCTGTTATTATGTTGCCCCCTTCTGCCAGATGCTTTAAACACTCTCACGTGAGGGATGAATTCAAACATCGCAGAGCTGCTCTCGAGGTGAAACCCTAGAGACATCTGAACTAACGGCACTAACTCTGAGCTCTTACGCTCTTCAGGCGCAGATTTCAGAATCTTTCCAGTGCAAAATCCCCACTTCATGAAAGAGGAAACCGAGGCTAAAGGAAAGGAAGTGTCCTGCCCAAACACCTTGAGCACTGAAGGAACGAGGAGCAGAGCCCACGTCCTCTGTGTTTCCCCCCAGTGCCCTTCCCGCTAGCTCGGTTCCAAGGTTTGAACCGGAGTCGTCTTCCAGCGAGTCCCTCTGCAATGGGTTTCCTCCCAGGGTACAGTTGTGCAAAGTGCTGGGCACGCTGGCCTTCTTCCAGTGAAGCACTTAAGCATGGGATTAACTCCAAGCTTATGAATTCTCTTATCGCAAACAGCGGAAACGGAACTTTAAAAAGCCAACAGCTCAGTTCCCTGATCAGTGCTTCCCACCTCAGGAAAAGGCAGGCAGCAAAAGCACCGGCGCTAGGAGCCGGGTCACACCAGGCTCTGGCCACCGCCACTGGAGGGACAGAGGGTGGCACTTCCACAGCCTCACTCCGCCTATAATCTGAGCCATCCTCCGGAGCTGCTCTCCTTCGGCTGGCTGTAGGGGCTGTCCATGCCTGAGGGAACCGGGAAGCACTGGATGCTCCGCAGGCGCAGCACAAGCGCTCAGGGCGTTGCTGCTGAACTGGGCTCCTCAGACAATGGCAGGACTCTACAGCTGGATCACCAGCAAACTGCTCAGAGCTTGCTGCCACCTCAAATGGGGGTGGTCTCCCGTGTTCCTGGGTAAGGGGCATTTTTCTGACATTGTTACCCACAGCCCTTACCATTCCCCACACCGGTGCGGAGCTGTGGTTCCAGAGGGAAGTCCTGCAGACCTGCCCCACTTCCTGCTGAATGTTCATGGGCGAGTTATAGAGCAGATCTCAGTAAAGATAACCAAGTTCTCCATGGCAGAGGACAGCCACCAGGCCAGAGAAGCATCAACCTCTACTGCAGCAGGACAGCCTAGATGAGCGTTACCACTCCGTGCCTGGATCCAGCCTGCTCCGGTGATTTAGTCAGTCTGTAAGAGGAGTTTGGAGTTGAACCTGGGTCTCTTAAACGCAGCTTCAGTGCTTTGATCCTACAGCAGGGCTTCCTCTCTTCCATCCCTTGTCACTTCTGAGCAGATCCAGGCAGGCACGGTGCCTCTGCTTCAGCTTGGAAAGGGATGGTGGTATCTTGTGTGAAAGGTTTGGACTTTCTTTGAGTCACTGATCAGTACAAACAATGGGGTGTGCCTTCCGGAGTGGTTGTTCACACCGTGGATCTTTAACCGGCAAAGTGCCTGATTATCCCACTAGGTTTGAAAACCTCTTTCCCTTCTCTACCTTCATCTCCTCTGATGTGATTATCTGCTGCTTTGTATTGCACTTCTCTGAACTTCCCCAACCCCCTCCTTTTAACCTCCACTCTGCTTCTACCCCAGAGCAAATGGAGATTATTCAAGGTGAAAGAGAGGGCAGTGGAGAAGTACTCTTCATGGTGGGGATGTCTGTGGGGCTACCCGGCTGCCCCATTCTCCCTCACTCTGCATTTGCATGGCTTTGGGGGATGCACATATTAAAGGCTATGGAGATGTAATCCACCAGGATTACAAGGGTTTACAATTTCAAATCAAAGCATTACAAAGGTCAGATACCCAACCCAGAGCAAGCTGATCTGGGATTCCAGCTGATGCCTTTTCTTTCTCACCTCCTCTTGAACCAACTGATCTCTTAGTCATGGCTCTGCATCCTCTGTCTGCAGCACTCACAGTAATCACTCTTGTGGTGCCTAAACAATGGATATCTTACACTGAGCTGGGCTCCAGGGGCTCCTGAGCTGGTATGCAAACCCTTATTCTTTGTACCACGATAGCTTTGTTGAGTCCTTTCATCGTGCAGATTTCTGCTGGGATAGGCAAGCGGGGCTAAGAGATGCCCCAGAGACCTTACGGTGGATGCCTAAGGCAGGAGACAAGAGAGGGAAACAAAGAGATAGGACCTTAAGGGGTGCAGGGATGGGAGTCTAGAGGAAAATCCAGCTGGTTGCACTGGTCCCCAACCTGTCCAGTTCCCTGGAAGTATCCTTGACTCCACACACCACAAAGTACCCTCTGGGTATCACTCTGCTTCTTGCTTCCAGCTTTTGAGTCCGTTCCTCATTTCAGATCTCCACAGTTCACACTTTGTCACACTCTTCTGGTGGGGTAAGCCTGTGACACTCTCTGGTGCCGGTCCAGTTGTGATCACGGTGGTTCTTTGTGTCTGTACCATGCACATGGAAACGTACAGCTCCAGCTCTCTCTCCCTGCTGTCTGTGGAGGGATCCTGGGTAACTACCTGCAAACTGACCTTGCAGAAACTGATGTTCAAGGAGAGGAAGCTCATTTGAACTGATCCACCCAAGATCCCACAGAGCATCGTGGAAGAATCAGGAACTGAGCCAAGCTCATCTCAGATCCCACCAAATGCTTTAGCCACAAACTTCCCATTCTGTGGGGCACTGCCCTGGTTCCCGGTCACCTGCCCTTATCAGCACAAGTGCAGTTCTCCTGTAGTTTCTCTCCTTTCATCCTGTCTCCATCAGCTAGTCCCCAGCTCCCAGCTCTCCTCTGTCTTCCACCAAACGATCAGAGAACCACATCTGCGAGAAGAGCAGCGAGAGAGCAGCGCCGGGGTCCCGTGTCAGTTTTATTTACCTTCACTGCACTGCCTTCCATTGCTTAACAGAATAGTTTTATACCAGAGAAAATTGGAAGCTAAGTAGTTGCCTGTCAGGTGGTGTCTGTCGCCTGTGTGAGAAGCTGACATCGTAGTCAGCTACATTGTCAGCCATCTCCACGCTGAGCATCAGTCCCAGCCCCAGAGCCCTCCTGCTCATGCTCTTTCACCATACTGGTATTTGTAGCGGTGCCACTGGGGACTCCCCTTGCACAGCAGCATGCTGCAGCTTCCAGCTCCATCCCTGGGCTCTGCACACGTGGAAAATTAACTAACAAGGGGGCGAAACTGCTGAGACACAGAGCCCAGTGCAAGAGGAGGTCTAGTTTCTCAAACAGCCAGGGACTAAGGACCCCACTTATCTCCAGAGCAGCACCCTTGATTTCAGGGAATGTCACAGGAATATACCAAGGGTACATTGCGTTCCAAACATAGAAGAGAAAGAGATGTAGGAGAAAGGCAGAAGATCATTTCACATCAAGGCAGACTAGGAGTAAGAGTATGCTTTGCACTGGAGGGACATGGGCTGGCTGCAAAGCCTGATTTGGAAGGGGGAGTGGAAGGTGAAGCCTGTTTTGATGGATCAGAAAAGTGCTGTGTTTCATGATGAGTTTAATACACAAATTCCCTTCTCAATTCAGAAGAACTGCTTGCTAAAGATGAGTGAATTCTCTTTCTCCCCTCACCTCTTTCTTCTTTTCTTCTTCTCTTCTTCTTTTCTGCATTTCTTTCTCTACCACCTTCTCAACAGCTCCTGGAATTGCCAGTCAAGATTACAAGGTGTCAAAGGGAGTGAAATGAATTTTGCCACTCGGCTGCTCGTAAACTTGGTGCCCTGGTTTTCGATATTACAGCGCCGTAGCCTCTACCTTTAAATATCAGCCACCCACAGAAACAACCTGACTGTACATCGGCAGCAGGAGAGGTTTCCATGGTGACAGGATGCAGGTCACAACCTCTGTAAATGTAATCAGAGCACTGGGACTGGTGTGTGGAGACAGGTTTAATTTCTCCGTTAGTGGGAGCTCTGTGGTCCAACATGTACATAAGCTCCTCACATTGACAGACAACCTGTTATCTTCAGGATGGCTCTGCCTATTGCCAGGCCTCTCGTGCACCTGTCATCTCACCTTCATTTTTAAGCACAGACAGAGCAATTCCACCTGGGATCCTGCACAACCCAATCTTCTACTGCTCAGGGCTCTGCAAAAGGCTGTTGGTATCACTTCAGCTGCCCATCGCCCTTTCTTCTTTCTGCTCCCTATCCCACACCAGCTGCCCGTGCAGGCGGAAGGTTGGAGGTGTAGCTTAGTCCCCTCCACTCCACATCCATCAGGTCGCTCCCTCCTTCCCTGTCAGGAAGCACCAGGCTTGCACTGTGACGTGCCTGTCCCCACAGCACCAACACGCCAAGCGCAGTGCGGCCGAAGAGCGCGTCCTGCCACCGCCGGCCAGCCAGGCACCTCTGCAGCAGGCAGGAGCCCGTCTTCCCAAATGTGCTACCAAGGAGCTTCCTGGGAATGTACCCAGTGGCTTTGACACCGCAGATTAACCAGGAGGGCGTGAGCCAAGGGTTGATAGGGTCTGGGCTGAGCTTATACTGACGAGACACAGAATTTGTGGCTATTTATGACATATACGAAAGCTGGATGTTTACTGACTGTGCTGAATGCTGACTATTTCCAGTAGTTCTCAGCTTTATGCTTTTCCTTATCCTTCGTTTTTTTCTGGCTGTAGATCTGTCTTGCATTGCAAGCCCCGGGTTATGGGATTGTAAAATGCATAAGAACTGAAGAATTCGCATCTTCAAAGATCAAAGCAGCTGCACGTGCCAAACTGGTTTACTGATGCACAGTGTGTAATAAGCTTTAATTACCGGCTTCTCCCCTCTTATTATGTTAAGCCAAGAATATTTTAAGCCCAGCCTGTAATAGCACTGGAGATCTCCATTTTCTGAGTCAACAGTTTGCACAGATGACTTTGGAAGTCAAATAGCAATTACTGCTCTCTCTCCTGTGCATTTGTGCATTTGCAGTGAAGTTAAAAGCTTCTCTCTCGTAGGAGCCACGTGCATTCAGGGGCATTCCCTGAACACGATCAGCTCCACGGAGCAGCACAGCAGCAGTGAGTTTGACAGATACTGGAAGAGTTAAAGGACTCGTTCATTCCGAGCTCATCCAAAAATGCCATTCTGCTGTAGCTTTATAGCCTTTAATTTCAGATTAACTTTCCCAAGCAGTCAAACCTGTATTTGACTGGGTGGTTAATGTGGTGTGCAGACATTCCTTGAAACTACGCCGGTGACTCAAGATTTTCAGCCTGTGAGCCAGGGTCCTAACCACTGCTTCACTGGCAGCAGGTACCGGCCGATTCTGCGGCCCTTTACCCTCCCTACTCCGTGCTGTGCTTTCAAAGCGCCGTCACCGGGCTCGGCAGGGAATTTGCTGAGTACCTTCACGCAAGTGCTCTTTGAGAGGAACTAATCGATTGCTAAAGACAAAGCTCAGGAGCAGAAATCTCTCTGCCTGTCATCTCTATTATCTTTTTTGCTCCGTCTGCCTCCGCGCCGTGCACGGACAGAGAAGGGAAACTCTGCCGGGATCTTGCCCATCTCAGAGAACCCTGTCACCTGAAATATTATCCTGTCTGGTTGTGTGCAGCAGATTTAGCACTGCAGAGCAGCGGGCCTGAGTTGCCAGTCTGTCAGGTGGATTGCGCTGTGCACACCGAGGGCTTGATGGTAAGAGACACATGCTTGGGACAAGTGTTAACCCAAAAGAGTGAGGTGAAACCAGCGGGAGGAATAAGGCTTTCCCAGGCTATTGGTATCTGGCTTGCAAAAGCCTTTTGCAAGTAAGGAGGGAGAAATAGAAGTGGATAGGGTTGGGCTAGGGGAGGTTTTTTCCACCTTTGATCCTCGGATTGTCCTGTTCAGCTGAGTGGAATACAAAGCAAGGGTGTCTCGGAGCTCACACTTCACCTCAGCAGTGCAATCGACGGGAGAAGCAGTGAGCGAGACCGACAGACTGTCACTGGCAAAATGAACTGTCACCTCCCATTTTTCAGAGGCGCGGTGGGATGAATTGCGGCTTTGAACCATGTGGCCCGTTGCTGATTGAGTTCCGCTGTCTTAGAACCCCACTGAACAAGGCAAGTTCATTTCAGGCTGACGTACCACTGCTTATCAATTTTGGAGCCAGTAAAATTAACCGCTTCAGAGCTGATTTCCCCTTTTCTTCCCCTCCTGCTGCCACCTTCGGAGTTTCGTACCTGGAAAGGTCAGTGAATAATTCTCACAAAGCATCAAGTGAGATCCAGAGAAGGTTTAAGAGTGGTGCTGTCCTTCTGTGGTGCTGGCTCCAAGAGGCAGCTGTTCTGGTCACCGATCTCTAGCAGACATTTGTCCATATCATAAAAAATAAACCTGCTACACAGTTCACACAATTCAGTGTGCTCAGCAGCTGCTGAAGAGTCAGGGGGAACTCAAGCCCTGCAATGATAGCGGTGCTGGAAATCGGGATTGAGATGAATCGGAATGGCTGTGGGAGAAGGTAATGGAAAAGCAGCAATGTTCAGGGTCAGAAATGGATCCCCCAAGAGCTGTGTGAGACCAACGGTGACAAAATACCAGAGGTGCTGAAGCTGAGGCTGCCTTCCCACAGAGGGGGGGTGCCCCACCTGTTGGAGCCAGTGTTCCCAGCCTGGTGCCGGTCTGCGGTGATCATTCCAGTCCTGCCGATACCAGTTCGCTGCCCCTGGCATTGAGTTTTCTGTCTCTTCATTCCCTTGGGAATCAGTTTTAGCTGCTTGGCTGTTCTTCTCACCCAGAATTTTCCTAAACGTGCTCTTCCTTTGCTTTCACATCATCCTCATTTTCTGATACCCCTTCTCTCCTTTCAGACCTCTCTCTTTTCTCCTTTCTCCCGCTATAATTATGCATCTGCTCCCAAGCCACCATTCTTTTGACCTAGAGAGACAATGTTACCTCTAGATTCAGCCTCCCCCTGGAAGTCTGGTTTTTCCTGTTTCCTCAAAAGTTGGTCCTCATCAATTGCATGTCTGTATTTTTGCTGCTATCGATTTGTCTCATGTCTTACATTAGCTCAGGGCAAAGTTCTAAGGTCTGTAATTGTTAGTCTGCAGCAGAAACCTGGTTTAGGATGGAGGAATCAGCCCTCTCAGGGCAAGATTTTGGACTTACCCTCCTCCTTTGTGTTTTCAGGGCAGGAGGACACACCTAGTGTTTGGTTGTGTGGGTCTTTTGCTCATGTAAATCAGGATCACTCCACACTAAGTAACCCAGCTGGTGGTCAGGTACAATAGACTCTGATTAAATTAATGTATGCTGTAATTCTGTTGGTTTCTGAAGGAAAATCTGTTTTGTCAAGCATCCTCCACTGCCCTGTTCCTACCTGCACAAACAACGGTAACGCAGCGTTTCATCAAAGACTTCCTAAGCTGTTTTCAGCCTGATTCCAACCAATAGAAACACTATTTTTCCTCTGAATACTTTGTATTCTGTGTCCCAGACATTTTGGCTTGAGATGGATGGGCCACTGACAAAAGGGGCAGGAGAATTAGTTCCAATGGAAATAATTTAAGAAAAGCTTTATTCAAGATGTCCATGAGTGGAAGCTCTGGGCCTGTGTCTCACCTTCCTCCAGACTGAACAATCAGATGAAATATTAGCACTTTCCACATGTTAACACTCCAGGATATCATCCATCTTCCTCACCGGTGGGAAGTGTTAGCTAGCACGAGTCTTTATGAAGCTGATTTCTATATTCCCATATGCCAATCACAGCTTAGAAACTGTCTGAATTTGCTCTTTAGGAGAAGGGACTGTGAATGTGGGAAGGCAGCCCTCAGGCTAACGACTCCCTCCCAGGCTTTCTGTGAAAGGCACAGCCACATGGTACCTCAACGAGCTGGAGCAAGAGCGCAGGATATTCCCTCAGTCTTCCCTGACTGAGTGGCCAGGGCAGAGGCTGAGAAAACTCCCTGATGTGGGTCTGAGCTTCACGGGAGACCTACAGCTTCAGCATGTTGGAGCCTACCCTTTGGGCCAGGGAGTTAAAGGTCACTGATTAGGAAAGGAGTTGTGATGGTCTCTCAGGGGGTATGCTGGCCGCAGGAGCTGGTCCAGTGTGGTCTGTGGGAGTAGGCTTGGAGAGAGCTGCTGATGGTGGCCGCCTGACGGGGATGTCGAGTTGTGCAAGCCCCGTGGTTTTAGAAAGGGAAAACTTGTGTCAGAAATGCTTCCTTAGCATCATATCTTAGGATCACAGAATCATTTGGGTTGGGAGAGACCTTTCGGCTCACGGAGTCCAACCATCCCCAGCACTGCCAGGGCACCACTGACCCCCAGCCCTCAGCACAACAGCTCCACGGGGGGCTTGGAAACCCCTCCAGAGGTCATGGGGACTCCCCCCCTGCCCTGGGCAGCCTAGGACAGCCCTGGACACCCCTTGGGGAGCAGAAATTGTTCCTCAGCTCCAACCTAAACCTCCCCTGGTACAACTTATGTCTGTTTCCTCTTGTCCTATCGCCTTCCAACAGGAGTCAGAGGTTTGTTTATTCCGTCAGAGAGACAGAGTCTTTCCACCAGCACTCAGAATCTGAGATGTGGTATAAACCTATTACACAGCACGTACCACCCAGCAAAAGGTTTCCCCTTGTTGCAGGATCTGACAATACATGTAAACCTGTCCATTATACAGGGCTAAGGTGGAAGGGTTGATATAAAAGATGTTCCAGAGCTCACTGGCAACCAGGCAACCCAGCAGCGCCAGCCTTAACAGCTTCCCACAGCAGCTCTGCCACGCTGCAGCTGGCTGAATATTTAAAATATGCAGACTCCTTCCATCCATCTTTCCTCAAGTAACCAAGTCCTCGGGTTTCTGCTGAAGCTCCCTGCTCACGAGGGACAGTTTGACTAATACAGCAATGGATAAAAGGTTTTACCACGGTTTCAGTATTTATCCCTAATGCTACCAGAAAGTGCTTCTTTAAAGGCCAACCCTGGGAGGCAAGATGCTTTCATATGAATCTTCTCTCCCCTCTCCAAGAGCCTGCAGGATCAATGCTTGTAACACTCCTTCAAAGAAATTAATGCCACCGTGTACGGGCTTGTCTACGCATGAGTTATCCCGGGGAGGTGTTCTGCTTTACATTTGCACCTTAGTTTATTGCAGGATAAGTTCCACATCTAGACAAAAGCTCCCTTGTACCACCATCGTGTCATGAGGGGAACATTTGCCTGAACTTTAGAAGCTCATGGATATTTTCTGACCACATTCCAGTGCCCACTGGAGCCTCCAGGATTACACTGACCGTAGTGGTCTAAGCTGCAGCAAAGTCCAATTGATAAGCACAGGTAGAAGAAAGTGGAGAAGTACTTTTTTATATTATAATTAGAGCTCAATTCGTGTTGTGAACATTAGACTGGGAACAGTACAAGGTCTACGTGTTCCTACAGGTAGATATGTGCATGAGTCTGCGTGTGACACAGCAAGGGAAAAGAGAGTTGTACGAGACTAAAATAAGGCATTTTTGGCATTTTGGCTTCCTGCGAATTTACAATTTCAATAGAAACAGATAAGCAGGCAGCAAAGAGAGGAGAGAGACTGTCATCCTTCACTGAAGCGTGAAGAAAATCTATGTCTGAGGCTTCCTCAAAGCTTGGTGTGTAACAGAACGAACTTGACTGTTGTTTTAATTAAGCTCCCATCAAGGCCTGATCCATACAGAGATTAGAGAACACGTGACTGAGAGCACTGCCATTTTACTGCTGGAAATTACCCTGAAACAATGATCAGAGGGAGGACAGTAGTGAAATAAAATCCTAACCTGGCTCTGAACTGCCCCAATACATGAGCATTAGTTCGTCTATAATTTAATAAGTAAAATGGCCCAAAATTCAGTATCAGAGTTCGGGAGGGATATTATTAAACCTTGAATCGGGTCAGATTTCGCCGTGTGGGCTGTGGCGACAGTCACGTGGGGTGCGGGGGGTGTGATGTCATCAATCTGTGTGGCAGATGTCACAGGCAGGCGCATCATTAGTCTCCGCAGGGCTGTGTGATGCATGGTGACACCCTGGCTGAGAGGGGCGTGATTGATATTTGGTGCATGGAGCCATATGAAAAATCTAGTGTGCAAATAACAGTTTTATAAATGCCTTTCTCATTCTATATGCAGACAGGCCCCTGGAAGGAATCGAGGAGATTGAATTAAGCTTTTAACCCTCTAGGCTCTCCTGTCGTTTATTGTTAGGGAATTAATAGGAACGCAGGAATGCAGATGGCCTGCCTGTCAATTCCAAGAGGTGATTTTTCTGATCTTCACGGACGTTTCCAGCATCTTTCATTAAACACTCATGTACCAATTTGTCATTTTAACTGGGCAGGAAAGAAACTCCCGTTGAACTCCTTAGCTCAGGTGCTGTAAGTTAAATTTAGAAGCAGAAAGCCTTGCTCTGTTACATCTGCCAGACTGGCTTAGGGCTGATGAACAGCCTTCCATACCTGTTTAGGTGGGTAGCAGGATTCCAGTAGCATGCTCTAGACCTCTTCCCTCTGCATCGAGAATAAAAAGAGATTATTCATCAGGAAAGAGAGAAGCTTTAGATAGATCCATTGAGATCCCAGAGCAAGTGACAATTCAGAAGCAGTGTTTTCAAAGGGAGATAGAGAAAAACATAAGGAGTCGGGGTCTAATTCACCTTGTGCTGTTTGGGCATTTGTGTAAGTGGAGATCTCCAATGGGTTCAGCATTATGTGAGTAGAACTTATGTGAGACTGCTTCCTTCCCGAGGCAGAACTAGTATTTGTAAATGACCCTTTAACAACCCAAATCTGGAGCTTTGTAGAAGGGATTTACAAGGATCTGGGGCAGCCAGGGGCACCACAGAGCAAGGAGCCCTGTGGGTTTGTGAGCTTAGGTTGGTTTGAACCATATGTTGGGGGTTTTTGGGTTGGTTTTTTTTTTTTTTGCTTGAAGCAAAAAAAATGACAACTTCTCAATCTAACAAAGCACCTTTAAATAGTTTTAAACCCAGCCAGAACAGATTTGTTGCCCCCTGTTTTAATCCTAAACCACCAAGACAAGAGTGAATGTTTCCATTGACTCAGGCATAGGTCAGGCTGCCTGAGCAGGTAATGTGTTGAGCGAATGGGATCAGATTCAAACTCCAAGCAAATCCTGGGTGAAACCTTTCCAAAGGAAGAAGGGTGAAGGCTCCCAGCACAGTGGAAACTCTCGTCTCCTTCACCAGACTTCCCTGAGTCTCAAGACAGCACCAAGGCCTCGGTGCCACAGGAGGTGCCTTCCCCTCTGAGGCCTCTCAGGTCCATGGTGGAGGTGCCTGCAGGCCTGGGCAAGGTTATTCCTACAAGACTGAAAACACCATCACCTGTTCGAGGCTGTTTATCTAAATGATCTGTGAGGCTATTTCCAAGTGCTATTCTTCACCAGAAGCCAGCTGTCGTGTCCCTGAGGCTGTGTCGCTTGGCTCCGTGGCTGGAGATGGAGCACAGGGAGGGCTGCCATGACGCAGGCCGTGAGGTGATGAGGCTGGGAAGCGATGAGGCTCTGAGGCAACACAGGCTCTGAGGTGACACAGGCTCTGAGGCGACTTAGGCCCTGAGACGACTCGGTCTGTGAGGTGATGCAGGTTGTGGCAACACAGACAGTGAGGTGACACAGGCTCTGAGGTGAATTGAGCTGTGAAATTGCTTGGGCTCTGAGGCAACAAAGGCTCCAAAGCAGTTCCAGCAGTGAGGTGACACCGGCTGTGAGGCAGAGCCAGGGCTGTGGTGACACTGACTGCAAGGCCACACCAGCTGCCTCAGTCTGTGAGGTGACCTGAACTGTGACACGATGCTGGTTCTGGAGATCAAGGCCTAGGCCACCATCTTGTGGCACCAGCCTCGGCCAGGCCTCTGAGGCTCTGCGAGGCAACCTGTGGCGTGGGGACAACAGGACCACGGCCTGAGGGGAGAGGAGCCGCAGCCAGCTCACCAGGAACCTTCTCATGCTGAGCTGTCACTCTGGGCACACGTGTGAGGAGACGACAAGGGACTTTGCCGTTCATACAGCACAAGATGGGCACAGGGAGCAGTGCTGCTTGGTAAGTGCTACCGCCAGCTCCGCCTGTGCTTTCCAGGATTTTTCATCAGCCTGAGGGTAGTGCCTGTGACCATGCCACGGGTCCCCTTCTTATGGGACTGATCCAAAAGCAGCAAAAGTCACCCTGACGGTTTACATGGGCTTGGGAGCTGTCTGTGGAAAAATGCGAGAGCCTTGTGCTCCCAAGATTCCCCTTTATGGCTTTTTGCCCCATCAGCTCATCCGCAGCCCGACACGCTCCTGGCACCCAGAGCTGGTGGAGCAAAGAAGTCTGCCCGGTGGAAATGATCAGCCGAGCTGAAAAAAAATGAAGCAGGTTGACTTCATTATGTGCTCATTAAGAAATCTGTAGCTGTAGTTTGTTCCTGTGTGTGTGAGCTCTGGCTGTCATAAACCCTGATAGATGGACAGACAGACTGAATTATAGTCGTGGAGTATAGACTGGGCAGGATCCCCCATTAACGCTTATTGGAAATTGTCATCACTTCAAGCTGAATGGGCTCCAGATGTTGAAACCCTTGTAGGGAAATCTTGAAGGTGAAGGTTAGAGGCTTGTGATTTTGCCTGTGTTGTATGAGCTGCAGCCGTTCCCTTTGATTTATTATTGTTTAAGTCAACTAGATTTGGTAGTAGGAGAACAACTGAAGAGAGCAACACATGGGTGAGGGTGCCTGGTTCTGAGCTGCTGAAGGACTTGCTCTGCTTTTATTACCTGGGTGTGAGAGGAACATTAAGCAAATGACTGTTGAAAGTTTCAGTGGCAAATTCAGTGTCTCGATATTGTCTGCTTTTACAACAGGTAGAGTCCAGGTTGCTTTTTTTGTGCTTAGGTGTATTTATATTTACATACTTCAAGGGCATGTGGAAGTCACCACTGTGGAAACACAGAAGACAGAACTGTAGCAGGTGATCTCCCCTCCAGAAGTGGGGACAGTTACTTTAGTCAGACGTTTAACTTTACTGAGATTGAAAACTGCCCGGTGATGGGGATCCCATAGCCCCCTCAGGCAGGTGCTGGGGCTGCACCATCCCTACCGTCAGAAAGTTTTCCCTGATGCCTACTGTAAACCTCCCTTGGTGCAGTTTAAGCTCATTACCCCTTGTCAAATACAGAGTGAACATGGAGCATGGTTTATTACCTTCCTTTTTGTGGCAGCTTTTAACATGCTCGAAGATTGATAAACCTCCCTCAGTCCCCTCCCTACACTCAGCCACTACTTCTGGTCTCTTCATGCAGGTCATGTTTTCTAGATCTGAAATTATTTTGTTACTCTCCCTCTAGACTCTTCTCTTGTGGTTTCCCAAACTGGGCCAGCTGAGGCCCTTGTAAGGGCTGAGGAGACTGAGGAGGTTTCTTTGTGCATCTTAAATCTGACATCCTTTTTATGCAGGTCAGCATAATTCTGTTCGTGCCTCTTCAGTTTTGGCTCAATAATTGTCCCAGATCCTTTCCTGCAAAACTGCTTTCTTGGCATTTATTTCCCTGCTCGCATTTGTGTGGCTGATTATTCCTTCATAAGTTTGGAATTCAGCACTCATCTTTATTATCTCACTGCTTTCAGGTTATTGCTCTTTCAGAATTCAAACCCTGCTCTCTGATGGGCTTGCAGCTCTGTCCCTCTTCCCCATCTTGAACTCATCTGCACATATGCTCTGTTCCATTGCCTGCCTTCTTAACAACAATATTGAGTAGTGTTGAATTCAGGGGTCAGACAAAAACGGAGCACTAGTAGCACTTTGCAGGATCAAACCTGTTTTGCTCATGTAAGTGTTACCAGAACTGTTGCCTTGCTGAACATGTGCTTTGCTCTTGGAGATCATGTTGTGCATGATGCACATTTGCCTTCTTCCAGTAGAGCTGCTGGGAAAGGCTTCTCCCTGCACTGCAAACAGGCTTTTTTTTTTTTCCTTCTGCTTATCAGAGTTCGTGAACTGTTCCCCGGGCTGGACCCACAATGGGGCCTGAGCCAGAGGAAGGGGCTGGAGCAGAGACCTTAAGAATGGCCCTTCCTCATCAATAACTGCTCCCTGACAGGGCTGAAAGGTACACAAAGTGGCTTGTCTGTTGTGCTGTCACTCCAGCTGGGGCACAACCCACAGCAGGGCTCTTGCTCGCTGGACTTTGCTGTCCAGGGCACCAGAGGAATCTTTTCACCCGCCTTTTGAACGTTTAAACTCCTGTATTTCACAGGGGTTGTGTCTTGGAGGAACAGGACGTCACTAGTCACCTCCTGGGTTTTATTAGGATGGTTGGCACCACTGGATCACGGCAGGCTCAGTTACGCTGTGGATTCAGGGCAGGTGCAGCCTTCAGGTGATGGACTGACTCTGCTCACCAGAGATCCTGCCCACCAGCTGCACCCAGAGCTCTGGAGGATGGGTAGATGGGAAATGGCAAACTGCCTCCTGCAGTTCACATCCAAACACTCCCTTTCTTCTTTGAAGCAAATCTTCTCCTGTCTGACTTCATGTGCTGCAAAAAAGGAGTAATTTGACTGAAAACCCTGTAGTGAAGTCAGAGTCGGAGGAGAGAGGCACAGGCACATGATTCTGTTGTTTATTATGAAGTTTGAAAACTCTTCTTGGAAAAGTCAGTTAACCTAGGAAATGTCATGAGCTTCAGTGTCCGATTTGATACAACGAGGGGGACAAAAAGGAAACCTTGTGTCTGTTCTGTGAAGGAGTTTATTCAGCAGAAACTTCAAAGCAATGCTTCGAGAAGGTGGCTCCTGTCTCTAAACCCCAGATCTTTTCTAACTTCACAAACTGGAAATCAGAAGTAACTCAAGTAAAATCGGGATAAAGGGGAGAAAACCAGGTCTGATTGCTGAGAAGTCAATTCTGTATCATCCTAGATGAATGTGCATAAAGTTAAACCCTAAAATTCACCTTCAGACCTTATTCTGAGCAAGACTCCCAGGCAGCCACCAGTGTCCCTGACGCCCTAAGGTTTGTTTCTCTTCTTTTACTTAATGCAATTCTACAGCCAGTAAAGTGTTGTTCAGTATTTCCCCAAGCATGAGAGGAATCGGGCTGTAATGTTCACAGGCTGGTTTTCATTAAGTGCACGTGTACATCTTAAAGAAAAGAGAAGTTTAGCCCTTGAATGGATCACAGCAGCACCCAAAATCTCCCATTGGAAAGTGGCCTCTGTTACAACAAGCACTGGGAAACACAAGAGGAAAAAACATCTTGATCCATGGAGTTTACACTTGTCCCTGTGAAATTAAAAGCCTTTTGCCCCCGACTACAAGAAGAGCAGGTTCAGCCTTAATAAACTTTAATAAATGGAGGGGAAAGAATCAATTAAAACCCAGGAACTGATATCAGTAATTATATGACACTAAATCATGCAAAAAAATGTTGTCTCAAGTATCACACTGGCAGGGCATGGATTTTTTATCCTGAGCTTTGCTAATTTCCATTGATTTATTTTTCCTTGGAAGCATTTGTTTTCTGCAGCAGGGATGACTGCTCTAGCTAAGGATTAGATGTTTATCCTTCAGAGTGGGCAGGGAGCCTAAGTGGATGGGAGAGATTTTGCAGCTGAAAAGGATATTCTGCTTTTTTAGTGTTTCCTGTGTTTTGAGAACATAGAATTCCAGCAGAAAAGCAGAAAACAAGCAAGTGAGCTTCAAATGGACCATCCTCTCAGTCCAAAGACTTCTTCAGTTTAAAAGCCAAGCGTTTTCTGTACTTCACAGGTTTGCTTGTAACTTTCTGTGGGTGGTGATACGAGGTGGAATCATTTCTAAGACTGTATTTCCCTCTCAAACTCTTCTCCAAGGCAGACGGAGGATGACAAAACTCCTTTGGGGCTGGATGGCTTCTGCTGGATCTCTGGAGCCTCTGGTCTGTTGGTCGTGTCTACTGGGGCCTTATCCCTCTGCCACAGTGACACATGGGCAAGATCTTTGTCTGCCAGGATTAATACAGAGAGGTTAAAGGTCCTCGGAACCAGCAGTGTTTAAAACCTGTCTGTAAAGAGCTCCTTTCTCAGCTGCTTTTTGACAGTAAATAACACTTGTGCTCTTTCTGTGGAAGGATTATTTGGGTTACTATTCTTTACTATATCCTGTGAAACAGTTGCTGCAGGTCCATGTGGAGCTTAAGGCAAGCAGTGTTTTGGAGGGAGAATCAAGCCAACCTGTGTCCTCTCAAAGGAAGGGATCTGGAGGAGCTGTGTTGCTTGTAACCCCTTCACCTCTGAATCATTTGCTGACACATGGACACCGCATCGCGTCTGTAACTCCTAAGGGCTGAGGGGTTAAGTATCTTGTCACTCCAGTAGAGACACCTCACTTGCAAATCCCAGACTTTTTATCAACCTTACCCAGCAGGAGAATGGGATCCCTGCTGTCCAGCCAGGCTGAGGGCTGAGGGCTCACTCTCAGCACCCCAGAATAGTCTCTGAATGCCAGGCAGTGTAGTCTGGGGGGAAAGGGGAGAGGGAGAGCACTGATCGGAGGGTCCAAAGAGTTGGGGTCCACTCCAGCTTCTGTCCATGGCCTGATGGATGAGTGAGCAAGTCAGTCACTCCCTTTCTCTGTGCCTCAGTTTCTCCATTTGTTGAAAAGGTGGGAGTGATGCTGACCCCCTTTATGAGGATTTTTATGACCAAAGTAACCAAAATCAGTCCGTAACAGCTAGGAATTCCAGTATTTATTGCAGCAGAATAGGTAGAAAACCTGCAGATTTGAGGTTCTGTTACAACTTTCCCTTAGCAGAGCTCTTCCTCCTGCCCTGGCCATGCACGTGTTGCACATGCACCCAGCCTGTGCTTGGCTGGAATCATGAGTGAACCTGAGCACTAGCAACTCCTACCAGTGCTCAGGCTGGGATCTGAAATACATCAGCAGTGAGAATAACGGCACAGAACCCCTGTGGTGCTCGTTGCCCCAGACTTTTGAGCACTTTCAAGCTGACCACGTGGCAATTGCAGAACCAGATTCCTTCAGCGGGGACCCTGCTCCTAGAGACTGGAAAATCGCAGGTGATTTGTACAAAGTCCTGAATGAGCAGCCAGGAGCTGCTTGGAGCAATCCATTTCTAGCTTTGCTTTGCCTCACAGCCACCACTGACATCAGGATCTCAGTGCTGGGAGCACCCTTCCCATCCTTTTCTGCACGGTCTGGTGTTGACCTCCCTGGGCTGCCCAGTCTGGACTGAACCCTCTACCCATTCAAATTGGTGGTAGATTTGGAGAGTTGCATGTGAGCAGAGTTCAGACCTCTCCTCCTCTGCTCCTTTGTCTCTCTGCTTTCTTGTAGCCAGCAGCTTGTTCTTTATTATCTTCACCCAGGACTACCTGTAATCCTGCTTATTAATGATCTAAACCAAATTGCACCAAAATCAATGGGAAAGATGCTCATTAGCACTGATAGTCTTGGATCAGCCCCTAAAATAAAGGCTTTCTGTTGCCCTCGTGCTGTGCTAACATTAACTACTTCACCTCCCCAAAGCTTGCAGACAGATGAGCTGAAAGGCAGGGGAGACCCTCAGCCCTTGCCCAGGAGAGCATGGTGACGAAGAGAAGAGAAGCTTCTGTTTTCAGATCCATCACTCCTCTTTCCAGCCCTTTTTCCTCCTGCCCCAGACACAGCCTTGGCTGCTTTGCAGTTGTTCATAAACACCATCTACATCTGTCCTGAGCCACGAGATGTATTAATCAATTTGATGAGGATGTTAAAGCTTTCGCTTTGCACCTAATTACGGGCTGATTTATAGTACTGGCCTTGTGTTTGATGGAGCTCTCCCCTTGGCAGTGATTTACATGGCATTGGCACCAACCTCTCCATCTCTCCAATACTCTGTCATTTTCTCTGCCCCTCTTTCTCTTTCGTTCTCTCTTCCCTCACCACCTCCCCCCTCCCCTCCACACCCCTCTGCTCGATGTTCCCTCATGAGAGCCTAATGACATGTTGACAGACCAGTGAAACATTGCTCCCTCTTCACTGCATCTGTCTCTGGCTCGGTGGCTCCCCAGTGCTCTCTGACACATCCAGATGGAAGGCCTGGCAGGCGAGGAGGAGGCTCTGGCCATTGCCCCAGTGCAAGCCCTGCAGCTCCACAGATTTCCTTCTGGAAGGAGCTGATGCAGAGCTTGAGATTCCCTAGGGGACATCTCCATGCTGGCAGGGATCTGGGCCCCCCCATCCTGGGCCTCCAGAGCCCACTAAAATTCCCCGATGAAGCCGTTGAACAGAGGTGATTGAGACTTCCACAGTAGGACTCACCTGAGGAGCTCCACAAAATTTTTGCTAGGGTGGGTGCAAGTTTCATTTCCTTCTAGTACCAGAGGGGAAATTGAATCACAGAGGCTTTAGGGGGCTGTGTTTCTGAAAGGTGGAACTGATACAGTCATCCCACCTTAGGTGTTACCCAAAGCTGACGGGGGAGTGGGAGGAGAATGAAGCAGTTACACCAGTTTCACTCATCTCTGTGAGATTAACTCTGCCCCAGAGCAGAACCTGTTCCGTACCTTTCACTCTTGCCCTTCTTTTTCTTTTTCTTTTTTTTTTCTTTATATTTTTTCCCTTTCCCTCCTCTTCCCTTCTTTCCCATTTCAATCTTCTCTTTTTTATATCTTCAGAGCTGAGATTCTTAAAACAAAGTTAAAGAAGCCTCAGGATATTTGGAGATATGCTAAAAGAAATACGTGTGTGACATAGATCATATATTATACTGGCTCAAGCACTCACAGCTACTGGTACTAATGCAATTCCAAGACATCCCCCACCTTCTTTTGTGCCTGGAAATGCAAAATTCACTTTTCTAGGGGAAATGCCATTACTTGCCCTGTGTGAGCAAAGATAACAGGCTGAGGGTGGAGGGTTTTTCTTTGCTAACTCTGAATTTCCCAACGTGGGTTGCTTACAATGAAGAGGTCTCATGTGTGAGGAAATGACAACGGTGCCGTGTCCCTGAGCTGAAGACACACGCTGAAAATCTCCAGAAAAGGGTAAGAGATGGCACAAACTGACCCCAGGCCACCCTCCAGTTGCCACGTGCACTGGCTCCTCTTCAAGTCCTACGTCCCCATTCCCCACACGCAGCTGCCACTTTGCCCAGCAGGTGGCTGGGTCTCCAGCTGCCAGATGTGCCCATGAGACCAGATGTTTTGTGCTTTTGAAATCAGCTGAATGCCCACAACGTAGAGATGGATTCAGTGGTGTGTGCTGAAATGAGCACGAGAGTACAGAAGGTGAAATCTGCTTCTATCCTTGCAATCACAACAGACCTTCTGGTCTGTCCCTTCTTGTGAGGGAAATTCCTGCTAGGAAAGTTGAGGTAAAGGGCTTTTTGCTTTGCCATGACAAAACTGAAGCCTGTTTCCACTTTCTGGGATTGAGTCATCAAAATTCAACTTACAACAAGACTAATGACTTGAAAACTCTGAACTTTGGAGTTAGAGTGAAGATAAACTCAGCCAGTGCCAACACATGCCCCCAGAAATCAAGGGAATTCATCAGGACATTCAGATACATTCCCATGTACGTCACATTCGTGTGTCACCACAGTTCACAAAGCCATGTCCATCTTGGGAAGACCACGATCCTGGCTCAACAAGCCACCCTTTGCATGCAGGTGTGCATATGTGCAAAGGCTCCAGCCTGCAGCCTGCACGTGTGCTCCACTGCGCTCCCTCAAATGCATATTAATGGTGCCAAAGCTGGAGTCCTGTCCAGAGAAGCAGATGCCTGTCGATGGTGAAGCTGGCTGAGCTGAACAGATGAAAAGACATCTCTGCTGCTGAGTGAATTCCATCAGACCAGGAGCAGCTGCTCTAAAGCTTCTGAAAGCAAAAATCCTCATGAATAAATATTAGGAGGGAAAAAATGAGGCTTCTAGAGAACAAAAGGAAGCAGAGGAAGTTACTGAGAGATGCTGAGACCTTTCATCTCGGTAAAATATGCAATTAACACAACACACACATCTCCCCCAGAAAGGCCTTGCATTTGCTCAGGGTGACTATAGGATCAGAGATAAGGTTTCTTTTGGTGAACAAGGAAGACCATAAACTGCTATTCCTCTGCCTGTCAACACAGGAGCACTTGCCGTTAGTGATTTCACAAAGTTACTGAGTCAGCCTCCTGGAAATGCTCAGCAATCATTTGATCTAAAGGGAAGCTGCTGGGGTTTCAGGTTCAGAAATGCTTGGCATTCCCTTGAAAAGACAAAGCATCCATTTTCCAGGCTGGCCATACCTCAGAGCAGCCTTGGGTTCCTCTGTGGGTCGTTGCTTCCAGGTACCAAAGCAAAGCTGAGGGACCTGATCTCTGGTGTCCCAGTCGGGCCGGCACGGTGCCCCACAAAGGACCATGGTGATGGGAGCTGCCGTGCAGAGGAGGACTTGCAGCCTCAGCATTCTCCATCTCTACAAGGTATCTGGTGATGAGGTGAGGCTGAAGTGGCTTCATCTCTACTGGGAAATAAAGGATGGGCTTGAGAGCAGATGTGACTGGCACGCTTTCGGGCCGCACAGCCATCTGCTCTCACTCCAGATCTGCAGGCTACTTCCATCTCTGCTGCTGAATTGGGCTATGGGACAGAGTTGGCTTCATCTGAGGTGGGGCTTTCCCCTTGCCATGAGCTTCAGAGCCCAGATTCAGGCAGCCTCCCGGGAGGATCTGAGGACTTACAGTCCAGCCAGCCCTGGGAGAGGCCCAGCACAGTACAGCTGGTCCAGGGGAACACGGAAACCACTCTGCCTAAAACCTGAGATCCCATTTCTCTCAATTACTTCCAAACTCATTGCTCAGTTATTAATTCTTATGTTTGCACTGGTGCAAACTCTTCGTTTCTTCCAGCTCTGCCTGTTAGTGTCCACGGCCAAGAAAGAGGCCACCAGGGCAGCGCGAGCACACTGGCACACCAAGGTGGCTGGCCTGAATTTCATCCCCTTTGTGTCAAGAGCCAGAAGCAGATGCCTGGAGGAGCATGTAAAACTTTCCAGTAGGCAGATGTTCCTCCTACACCCTCATCTTCACACCCTGCATGTACACACGTTCACTGGAGTCTGTTGGCTCCAGACTTGCAGAAACTGCTTTCTAATGTATTTCTTTTCCTGTCCCCCTCCCTGCAGCTCATCTTGCCACCAGGAGATGACATCTCACTGCCTCCTTGCCGTATGACTTGTTACGATGGCTGTGTAGCCAGCTTCCTCCTTTCTCATTTGATCCATTTGAACCACCTCTTGATGGCAACCTGGAAATCTGTTTCCCTGAGCCGTGTTGTGCTCACTCCTTGGAGCTATCAGTTTGCTACAGATAGAAAAAAAAATAAAAAAAATAGGGATAAGTACAGATGGCTCGCAGCTGGAGGAAAAAACAGACACAAATTTCTGCTGGCTGCAGTTTCAATTGAGCCCAGGATAATTCCCTCCTTCTGTTTCTTCTGGGTGAAGAGATGCAGTTCTTTCTCTTCCTGCAAGCAGTAATAGGTAGGCTGGAGTGGTTCAAAACCAGTAACAGGCTGAAGCAATCCAAAAAGTCCAGAATGACTCTGCAGAAGAGAATAACTCTTTTGCCTTTCTTTTAGTCTTCATGTTCTCTTTTTTCCTTTCTCCTTTCTTTCCCTTTCCCTTTCCCTTTCCCTTTCCCTTCCCTTCACCCCCAATGGACAGGTGCAGTTCAGCACTTACAGAGCCCCAGTTACTCTGAAGCAAGTTGTGTGATAAATCCCTCTCAGAAGAGTGACAACTTAGATTTATCCTATCTCCATGAAATACCTTTCATTCCTCACTCTCGTGCCTGTTTCTCTTCTCCCCTTCCCTTTATTCTTCCATCAGATATGCAGTTGTGGCTTCTGGTCAAAAAATAATCTGATATAGGAAGCTGTGTGTTAAAAACAACAATTAACGAGTCCCAAAACACTGGTATCTTACACTAGACGAGGATCCAGATTTCATGCATGTGGAATCCCTGACATTATCTCCTAGGCTTTCGTGGCGAGTCTGGTGCATCTGGACTCACTCACTTATCTGTTAGATATAAGGAGTTATCTGATTTACAAATTCTGGAGAAGGTACAAAGAAGAGCTATAAATTGATCAAAGGTACCGAGGGTCCGAGCAATGCTGATAGACCCAAGTGGTTAAGCTCATGCAGTTTGGAGAAACTGAGATTGCAGGGTGGGATGTTGGGTGGATAGAAAGATACAGAGGAGGAAAGACTGCTCTTGCTCTCCGGAGAGCAGATCCTAGGGACGTGCATAAGAATGTGTTCAAAGTGAGCAGGAACAGAGAAATATGCAGCTGCTGTAAGAGGCTCAGGTGATGATGTCAAATCTCTTTACTCAGACTGTGGGACTGCTCATGCAATGTTTTCTGCCCTCGAGGGAGATGGAAGGTATCATTCAATGCTATGAAAGTGCCACCACAGCTGTGAGAAGAACCTGTCTGTCTTAAGAAAGCTCTGGTTTAACAGGGTGTTTGGTTCCCTTGAAAGAAGAACTGAGCCTTGATTCTGTCCCAGTAGTGCCACAAGAACTGCTGGTGGACAGTGACCCTAACACGAGAGACCAGAAGGAATCTTTCTTCCAGCATTTGCTCCTGGGCACAGGACCTCTCTCTAAGCATCCTGTGGAAGTGGCTAAGCCCCAGAAATAGTTTCTTCTTACCCAGGAAGAAAATACAGTCTCTAGGACCCCTTCTATTCTTGGCCACTTTGACGTGAATCTCTCCAAAGCTGGTTTTGCCAGCGTGCTTTGGGGACCATCCCGACGGGGGAGGACTGGGGATGCTGGCACGGAGGTGATTCAGCCAGAGGGGAATTAGAACCAGCCTGGCTTTGTCTTGAATTAGACTGGTTGTGATGAGAGGAGTTCACGAGCAGCTTCATAGGCCTCTCCATTACTGCTCTCCCGGGCACTTGTTCTGATGACACAATTTGTTTCCGACCCCCCGCGGTTTCTGGCCTCGTTCCTTTCCCGCTGGTTCCCTAAGCACAGTCAGCTGCCTTCAGCTGGCCTTTGAGTTCTTCTCACCTCAGCTGTCCAGACTGAAAAGGAGTGCTCAGGCTATTCAGGGAGAGGCGGTTTCTTACAAAATGATCTAATTTTTGTATTTTCAAGGGCTTTTAATATTTGCTGCCTTCATGCTTTAGCAGCAGCCCGTGCTGGCAGTGCAGCCTCGTGGATCGAGCCCTGGGCTGGGACTCAGCACATCCAAACGTTCTTCCCAGGTCACCTTGCTGGATAGTTATGAGCAACTCACTGTGCCAGGCCCTACATTCCCAATTATAAAGTCATTAAAATGCTGATATCGTTGCTGTGATCTGCAGGAGAAAAGCAGGACTGGTCTCTAGCTTATCTTCTGATTGCATTTTATCGTTGCACATTGTGGTATTTGCTGACGAAGGTAGCTGAGTAAACATTATTTATGACCAGAGTCACGTGAGGAAGGGCTTTCCAACGTTAGCCATGTGGCAGGGAATGTAAGAGAAATGACAGCAGTGGAGGTAAAGGGATGGAGAGTGTGGACACAGTAGAGGTTTTTAATCAGTGTTAATTTTTAATTACATATTTCTATCCAAGCACATCTCCAGCTGGTACAAGCCAGAGCAATTTCATTCCCTTCAGTAGATCCCTGATTGTTTGCAGGAGCTGAGAAGAGAATCCAGCTCCTACAATGAATGTGCACTACAAGAGTAAGAGGAAAATCAGGTCCCAAAAGCAATCCTAAAAGTGGTTCCTGCTCTCCGTGTCTGTGTAGATCCGTGCTGAGGCCCATACAGCTGCAGTTCTGCCACTATTTAGCCCTAGGTAGAGCTCTTCAAGAGTAGATTTTTACTCCATCGGCATAGACTTCAGTGTGATGGAAAATTAAAACAAACCCCAAGTCCTACAGGGCAACCAGCAACTATGGAAGACTTTAATAAGTCTTATTATTGAGGTGATGGAGCATGTTCAAAGCAGGGAAATACAGATGGTGAAGGATCTAAAGCAGAGATCTTGTGAGGAGCAGCTGAGGGCCCTGGG
>VWZY01003046.1:68775-79120 GCA_013399075.1 Chloroceryle aenea
CCCCAGGGGAGGTTGAGGTTGGAGCTGAGGAAGCCCCTGCAGGGCTGTCCAGGGCTGTCCCAGGCTGCCCAGCACAGGGGTGCAGTCCCCATGACCCCTGGAGGGGTTTCCAAGCCCCCCGTGGAGCTGTGGTGCTGAGGGCCAGGGGTCAGTGGTGCCCTGGCAGTGCTGGGGATGGTTGGACTCCGTGAGCTGAAAGCTCTCCCAGGCAGAACAATCCTATAATCCTGTGATTATCCTACCTTAGCCCACACAGGAGGTAAGATCCCTCGTGCTGGTAAATGCAGCAAAACCCAGGAAAATGCCACATCAGTCAACATTAAAAATAAAGTTCCAAGGAGCATTTGTGCTCTTTGGGTAGGATCTAATGCCGGTAATGGGACAAGTTTTCCCTGCCAGCACAGTGTGGACCTGCAGTTCCTCAGCAGGACTGAGATGGCTCTGTTGCTTTGGATTTGGTTTCCCTGTCGCTTTTGATCTGATTTCCTGTTTGCAAGGTGAAGGAGATTAGGGCCAGGTTAGCTGGATCCAGGAAGACCTGGAAGCAGGGATCCAGCAGGGAGCATCTGTGGGCTGGCTGGCCGAAGGGATCTGTTTCCCGATGCCAGCTATTAGGCTTTGGAGTTGTTTCTACTGTAACTATAATTAGGAGGGGGGGGGCTCTTTGTTTATTTAGGCTGAGAGCTTTAAGATAAATGACAGCTCCAAAGATGCTTTTCAGCACTTCATAAATCAACTGCCAGCTGGCCAGTCTCACCTCTGAAATGTCTCCTGCCTTTTTTTCTCCCAACTTTGGAAAATAGTATAGCCAAAGGGAAAAACTTCCAGAGAAGTAACTGTGATGAGGAATATGTGCGTTTGGGGAGGGGGAAGGGGAAATGACCTCATCCTTGAAAGACTCGAGGTGTTCAAAATCCTAGCCCAGTGCCTCACGGCAATTCCTGAATTTCAGGTCGTTAGAATTTGTGAAGGAAGGGCAGGGACACCCACCCGAGTGACCCACACCTCCTCAGCTGCCATCACAGAAGGCTTTCCCATCTCATTTAATGCCTCTTTCTCTGTCTCACTCCACACACCCAGAGATTTACTGGTGTTCCTTTTCGTTAGCTGAGCTGCTTTGATTCCTGCACGGCTCGTGGGATTGTTTGTGCCAAGGACCCAGTGTCCCCTGTCTCCAGAGTGAGGCGAGATTCCTGCAGAGCTTGCTGACAGCCGTGCAGTCTCTGCGGGCAGGAGTGAACAGCATTTGAACTCGAACGCCAGGCACACTTGGAGAGGCTCTGGACTGTTCTCCAGATTCTTGCCAAGCCTGGAATCCCCTTTTGTCTGTGTACGACGGTGCAAAACATGACCGAGGCCTTTGGATTCGTGGCAAAGTATGGACAAAGTCCGTGGTGGTTGAATTTTAGGATCCCAGGTTATCAGTCTGTGCTATCTGAAGAGCCTGGTCCTTTCCTTTTGGAGCTAAATTCCCAATTCAAACTGAACCTTACAGCAGAGGAAGGCAATGCTGTCAATCTAATGTTGCTTCACACAGGCATCTGAGCACAGGGAACTGAAACGTGGATTCTACCCCAGTGGGTAAAATGGGTAGTGGGCCCCTTCTTCCTACATGGGTGGTAAACTTACTATGGATGTGGGGCATGTTCTTCCTCTTCCAAGTGTCTTTTTCTGGGCATCTAACCTTAGCCATGAATGGAGCAGCCAGGAGCTCTGGCTGCAGAACAACATCAATGCAGCAGAGCCCAAAGGAAGAGGCAGGTTGAGTAGGAAATCACAGGAAGAGGAGACAAAGGACTGACAAGGGCACACATGGCCTGTAGAGAGATCTTCAGAGGCTACAGAACTGCATGAATCTCAGGTGCATGTCACAAGAGTGCTGAGAAAACAGCTCTTAAACGAACCAGATTCTGGGCTCGTGTACGTTGGCCCAGCTCCACTGACCTCTTGTAAACCACCGAGAATAATGAGGAAAAGTTTCTTTTCAAATCAGAAGTGAGAAGACTGAGATGTTTAACAAAGGGGCCTAGAAAAGCTGCAAGCACTGGACAGTCTCCACCTGGTTGCATTAAACCAGCCTCTACATTTTTCAAAATCCGACCGTGCTTTAATCTCTGCTCCATTTCACATTTCCTTGTGATGTCGTCCGAAGAAATGCACTCCTTGGCAATAAGCTTAACAGTCACCACAAAGCTTAACAGGACCTTGATGTGGCTTTTCAAAAACCCCAAACCCTCAACTGCTGAGGCTCACAGATTTTTTTCTCCCCGGCAGATGTTACAGGGGGGCTGAAGCTTGGCAAACATTCGCAGGCATGGATAATGTTCACAGCGATGGCCTGATTCTCATTTATGAAGCTGCCTCCACAATTCTCCTGCTTGGAAAAGAAAGCGTGTGCGAAAGCAATTTATGCCCAGGGACCTTAACAGGAATGAAAATCAGGCTGCCGGTCTCCCCAGGCAGATGAGGTTTATAATACAGCCAGTTCAGCTTTCTCGATGGAAGCCCCAAAACTCTGATATTTACTTATCTGTGTGAGTCTGGTTTAAATGTCAAATTCTCTCAGCAATGCCCTTGTGGCAGCCACAGGCTCCGTCTCCAGATTCCTGATTATCCCGATCATTAACGTGTGCTGCCACACTACCTAGAAGCTGTTTTCCTGAGGCAGGACCTTATGTTCAAGCACAGAAGAGCAAAAGTATGTTTAAGCCCAGAACATTTCCTATTTTGGAAGGCAGTAAAACCTCATCAGCCAAAGACTGGGTCTGGGAGTTTCTTCTTCTCCGCGCTGTGGTGGAACAGCCGCTGTGACGGCAGCAGCTTCACGCTCCAAGCCTCACGAAGCAGGAGATGGTGTAGGATGAGTGATGTTTTCAACCTCATCTGCTCTTTTCTTGTGTAGAGACCGTGATTCGTGCACAGGTTTACATCCAGTGCTCTCAGATTTCCATGGATGGATTTAAAAATGTCTAGCTCACTTGAGGCATAACAGTTCTTCTTGCTCTTTATGGGGGTAAACAGCCAACATCACACCCTTATGGAAACAGCCTGATCCCCAGGGGTCCCCCAGAGTGGGAAACCAGGAACTGGAAAGTGGATTCATCTTAGAACCAACCTGTGCTCTGGGAACTGGAAGGATTTAGAAGCTCGTGCATCCTAATCCCACGTGGGTTGATTAGGTGGAAGCAATCTCTTCTCAACTTTGCTCAAAAAACACCCTCGAGAGCTACTCCTGTGGTTTCTGACTTTGGGAAGGGGGAGAGAAGAGGGGAAGATGTTTTCACAGGCTTTGAGGCATTTCCCCCTCTGGTGATGCTGAAGCCAGGCATGACATAAGTGGTGACAGTTTATCAGGAGATGCTGCTGTGTTCATTAAGAGGGGCCATTGCTGTTTATCTGCATCTTGTCTGTAAAAGCAGGTGTTCAGAACACAAATTCTCAACGTTGTCAGCGTGCCGTAGTGTCGGTGTGGAAAGGGGCAGCTCTGCAGAGACCAACCTCTGAAGCTCACTGTTGCTTGGAGATGCTGTTCCTCCTTGCAAAGCTCTGGTGCTCTAAGGGAAATCATCCCAACTCTAAAAGAAAACCTTTTTTTTCCACCCAGGCAAAATCAGAAAATATTTAAAGCCTTATAACAACTCTTAAAATAGTGCCTTAGGCAGCCTGGTGACTCCAGAGGGAGCACTGTGGACAATCTTCCAGGGGAGTCTTGGTGGATGTGGGAGACGTCAGCCTCTGAGCTGGAGCTTTCTGCCTGCTTGGCAGTCACTGGGGGAAGCGGGTGCTGTAGCAGGTGGACCAAGCAGCCCCACGGCTACACGGGTGTTTCAACTTTAAATTGTGGCTTTGGCTTGGAGAAATGAAGTCACACTAAAGAACCTCCACAAAACACCACCTCTCTAGCTGCCAGAACACTCGGTCCTGCGCCTGTAGCTGTGTGAACACCGTGCAGCCCCTTCCATCGCGACACCTGCTCCGGTGGTGCTCAGGTTTTCTCTGCAGTTGCCAGGGTGGCTGCAGCCAAACCTGCAGCATCCGCGGCCACTTCGGCCATCTCACAACCCCAGACCCGACAATGGCAATGACCTTTTCCTGCTGAACTCTCTGCTGTCCCCACTCGCATCCACAGCCAAGTCTGACAGTTAGCAGCAGTCCTTCCTCACGCCGGCAGCTCGTCTTCTCCAGCCCTTCCTCTTTCCAGCTCTCTTAACCCTAGCAAACCCCCCTCGCTCTGCCCCTTCATACGACTGGTCAATGCTTTGTGAAGTGACCCAACAGCTGGTCAAAACCCGAACGTTTGTCTTTATGAACAAGATGAGCCTGCATTTCTGAGCTAGAAAGATGAGCGTGTTTGTCATCCTACTGACACAGCTTCTTTTTTTCAATCTAAGCAAACAGTCTGGGCTTGCTTTCCTGATCTGCCATTTTTCTTTCTATGAAATGTCGCAGACTGACACAATATATTAGTTACTCCAAGATTTCAAAGCCTCGGCCAGCTTCTCAGCAGCCAGGAGCACTTGTGGAGAAAAAGGAAATCAATATGATGAGAGAAGCAGGCACGTGTGATTTAGAATAGACCATCTGAAAGGCACTGAGCCTGGCTGTCTGTCGCCTTGTCCTCTCTGTGTGACCTGCATGTTCTGTGTTTTCACAATGGTGAGTGAGGGTTTGCAGGGGTAAAAATGCTGTCAGGGAGGAAGAGGCAGCAGGGGGCTGGGTCTTAAGGTGTACACGAGTGGGGTTTGTTGCTAAAAAGCTATCACGCCCTCTTTACCCCATTCCAACACGTGTACTGGCTTGGGATAGCTGTCTCCTGTATCTAGTGCCCCTTCCCTGTGACAAACAGTGACCTTGCAGTAATTTAAAATAGATGTATCTGAGGCCAGCACCCTTCTGCATAGCCACAGATTTCTGCAGTACCCTGGAAAGCTTCCCACAGAGCAAACCTGCAGTTTCAGTTGGGCTGTCCCACCACCAACCATTCACTGGTCTTCTTAGGACAGGGCGTAGAAAAGTGACAGGAGTTACAGCATCTGTTTCTTCTGGGTTGAAACTCCCCAGCAGGCACAGCACCTGATGCACTGGAAGGTACAAGAAACCTCTGCAAATGCGTTGCCAAATCACCTACCCACAAGGAAACTTTCTCCCGGGCCCCTGTTAGTTAAAGGCTGGTTTGTATCCTCTGAGCTGATAAACTTTACAACACTCTGTGTCTGGATATCCCCTCTCTCCCTCCTTTTCTGTTACCAGATCTTGATGGTGCTTCTTGCTTAACAGCAATCACTTTCAGTTAAATATTTACCCATATGCCTCCTCATTTCTATTTGGAAGCCTAAAAAAAACCAAAGGACTCCTTCTATTTGGGTTACACCAGGTTAAATCAGCCTCAAGACCTGCACAAATTCCCCATCTTTCCCCCAGCCTTTTTCCTAGGATAGGTGGGGGGAAAACAAAAAAAGAAAAAGAAAATCCCCCCTATTTAATATCTCTTGGTCCCTTGAACACAAGAACCACTTGACCCTTTTGCATAAACTCCCCTTAGCCCTGCCAGCTGGATCCCGTGTCCTGCAGCACTCGCTGCACCGGGGGGTATCGGGCAGAGCACAGATCATCTGCTGGCTGCCCACCGGAGAGCTGAGCGAGCTTATCAGGATGCTGCACCTCCAGACACCACCAGCACAGTGACAGCAGGACCTGCCTGTGAAATGAGGCCAAGATAAATGATGTATTGCCCTCAGCCCTAACAGCGTGGCCCAGACAGAAACCAGGTGGAGGGGAGGGAGCCCAGCACCTTCTGTAAACAATCCCCTGTCTCAGCTGAAACAGCTTTAGGTTGAGATGCTGGATTAAGAAAGTGATTCTTGCCCTGGACAGAAAGTTAAAGGGCAGGGGTGATAATGCAGTGATGGCCAAAGGTGGCTGAGGGAACCCAGCCATTACTCAGCAGTGGTTCATTTGACCTGGCAGGAGAACATCTGATATCTAAACAGTCCCACTCATCCTGAAGCACTCAGAAACCTCTACACTAAATATTTGATGCCCTTGTTTGATAATGTTTATTTTGCTTTCTCCCCACCTGTGTGAGGCTAATATGCTGTGAGTGGGGAAAACACGGGGTAGCACATACCAGAGATAAACCACCAACGTGTGATCTTTTAAAACAGAGATTTATGAGACATCCTATGAAGCTGGCTGCACACACACACAAAAAAAAATTTAAAAGGGGAGATTTATTAGAGAGCCCCGTTCTGCACTGGTCTAAATGCCAGCAGCATAAGAGCTCCCAGGCCTTCCCTGTGTAAGAAACTCGTGCAAATCGTGACACACTCAGGTGACTCACAATTGAGTACCAGGATTTTGATCAGCCTTGTCTGGGTATCAGCTTCTCCACTTCTGCGTGGATGGAAGGGGAGGGGAAAAGCTGAGTTTAACTCAGTCTCATTGCCCTGGATCTGAGGGACTTCTGTGCCCTCTCACCACCCCTTCTGGCCGAGGCTGCTAGAGACAGCAGTGCCAGGGATAGCTCTGCCACGGGCTTGCTAAGTTGATTAGTTTTTCATTCACTGGCCTTACGGACCAGCTCCCAGGGGCTCTTTCACCCTACCAGCTCCAAGAGCAGTTTGGAGAGCAAGGCCTCCAGTCTCCTGAGGTGATCCAACATCCCACGAGGTGTATTCAGTATTCCAAGAAGTACTGATTTCTCTTTTGTGTTCCTTTTCCCACCAAGCCCCTCCCCTCCAGTTTTTGATGTCAAGACATTTACCACAGATCAGGAGAAAACTCTCAGAGCTGGTCTCTGCCTCTGCCTCACCCTTTGCTTGTCTCAGCTGTCATTTACCTCTTTTGACAGCAAGTCTTGGCCTCTGGGCTGATGTGTTTCCTTTCCAGATAGAAAGACCTATGGCCTTCTAAAGAACTGACATTTTCTAGTGATCACTTCTGAGAACCATTCTCAGCTTCAGATTTAAAAGCCCTTCCTCAAAAGCCAGAGCTGGGTGTTGCTTTCTAACAAAAAGTAAATAACAGAGGTGGTCGCAGCGCTGGTTCTGGTGCTCTTGAGCCGAGATAAACCCTTTTTTATCTGCTGGATATTAGAAGCACACCTTGACTTGTGAAAGTTCAGGTGAAATTGGGATAAAAGCTGGAAAGGATGCAGACTATAAGTATGTTTAAAATGTTATCTGTTCTTTCTCAAACATGTCTCCCCAGCTCAGGTATTTACATGCTGATAACCTTTTGGTCCCAACGGTGCTAGAGACTTCGTGCCTTGTATTTCAAAACTGATAAGAAATTGAAAGATGTGGAGCCTCCAAGAAGCATTATGAAAAACAAACCTACCCCTTTTGCCCAAGTTCCTGGGGTTGTTGTGCTGCTCGAACACTGGATTTCTGGAAATTATTTACTGTAAGAAATCTTATGCCCCAAAGAACATAGGAAGGAGATTTCACTTTGAGGACTGATGAAGAGGAGAAGTAGCTGCTTTTGTTATTCAAGGGCTTGGCCTTTGTTCTCCCTTTGATCTGCCACTCTCCTAGATTCCTTCCTATCAGCAGATCAAGGGGAATTTTTATCTTGCTGGGAGCCTTGCGTGTGTGCTGTTAATTTTTATTAAAATCCTTTTGCAGTAATATCAGGAGAAGTTCTGCAACCGACCCTGTCTGTTTTGTCTTGGAGGAACTGAACAGACAAAAACCTCCACATTTTTGATGTTTTAAATAAGCTAGTGAGTAAATATCCTTGGAATGCTTCCCCCCACTCCCCTTTTGAAAAATAATGTGGCCACACCATAGAAGAAGATTGAGCCAAGAGGAGAAATAGAACAAAGTTGGACATATCTGAGGGCAGAGGAAGCTCATGCTGCTGCCTGACTTTCACCGAGCTGGTAGATTCTGAGAGTAAACTTTCTCTGGTGGTGTATAAAATGAGTTCAGCAGATCTAAGGCCAAGCAGAAGTGTGATTTTGCTGGGAAAACAAACACAATCAAACAAACATATATATATAACAAACAAACAAGCAAGACCCATTGCAAGCCAGACCATTCATCACAGACTGGAGATCAGGTGGATTACAGACACTGCATTCCCATCCCTCGAGATCAGGACGGGAAGGAACCTTGGCAGGGTGAAATTTCCTCCTCCATTCCTCACCTTAGGAGCAAACACAAGGGCTGGTTCTCCCAGGGCCTCTCCCTGGCACCTTTCATAAGCTCTCCCTTCAGTGAACAAGAATGAGGACACTTCGGGGATCGGGCAGCTCTGAATTTACTGGCAGAAACACCAGCAGTTTCAGCTTGGTGCTGCTGACCTCTGATCACTGCATTAAGTTTTTATGTTCAAGTAGCTGGTACAAGCCCAGTTTTATGAACTCAGTTTTAAACTCATACCAGGGTCTTCAGAAGGAACAAATTTTAGGCTGTTAAGCTGTTGAAACGATGCTGATACTGACCTGAAATACTCTGATCTTGCAGAGACAGAGCCCAAAAGGCACCACCCAGATGCTGAGCAGATACTTCACACACATCAAATGCATTCGTTTAGTGCCATGCATCCTCTTCTTGTGCTTCCATTAATGTTTCTCCTCACCGAGAGCTGCTGATCACCAAAGACAGTTAATACATTGTGCTTCATCTGGAACAGAGTCCAGGCCAGCAGGGTACCGAGGCCTTGGCACGGCGACAGTTCAGCGAGCCAGATGAGGTTCCACTCATACCTTTCATAGCCAAGACTGTGCAATTGATTTATGTCCAGTGCTGATGATGACAGAAAAGTGCAGGCTTGTTAAACCAGGGCCCTGGGTGTATTTCATGTATGACTGGGCAAAGCTTTACACAGCAGGTCAAAGACAGCACAGAAATTCAGGCCCTTAATAAATACCCACTTCTGCACCTCACTGGAAGGCTGCAGAGGGTATCACCCTCACCAGCTTGGCACTGCCTGCCAGTTGCAGATTCCTGCCTTCAGGCCCCGTCCAGGCCGTAGAGCACCAGCCAGCTGACCTCACACCACCTTCATCAGCTGTTCAGATGGACCTCACCCAAACTGGCCCTGAGGAGTGCTCAGGCCAGAGCTTCCTGCGGGCAAAACTTGCTGCACGCTCGCTTCCAGCACCAGTGTCCTCACAGCAGCTGGGAATGGCTCGACTCAACCGTGTCCTCGGACACAGGTACACGGGCTTGGTCCAGATACCTCAGGAGCATCACTTCCCTCCCAGCTCCAGGAGTGACAGCGAGGGGCAGAAGCCACTGGAGACAGCCCAGCCAACGGTGATACCTCTGATGTCTTTGTAAGGTGCACAAAGCAGAAAGTGTCTCCCCTTCGGAGCACCCAGCAGGACAAGAGCCTCACCCCCTGGGAAATAACCTGTACAGAACCTTACCTGTCTCTCCATGCCTTCTTCCCCTTATTATCCCAGGGGGGGGAAAAAGAAAAGAAAACCCAAAAGCACTAAGATTTTGTGTTTGTGTTTGGACTGTATTATTTTGGGGGGTTTGTTTGTGTTTTGGTTTTTGATGGAGCAGCAGAAACGGTATTAAATGCACAAAGAATGCCTGCTGATTTTCATGGCACTATCAATTTCCTCTCTGGCGTGGAGGAGAGGCAGGGTACGGGTCAAGGGAAAAAAGATTTACTTTTCCTTGATACACACAGCCTTGGCAACACGGTTGTGAATGTTCTGAATTTGTAATAAGCTGCTCCAATAAAAAAAAACCCTCCCCTCGAAGACTTTATAACTTTGTAGGCAACCAGCCTCCCTAATCGAGTCTTACAACACAGCTCACTACTTCATAAATTTGAAATCAATCATAACAGGGGCATATTAAAATAATTTGTATCAGTAGGGACTGATTTAAAGCCCAGCTCCTCATCCATCAACGAGATGCTTTCATTTGCGAGTATATTCCTCCAAACTGCAGGAAAAGCTTCGCCCAATCCATTAATAATCAAGGGAAGAGAGTCTTCCCAGAGCGAGTGGACAAAGGGAAAGGGGAGAATGAGTCTCAGAAACTTGGTATTCTTTAGGAAAAATAAATACTCTGAAAATAATTACGGGAGACAAATGCTGCCACGATTTCTGACCTTTTATCGAAGAATAATTTAGGAAAATTTTCAATACACGAAAATAACATTTTGTTTGCCGTTTTGCATTAAAGGGGAGAGGGGCCAGGGGAAAAAAAAAATACAAAAAAAATCGGAAGGCGATAAACCCATCGATTTCCCTGGGGGAAGTTAAGCGAGGGAATGATNGGAAGTTAAGCGAGGGAATGATTGATCCTTTGGAAACTGCCAAAGAAATAGACACCGCTGATGCAAAGGGAAGGATTTCCACTATTTTCCCTCTTTTCTC
>VWZY01003047.1:0-63087 GCA_013399075.1 Chloroceryle aenea
AGCCCGCTCAGCACCTCTGAGGACAAAGTGCTCCTGTGTTTCCCAGGCCTGTGGTTTGAGCTACCCCTTGCCACAAATTTAGGACCACCAGTGCCTGCAGGACCTGTTGCTTTTTCCTCAGCTTCAGTATGTGGGAGCAGCAGACCTCTGCTGGACTCGGGATCCTCCCTGCGGCTCTTTGTAAGAGGAGTAACAAGAATAAGGTCCTCGCACCAGGCCTTGCAGTCCTGGTGTCACTGTAAGGTAAGAGAGCCAACACCTCAGTAACTGGGCAAACTGTGGAAGACAGCAGACACAGTTCAGTTGGCTCACATCCCCGACAAGCCGGGTCTCTCACCAACACCAAAACCATTTTGCCATTGTGGAACAGTACATGTGTTTGGCTGTTAATAACAGTTTATTTGGGAGGTTTGGTGAACGTTCCTGCATGGTGGAGTCATTTATAACTTACTTTACTGTGGTGTGCGTCAATTTGTTGTGTTTTTTTTTCACCAATTACTTAACAATTTCTGTTCCCAGAGCAAAGGAGAAGGGTGCTCTTTGATCTGGAGTGATGGTTTGTGGTTTGTTTTTTTTTTTCTTCTAGCCCAAAATAGAACAGAACTAGTAAGAGTTATGTTGAGTTCATGGTTGATACTGGTACTTGGACAAGAATGTTGTGGGAAGATAAGGTGCTAAATAAAGTTAAACAAAAACAACACTGCTAATTGCAGGTCCGTTGAAATGACAGGCTGCACACATGGTAGGGGAACTGGGTAAGATCCTTCCCTGGTGTAAGCAAGCCAGGCTGTACACTCTTGTAAGATGCTAATTTACAGCCGTGAAGGATCTGACTTCTTCTTATAAATA
Source organism: Chloroceryle aenea (assembly GCA_013399075.1). Lineage (NCBI taxonomy): Eukaryota > Metazoa > Chordata > Aves > Coraciiformes > Cerylidae > Chloroceryle > Chloroceryle aenea. The sequence goes on from VWZY01003047.1 coordinate 850, forward strand.
CAAAACCAGAAGGGTTAAAAAGAGAATTTGCGAAACTTGTTTCCAGAGCAATAATGTACCAACCAGGCTTTTCTCACCACCACCAAAGCAAGAAGAAAAACTAGGTTAATAAAAACAAGCCTTTCAAAGGAGACTTTTCCTGCGTCTGGTCAAAAACAGAGCCAAGTTTCTCTATTTTGAGAAATTGTTCTTTCTTGCAACAAGCCTGCAAGAAAAATGACTAATGGAAGAAAGAATGTCATTGCTACCCTTGAAGGCTCACTGTTTGAGGACTAGCCTGATAAAGTCTTGATATCAAAGTTAACAAATGCGTTTCTGTATGTAAGTGTTCCACTTTGTTTTAAAGACCAATATATCGTCTGGGTTATACAGGACCTTATCCTGGAGCCAGCTACAAAATGTAATTGAGAGAGTTCAGCAAAACAGGATGGTGTATGCTCATAGGTACATTATGTTGTTCTTCACAAACCGTTTTCAAAGTCTTTAAAAACTATCGTGGCAGTTGTGGTTTATGTTGTTGTTTAGCCCTTTTTTAAGAAAGCAGATAATAGAAACCCTAAATATATCCAAAGCTAAGAAAATGGAATCTCTGTATTCCTTACGCAATTTCCTTCCAAAACAAAGGTTAGAGAGGTAAATAGCCAAAAGCAGGGAAGGAAATTTTAAAGAACTATATTTGATCCTCAGTGTTCAGTGAGAAACTGCTCCAAGCATCCAAAGTTCATTTCAATAGTTTTTCCCACTGCAAAATGAGAAGCGTCTCAAACATATTCCATAGCCCAATATATTGAACCACTTCTCTGGTCAGAAATATTTTCGTAAGTTTTTGGTTCAGACCTCTATTGTTGGCTAAATCTTTCAAAGGATCATCACAAAAAAAGGGATTTTTAAAATATTAAAAAATAGGATTTAGGCAACATCTAAACATCTTTTCCCTGGAGTCAAGGAATTGATCAAAATCTTCTTTTTTTAATGTGTCACTCCAGGATGATGACATTTATTTTATAGTAGAAGTAATTTTGTTAGATGATTCCCCATTACTGAAGGCTAAAACATCTGTACAGTTCAAAACAACAGACTTATTATAGCAGAAGAAGTGAAACAAAACAACAAACAGCGAGCACAGTGTATATAAATGGAAGAGCTAAAAATGGGAAGAGGAGGCAGATGAGTGTTCAGATATGTTTATAGAGGCAGGTAGCTGAGCTTTGAGAGTGAAGAGAGTAGGAAAATCCATTGGATAAAGAGGATATAGGTTTTAAATACCAAGGTGGAACTGCGACACTGAATTGTTTCTTGGAACAATAATAATTTTGTCTACTTTGAGTATTTACAGAACTGTAGTAGAATGAGTAACAACCATGATATTTGTTGTTTCACAGTTTGCAAGTACTGTTTAAATCTTTATGTCTTTAAGATGATTTTGATTCTAGAAATGAGCTGTCACGAGTCACTAAAGCCTGCTGATAATACACCAGCAAAGCTGATGGTAAAGCTCCCAGTTCCAGTAGTTTAACCAGAGCAGGACTGAGGAAGCCTTTCAGAAAATCCCATATATGCTTGCTCAGTCTCACTTCAAATTGCTTTTACTTTGTCTTTTGGACACTTCGGGCTATAGTAGATCAGAAATGTTTGCACCAGCTTTTTGGCTCGTCCCAAATGATGACCTGTGTTATGCCTGCAGCATCACCTCAGGATGCTCATTACGCTGGGTGCCTGCCACAGTGCCGTGTAAGATCCTGCTGCTAATTCACTGCTGGACGGTTATGAGCTGGGATTGCTGCAGCCAATTATAAAGAGACACCTTGATATTTTTACATGGTTACTTCCCTGTGGAAGCTGAGGCTCAAACAAACAAAGTATCTGAGTGTTCTCTGTCTTCTGAAAGCCCTTAACACTTACATTGTAATTACAGGTTGCACCAGTTCTGCACTGGCATAGAAATCATCTTGTTTGCTGTTAGATTACTTTGGGGGATGGTTTTTGTTTGGTTTGTTTCTTCAATGCTATTTCTGCCCAGCTATAGTAGGGGACACGTTGAAGACCTTTTTTCAAGGAGAGGAAAGAGTTGTTTTGTCTTAATATTTGGATTATTTTTCTTGAATCAGACCTAATATTTTGTTGCATCCCATTTCCTGGAGAATCCCCAGTTTAATCAAGTCAGTAGATCATTTAAAAAATGATGAAAGTAAATGTGACTCAGTACTGAACTGAGAATAAAGTCCTGGGTCGTTTATATATTTTCATATGGCAATATCTGTAACAATAACTTCCAAAATATTCTCTATCAATTAAAAAATGCTGTCCACAGAGTCCTGTCATTACCTTAAAAATGTTCCTATGAAAACCTGCAAAACAACTAAGTACGTACATCTCAGATATAAAAAGCTTGAAAACACAACAGTAACCTGTTGAGCAAATAGACCTCAGCCTTACGGCTCAAAGCAGAGGCAAGGAAAGCAGAAAGAGGTCAAAGAGTTTGCTTCATGTTTTAAATCCTGGGAAGTCTATGGCTTAGTCATTTCAGTGGCGAGATGGGGAGGTGTATATAAGGTTTCATTCATTCATCAAGCTGCAATTAAGAGCAGTTTTCTGAATGCCTGTACACATATTTCTTTGGACACCCTGGTAAACTTATTTTCCATCCTTTTTAATCCATCACTATCTATTAATATGCAACCAGTATACTTTTATGCAAGCTTAACTTTAGGTTTTAAATTTAAGCACAGCCTTTGTTACAGGCTCTTGATTACATTCATGCCTCTTATGTATAAATCCAGCAGCTTTCCCCTGATGACAGGCATTGCTACACAAACAGCCTATGCAGCACACGAGGAGAAACTGCAGATCTGGAGAGTGTAGGTCATTTGGGGCTGCAGTATGCCCCAAAATCCTGACCATTAAGAATAAAATTCCCGTAACATGCAGTAAGAACTTTGTCCTTCTCCAGTAGTGCCTTGTGGTCACAGAGCTGCGCAGCTAGTGAGAGTCCTCAGGTTAGTTGAGCTCAAGTTTTCCTTCTAGTGAATTTTTTCCAGCTTCATTGACCAGGAAGATCCACTGTTCCTGTGCCATTGCTCCTCCTGCAGTTTAGGCTGGTCTATTAACCATTGCTATCTCAGCTCTCTCTCTGAGTCAGCAAAAGCAGAAGCACCATCAATTTCTAGGGAAGGTGACAATTTTGACATTCATTCAAAAAACACCGCAGCACAGTGCTGGGGGTTAGGACAAGTGCTGCATAGAAGGGCACAGGAGATGTTCATCCGTAAGAATTACAGGGATTACAGGATGGGCAAATTATATCCCAGACTCACTCAATAAATTGTTTCCTGAAGACTGAACCATACAGTTGGTCTACTCTGAAATGCTGCCTTCAGGGACACATTAACCATCTACAGACAGAGTAAGAGTCAGAAAACCAGAAATAAACCCATGTTCCTCCTCTTGGAACAAATTTGCAAAGCAGGAGCAACCTAACAAGTTAGCAGTCCTAAATCAGAGACCTTCCCATAAAGACTGATCACTGTCAAAAAGACACACTTTTAAAAGGTGTTTATGCAGCCTGCTCTTCTGTCAGCCTCTTGCAAGACAAATGGGGCAGACAGAAAATTTTCTAGTCAGAAAGTTTAAACTGGCTTTCAACCCCCTCGCAGTTGGGTTATTTTTAACCACAGATGCAGTAAGAACAGGAACCTGGTCAGGAGAGAGAAGAAACCCTGCAGGAGATGGCAGCGCACACCAGAGAGCTGCTGACAATCCTGATGAACAGCGTCTGCTTGAATGCTGCCTTGCTGCACGGTTATAATCTCTTTTGACATTGTTTCATAAGGTTTTTAAACATAGTGGTGCTCTTTGGGGAAAGAATGTTGCTGTCTATCAGGGCTCAGGTTTGAAGTCCTAATGTTTCAAGAAAGTTTCTGTGCATTTGTTTGGACTTGAGGGCACAGGTATTTTCTTTTTGGTTTTGTTTCCACGTGTTCAAAGTTATGCATATGTTTAAATACTTAACTGCTCTGCAACTTACATTTAAACCTTGCAAGGTGAAATATATATAGAGAGATGCTCTTTGTTCATAGGATCAGTCCTGCTATTTGCAATAATATTTCTATTCTTTTATTCAACAAAAAAAGTGTCCAAAAGACAAAGTAAAAGCAATCCAAAGCAAGACTGAGCAAGCATAAATCTGCAACAATGTTTGGTAGACTCTTCTTTCTTCTTGTTAATGATCACTTGTTGATATGAAAGGTCAGTATCAGCCAACTGGAATTTTGCTTTAAGTCAATAAAGATCAATTTTTTTCTACAATGTTAGCCCGTTCTATCTGCTGTTGGTGACCAAAAGATTCCAGGTATAAGTGATTCTGAAGAATTCAAGTCCTTTCTTGTTTTGGAGAAGGACTTTAGGGCAGAGCCCTTGAAGGGCTCACTGGCAGTAAGAAGGTGGAGTCAGAAATGTAGCTGAACTGCTTTGGTACCTCACATTTTTATACCTCCCTCTCAATGCTTTTTTTCCTGCTTCCAATCAATCTTGAATAAAGTGTCAGTAGGAAGAAAAAAATAATAATACTAGTGAAAGCCTGATAAAACTAAGAAGGGATAACTTTAGAAGATCTCTGTCATGACTGCTGACAGCCAGACACACCTGTGTGCACACACGTGTGTATTCTCTCCAGGCTGCTTCAGCAGTGTCCCGCCCTCCCCAGCCCGATGACGTGGAGAATCATTCAGAAACATTCCTAACTGAAAAAGGATTCTCTGAGGAGTGCTCCAGAAGAGAAGACTAAAGAGGCTGACAACGTCCACTGCGACGTTCATTTTCATCACTAAGGCAGATGTGATGCATTCTAATCTCAGAACAGGCCTTTGATTGCTCACCTAATGCTGTACAGGGTACAGTATGCGGATCCTGACACATCCAAAGGTGTCTGAGGGCAGAGTGGCTCACAGCATTCCTCAGATTAAGAGATCATTACATCACCTTCTTGCATCAAAAGAAAATTCTCCTCCTTGCATGAGTCACAAACCCTCTCTGTCCAACTAAAACCAGTATCGAATAACACTGCTGAATAAGCTCCAAATAACTAAACTTTTGAAATTCTGAAATCCCCTGCAGATTTTTGCTCCATAGTTACTTAGAGACAGGACTGTGCTTAATAAAAGGATGTTCTGGTATTTCAGGAAGGGTTTCACTCTTAGCAGCTGAGAAAGAAATCACTGGTTATCAGTAAATCTCTTCCTGGTCAAGGAACACTTCCTGCCTGTGACCGTGTTAATCTGTAACATATAATATCCTACTTCACACGTATGGAATGACATGGGATAGATAAACATTCTTCTTCAGCAGGGCCTACTTGGCAACCCACTCGTGATGTTGGGAGTCACCAGTCTGCCAGCTGCATGTAACTGTTGTTGAATGTGTCTTTTACTTGCAGGTAGTTCACTAGAAGACTTCAGTGGAAGGTTATATACTTGCAGTGCAAGGAATAGAACACTAACTCTGTGGCAGAAGTAAAGATTTTTCAGTTAATCTAAGAGCTTTCTAATGCCCCAGCCAAAAAAACCAAACAAGCAAACCAACAAAGAATAACAGAAAAGGTACTAGCAGTGTCTCCTCCCCTGCCACTACACCTTTTCTCAACAAGTACCCTCTCAATGCAAACAAAATGGAAACTCTAAAAGTCAGTGGATAGACCACAAGAGACCTGTGCAACAGTCAGCTCTGCCAAACTGGAATTTCAGGTTGCTTTCATCTCACAAAATAAAGAGTTTTCATTTTGCTAATACCATTCTAACAGGTAAAAATAAACAATGTAACATAATTTAAGGCCCTGCAGAAATTCTTTTCACCCTTTCCATAACTGTGATTTAATGCCAAATCCTAGCCCCATCCCTGACCTTTTACTAATTGGGTTAATCACAATTCCTGTCTTCATGTCTTCAGTGTCTCAGAAGCACAGTCACTTATCCTAGCAGGATTTCATGTTCTATGATAGCTATGCTAAAGCTAAAGCTTTGCTCTGCAAACCCCCAAAGCTTTGTGTGAGAACACCACCACAGCTACTTCCACGGTAAAAGGGAACAGCAGAGTGCCCTCATCCTTTCCCTGATTGCCAGTTACAACCCCAGTGATCCAAATGGTAGTGTAACTACCTTTTAGGAAGCACTTGCATGCATGGGGAGGAACTAAATTCATTAACTGGGCTATTAAACTGCTGATAAAATTTGAAATAAGCTAAGGGCTCTGCTAAAGTACCAGTCAGTGAGAAGCTGACCTTATTAATTTCAGAGTGTCCACACCACATCCAAATCCTACTCTTCTCAGAAACTCTGGAAGTTGTTTTGTACTCCTCAAAAGAACAACATCTCACTGCTAAATTGACAAGTCTCTTGAAAGCGGATGTGCCAACCTCACTCATTCAGCAAAGAGGAAACAACCCTCCGAACTCACATCCTACCAGCAGAAAAGAAGTTGCTTTTTCTTGACAGAAATCTCTGAGATACTCGTTAACTCATATTTCCTACCATTTCAGAGCTCATTATCAGCAAACGATGAGCTTTTGACCTGCAAAGTTTTTTGGTTTTCTGTAAGGACACTTAACACTTTAAAATGGCATTTGCAAATGTTTTTGTGTATTCTATTCCTGGAGGTCCCTCTAGTGGCTAAAGCATCAAGTTTTACCTGGTCTGGCCTAAGAGGTTACAGGTGTTCTGTCTCTCTCTTTTTTTTTAATATGTCTCATAATAGACGTCAATATTTTCTTAACATTGATAATTTCTCCTAAAAAACCTGAAAGTGGAATAAAAAGAGTTGTCACATTAAGAATACAGAGAAATAACTGTCACTTTAAGAATTAGGAAGTTGTTTCATACAGTTAGAAAATTAGGTGTTACTTCTTGCAAGCTTGCCCAACTTTGCCTTTCAGCCACAGTCACAGTTGAGTTTGCTTTGCTTTTTTTTCTTGTACAGGTTTATTTTATGGCAAGGAGAAGTAATACCTTATTGGAATGTCCTCTGACACTTCATTTGAGAAGGCTTGTTCAGGTATGACATTTGATTGAATAATCTGATGTGTAAACTTCTTTTTGGGGTACATATCTTTTTAAAGACAAGCTGGAGGTACTCTCTGAGGAGTAAGCTTGCATTTAAAATGCAGAGATTTTTAGACACCGACAACTTTGGTTCTAAATTACAGGGTAAGGAAAGACAAAGTTTGTAGCTGTCAGTCATTTGTTGCTACTTCTTTTAAACTGGGGGTGCCTAGGTGACTAACAGGCACATCTCCATGTGAAGTCTAGGCTCAAGCCTATCATGCAAGTTAAAATGCCCCCACCCGTGACCAGAACGGGTGGGTGACTGTAGACTTCCCTTTAGGGGAAGTACACTGGTACAGAGATGACATCTTAAGCTTCTCACGACCCTCTCATTCTGCTGTAATAAGAGCAAGGGCTGTTTATCTCAAGGTGCCAGAAGCATCTACAAAGACTGAAGACTCAGTATCACTGCTTGCTGCTTTATTACAGCCACATAAATGGTGACCAGAGAACTGTTCATTGAAGTGCAACATTTTAAGCTAAGGAAGAAATGGGACAAAGCAGCTCATAGAAATCAGGCTATTTTTGAATCCAGGAGACCTGATACACTAGAGGGAGGGTGATTCAGTGACTTGTTTTGATGCAACAAAACCCGTAATGCAACTCATTTACTTACCTGCTATAGACAGGATCAGAATATGGTAATAGGATGCAGTTGGGGATCTGACCCTAGCATCATTTCCATACTGACTTCAGTGGACTTTGCAGGCTGTTTTCAATACAGAAGGCCCTCTTGTTCAGTTTTTACATGGTCTTATAGATTATTATTAGCAGCTGGTGAATCTGTTAAAGAATAGTGCAGGAGTGACCCTTGTCTACGAGTAGTGTAGTTCAGGACTCCACAAAATGCTAGTGATGGGGTAAAAATAAGATAATATTTTCTCAGAAAAAAGCTGATGGCTTTGCCCACGTTTCCCATTGAAAACATGTCTGTGGTTTGACTTCTGTTAATCGTTTAGGCAAATACTTAAAAGAGAATAGCACAATATTTTACATCTACCATTACAAGCAACAATACATGAAAATAAAGCCCTAATAAACTTAGTAGTTTGACAGGTAGCTGTCAGTGAAGAAGGAAAAGATGAAAACAAAAAGAAATGGTCTAGATTTTAACTTGAAACATTACTAGTTATTATACAAATCTGGGTAAGAAATTATCAAAGAGATCACCAAATTCCTGTAAGTATATTGAATTTAAGAAAATATTTTCAGTCCTCCATCAGAGGAGAGTTCCAGTCTCTAACGCCAGACTTGAGTGACCAGACTTCAGTTCCCAGTTCTCCCACAGACTTCCTGTGGGACCTCTGGTGTGTCATTGCTCTTATATGTGCCTCAGGTTCTTAATTTGTAAATGGGATAATAGCCCTGTCCTCCTTCGTAGCTCTGATGAGAAATGCAGTTGCATGTTATGTGCCCAGATTTGCTGGGGAAGAGGAGAAACAGGATTAGTCAGGGTATGGGTAGGGATCATTTGGAACACTGCACAAAGTTCTGGTGTGCAGACAGAACTAATAACATTGGGGTTTCAAATCAAGACATCGTGTTTTGAGTGGAAACAAACAAATTTGAATGAATGCTTTCTGCTGCTGATACCATAGAGAGATGTTGTTCCCCCTGCCTTGCATTCGCTGTGAAACTTTATCATGTGAACAAACACAGCAATGGACATAACCTGGCTTATCAGCCACACAGTAACAGACTGACTTGTCACTGGCAACACTGATCTTTTCAGTTCCAGGCCAATAGGACTACAGCTGTCATGCAGGTGAGCCACTGACCACTTGGCTACTCCGATGTTGGTCTAAGGGGCCGCCCTGGCCCCAGACTGTGACACCATTATACAAAGCAAAGATAAATACAGCCAGTCACCACATCAGTGGCTGGAATTAATAATGGAAGGGGGAGAAATGGAATCGGTTGAGGATGCAGCAACACAAATGTTATGTTAGAAGATGCAGTTCAACTCGGTGTGAATTCAAATGCAAGTTTCACCTTATAAGACAGAAGAATGTAAGTAGTAAGTCATGGCACATACACAGGCAGTGTGAGCAAGACAGTGGGAAGAGCTAGATAAGCAGTGTCAGAAATTTGCAGTACAGCAGGTGCATTCATCAGCTTACAAAAGTTTTAATCTCAAGCATCTGCAAGATCATAATCAATTATTAATTATTTCCCTCTTAGCAGGTTGCCGTGAAGGCTGGAAAGCTACCAGGAAGAGAGAGAGATGCATGGGTGTAATGACCGGTCAGAGTGGCTGGAAAGCCTTATTAGAGCTCTCCAGAAGAGGTAATGAAACTGTCTAGGAAATGGGGAAATAATAAACACATTTGCTTTGGGCAGAAGGGAGGGCATGCTGGGGGGAAAGAAGAAAATAAATAAATAAATCATTTTCTTGACAGAACACTGAAATTTCAGTAGTACTTAGAAAGATTAAAACATACAGGATTTCAACAGAGAAGACACCTGCAGAAGAAGAATAGAGAACAGTCCAAGGGACTGAGACAGTTCTAACTCAGGGTCTGGTACATGAAGAGTTTATTCTCAGGCCCAGCATTGCTCCGTAATTGTAGATTAATCTAAGAAAGCACTCAGCTCTGTGTTAGAGATGTGAATGACCAGAATTACATCAGAAAACTGCTGCCTGGGCTATGGCTTTCCCAGTCTCAGCACCAATGCTTTCTGACAAAGCCATTAGTCCATCTGGACAGAAGAGCCAGGGCCTTAACACCATCCATTACAACCTGAACAGCTTTCAGAGAATATTCCTTGATGAAGGTCCTGCCTAATTTCAGCAACTGTCACTATTGTAACAAATATCAGAGATAAAGGACTTTTTATGACTGTGAGATGCTTGAGATTCAACCAGGAAGAGATTGTTGGGACCAAATGATGCTGTGTGAGGCAGAAACCAGATTAATACAACTCGCAAAGTTTGGCTGTTGAAGAGGAAGAGGCATCCCTAGAGTAGTCAGGAGGCATATTATGCTTAATGGGTTTGTTGGCTGGTTTGACCATAACTTTAAGAAGGCCTTGATGAAATAAAAAACCCCAAACCACAAAGTCCCTGTTGACTAAGAAAGGAAATCTTGTTGCATTCATCTATGATTACCAAATCACTTTGGGCAGTTATGGAGCAAAACCTTAGAGATGAGAGGGAATTTTTATAAATATTTTTGTCCATTCCTTCACCTGTAAGTTTCAGCTCAATAAAAAGCAGATGTTTCAAGCAGGAAAAAAAATAACAACCACCCCCGAAAAAAAACCCAAAACTGTGCCTTGCAGGTTTCTAATCTCCTCATTCATTTGGATCTGAACCTATCTGATAAGTGCCAGAGAGCAGATTGGCCATGATTTCCTGCAACTGTGCATTAAAAATCAATACTGTCCTGAGGAAAAAAGAAAGGGCAGGCTTCCTTGTAGTGGATCATAGGCATATATTTGAAAGCTAGGCTTGGCAGGGCTTGCTGTATTCAAGAGATGCAAATTCAGGGAGGGGGGGAAGATTTAAAACCCACATAATAACACATCCAGTGGAGCTGATTTCTAAAGTGCAACAGGGCCTGGTGAACTCAGGTGCCTGAAATTCACAACCACATCCAAATGGAGCTTCAGGTTTGTAATCAATGGCAAAAAAGAGAGAGATTCACATTTTAACAATGGAAAACCTTAGGGGAGAGCTGATGAACAATTTTGCCCCTACCACACAATGCACAAAATCATGCCTGCATTTTGTTATATTTTAGAAACAAAACAGTTATTTTCCTAAGGATTGGAATATTCAAAGTACACCTTGTATATGGCTTATGCAAAATGATTCTCGGTTTTGAACATACTTCCCCTTCGAGCTTAAGGAATTTGCCTAAAGCACTGAACAAGCATTTACAAACAGGAGATGTGAAAGCAGCCCCACAACGAGTCACAGTGAAGGGGCTTTCTTTGTCCCTGTAAAAACTGGTCTTTCCTATAAAAGAAAAGAATGCATGGATACAAGCACAAAATCAAAACCAAACCAACCAGCCAAATACCCAAACCCAATATTGTACCCCTGACAAACTCAAGCTCAGGTAAAGATTATTTTAGCATAGTTTGTGAAGTGAAATTTGTAACAACTGTACTTCGCTTAGTGCTAGAGGCCAACTTTGTGAAGTCAGCTGTTGGCATCAAGAGAAACATCTGTGAATATCTGCAGATTCTACTGGTATACTATATTAAAGACCTTAATAAATGAATGATCTGAGCATAACCACAAGAGATTATTTCAAGCCTTTCAAGAGGTGGCACCTTTTATTTTCTAATACTTCTGCTTTCAGAAGTGTTCACTGTGTGCTTTGCTTTTCATAGCGCTCATTTGCCAGCGCTCACGCACAATGCAGCTTCCACTAAAATGTTCAGGTGTGGCTTTGTCTGCTTATCTCAACATTGCCCTTCCTGAAGCACTTGTTTTCAACTGGAACTATTCCCACCTTCTTGTATTTTCTCTCTGCATGAGCTCTGGCTGTGGGTTTGGCAATCCCTTATTTCCAGGGGTTGGCGTGTCGTGCCATGTACCACATTAGTGAACCAATTTTGCTGAAAAATGACCTGGCAATAATCAGTTTCTTTTTAAAGTGAACTCAGCCTGGTTCACCGTGAGGCCACACAAAGAGCAGTGTTGGCACAGCTTCAAAGTGGCCAGCCACACTGTGGGAACGGAGCAGTGAAGGTCCAGGAGGGTTTGGAGCTCGTGGCAGCCTCCCCCCACATCCCATGTACAACACGCTGTGTAAGCACAGCCAGTTCATTTATTTTAATTGAGCAGTGTTGCTGTGTGTTTTCTCTCATCTGTTCCATCTGCTCCTTCCATTGTTTACTTACCTGATCTCTACACTTCCTCTGTATCACCTCTCCAGTCTCTCAGGTTTTCTCCCCAGAATAAATCTGCTCCTAGGAAATTCCCTGGCTGACATCCTTATGCAAATTTCTGCAAACTCACTAAAAGTGAATTATTCAAATAGCCCCCGGTGCTCTTTCCTGTGTTAAGCACATGAAGACAGAAACAAAAAAAGACAAAGTGTCTATATTTGCATTAGCATTTTGAACGTTCATTTGTTAAAGGCCTGGTGCTAACCCTAGCCAAACTGAAGCATAATTCACTCTCCTAGAAACTGATGAGAAGGCTCCTGCAAATACTCGATTTGCCTCCCATCCTTGTGTCCTGGCAATTGCAGGAAGGATCAGGCTCCAGAGGCGTACCCCAGAAATGGCAAAACAAAGCCCATGCTGGTTCAGTAACAAGGCTCTCTTCCCACACATCGTTTTAGAGCTTGCTAAAAATAATTTTGTTCCAATTATTGCCTGTGCACAGATACAGTAAAAGAAGAATTACTGGAAATAATCTTCTATGACAACTGCTGTTCTGGAAAGAAGACTGACGACACGGATGGTTTTAAAAGCATATAGTGGGGCCAATTCACATTAATATAACCCAAACTTATATTTTACTAGGCCACTTCCATGCTTTATTTCTTCGTGTGATTTTTGCTTCAAGTTTCTTGTTTCTATTCACATTTGTCTGGCCCCATGTCTACCAGGTCAGGAAATCTCTGGTTCGTGAACACATTCCCAAGGTTGCTGTCAACCTTGGCTAGCCTCTCTCTCTGTCCTAGTCAGACGACAGAGAAACCTCCCCATCAGTTATTTGCTGTACACTTGTTACATCCCTCCAGCTCCCAGCAGCTCTTCTTGTCCCTCCTGTCTGAACGTGAGAGAAGTGCAGTGCACTACAGTTCAAGTTACACTTGTCATGACAGTCACATTTCTTTTGTTCCCTTTTTCTATTTGTGCAGCTCTCAAAGATTTATTTGTGACAGGCATGACAAAGCCCTGGGCAGGACAGCTGGCCATGGTTTCTGCTGGGGTATTTCACCATCCCTAGGTCTTTATGCTTTATTTAGCAATTCCTTGGCAATCACGGCAAATGATTCTGCTTTGTCATTAGGCTGCAATGCAGAAACATTTCATGCATCAGAAATCTGAATGTGCTAATTCCTGACAAACAGTTTGCAAAGCTGCAGCATAAATATAAGCAAGATAATGTGTATAACAGGACACAGATGTATAAACATCAGTCTCTCACACAGATACGTATGCATTTATTTTCTCTAACAAATACTTCTTGTCTCACACCACGTATTTATATTCTCACATCAGGTTTAATTATTTTTTTCCCCTTTCTGGATTCTAGTTAATACCTTCTCACACCTCCCCTTCCCTGTTGCATTTACCCTTGATTAAAATACTGGGTTTGTTTCTTCACATTTAAATACTCACACTAGTTAAAGTCCATCCTGTTCATCTGAAATGGAATATGAATTTTGCAGTCTTGACCCTGCCCATCACTTCTCTGGTCTTCTTCCTTCTGATCCCTCGCATCTGCTTCATTCCTCACATTTACTGTTTTAATTCAAAATAGGAATGAAAATGTGGCTGCTATTGGAAGCTCCATGACACTGTTGCTGGCACTTGCCCAGTAAACTCACTGATGCAATATTCCTTGAGTGAGCACTTGCACTAAAGTCAGTAGGAGCATTTCCATGAGTGAAGTTACATAAGTATGTGTGTATCTGGAGAATCAGAGCTGCAGACCCAGATCCAGCTCTTAGGGTTGCGGTAACATGCAGGTTAAGGTCAAGTTCTTTGGGTCACTATGTACAGACTCCATCACAATTGAGGACTTTTGCCTGGTTGCTTTACTTGCTCCCTAACCAGTGGTATAAGGGTTTAATTCTTTCCAAGGAAGCATTTCTTGGAGCATGATTAGTTTGGATCCCTGGGCAGCCTTGTTCCTTATTCTCCCCTTGAGCCTGTTGCTTACTGCCCTGGCCACAGACAGGAAGAACACATCTTTCCAATCATCCCTTAGCACTGACAGGCTCTTACATTCTCCTTTTCCCTTAGAATCACAGACTGGTTTGAGTTGGGAAGGGACCTTTCAAGGCCATCTAGTGCAACCCCCCTGCAGGGAGCAGGGACATCTGCAACTAGAGCAGGGTGCTCAGAGCCCTCTCCAACCTCACCTGGAATGGTTCCAGGGATGGGCATTGATCACCTCTCTGGGCAGCCTGGGCCAGTAAATCTCCCTCGTTAGCATAAAGATTTCTTCCTCTCTCCAGTCTAAATCTCCCTCTTTTAGTTTAAATTCATTACCTCTTGTCATGTCACAACAGGCTCTATTAAGAAGTCTGTCCCCATCTTGCTGACAGGACCCTTGAAGTCCTGAAGGGCCACAAGAAGGTCTCCTCAGAGCCTTGTCTTCTCCAGGATGAACACTCCCAACTCTCTCAGCCTTTTTTCATAGGAGCAGTCTTCTCTGCTTTTGGTAACACAATTCTAATTTGCTCAAGGTTTCCTTTTCCTTCAGTGCAAGGTCTGTTCTTGTTGTTGCTCCTGCTCAAGCCTTCTCCAGCTCATCTGTAATTCCCTTGAAACCTGGCACCAAACCCACACAGAGTATTGCAGCTAAAACTGTTCTGCCAGCCAGCTGAGTACTTCGCACAGGCCATCCTCTTGATCCTGTCCTAGATAGCATTTCTCTCTTGCAAACACAGCATAGCATTGCTCACTGAGGTTTGGTCTGCCTGTAACCCTTAGATCCTTTCCAAGAGGACCATGATTTAGCCACTTGTGTGTTGGAAGGTGATTGCTCCCGCTCAAGCAAAGTTCACTGTCTTAGTCTCTGCTGCTCTTTCCCCCTTGCTATTCACTTGCATTGTAACCGTGAGCCTTCTCTTTTTCTGACCACGAGCTAAGGCTCACTTTTTGTTAGGATTGCTCACTCACCTGCACCAGTAAGGACACAGTAACTGGTGCAGGCTTCCTTTGCTCTGCATGAAAGCTTCATTTAAAATTCATAAGCAATGGATTTGCTCCATCTGCTGCCGAAGCTGGGGGTGGCTTTATGACTGATTTAACATCAACAATACTGGGCCTACTGTATTGCTATATTTAATCACTTCACCTACATATTCACGTGAACTTTTTGAGTGGGTGGTGGAACCAGATTAAAGTTCCGGGTGTGTCCCAGCCTGCCGATCAGCGTACTAGTATGAAGGAGAATTCGTACTACTGCCAAGTCCTGAGAGCTAATGACTGCCATACGCCTACTCTCCTAGTAGAGTCATGACCTTTGAAGACAACAATTGAGGTCAAGCCATCCCTTGACTAGAGCCATTTTCACATGATATGTTTGAAATGGTCAAATGTGACCTCTCTTCCTTCCATGGGCACAGCCTAACTCTGGGTAAAACCTAAAGGAAGGGTGAAACGGACCCACATTCTTGCCACCCATCTGGAGGTGAATCATCTGTCACTTGTTACCACACGAGGAAGAAGAACTGCACATTCACAGTGGGCTAAGAGGCAGTGACAAGAGCTGGGAAGAACCTGTGGAAAGCGGGGGAAACATCAAGAGAAGTTGTAGGGGAAAAAGAGGCTGGGGACAGAAGGAATGGCGGAAGAGGGGTGGGGAAGAGAGGGAGGAGAGTCCTGAAAGAGACGTACATAGGTGTCAAAATGTTTGTCTGTTATTCTGATCTCATTACTTTTTCTGGATAAGTCCTTCGGAAAAGAATCCCCGTAGGGATTTCCCTTGTAAAGTTTCTCTACAGCTATCACAACCGTCCCTCTGAAGTTATACCTCCCTGCCAGTTTCCTATATCCCAGAAACCTAGAAAGCCCAAATTAAGAAGTTAGGACCAGCCAAAATGAAGAGATAAACAACATTAGCACCTGCTAACTCCAGCACCACGAGAACGGGTTGTACAATGGTACAATTCTAAGATCCCACTTAGGAGGTTAAAGAAATAATGATTCACGAGACTGGCTGACACCTGGAATGGTTTAATCAGGCCATCCCTAACGTCAGTGACATTGACTCACATTTCCAGATGTAGGTGGAACTGGCAATTGTCTTTTCCTCATAATTGTCTTAACTTGCTTTGCTAGTTAGAAATAGTTTTCTAGGTTATATTTCAAATCTGGTTATCATTAGAGGTACATTCTTTCCATAGATGTTTGTATTTATAGTCAATAGGAACATCTAGGACAGAATTTGACCTACAAACTTAAATACATAGCAGCAGCCTAGATAGAAAAATCTGTACTTAAGTCTGAACCAGAACTAAAGCAAGATTTCTCAATATATACATATGTACAGAAAACTGAAAATGGGAAGGAATGCATTTTGTGGCTTCCCACCCCTGAAGTATTTCTGATTGCTTGCTTTGAAGTAATCTTCTCATCAAATTTAGTATAATGGCATTCTCACAGATAATGGAGCGGAAAAAAACGTAAATATTACTTAGACCCATCTCCTCTTCCTGTCTCTCTACTCTTTCCCAAGGCATGGACTCCTTCCAGAGCCTTGCAATTAAACAATACTCCGTGATGTTATCGTGATGCAAGCTGGCCGCAGTTAGGCTGACTGCAATGGAATGTCATGACTTTGACCACAAAGATTTGACCCAATTACTGTGACCTGACACACTTGCAATCTAGTACAGCCTGAAGAGTCAAAGCAGTAGCCCCTGAAAGCACTAGAGATTTACCTGAAAGCTGGATCCAGGCAGAACAAGACTGAGTTAAACCCAGGAGAAAAGCACTCTGAAAACCTCTAATTCTATTACAGAGTTTGTTAGTACACGCTTGTTAGCAGACATGGGGCAAGGTGTCCACATGGTTTTTAAGAACAGAAATCTTAACAATCCAGGAGGAAACAACAGAGCTGGCTATTTCCACTTCTGAATATATATGCAAATGTTAGAGATATAAGGGAGCACATGTGCTGGCTTATCAGTGTGTAGTGAAGCTCCACGGCAGTGCAAAGCAGTAGTAAGGCGATGGGCAGTACCTGAACAGATCCACCCAGTGTTCTGCAGCTCTGCCCAGAACAGCGAGGGGCTGTCGCACTGCAGCAGCTGAGCCAGCTACAGAGGAAGGTAAGGACCCATCTGATGTGGTCAGCCTTTGTGCTCAAGGACTACATCTGCAAAACTTACATAGCAGGGGGTTGTCTGCTGATTTTACAACATTCATAACAATAGAAACTCCTGGATTTGTGGTTTTGGGTTTTTTTTTCCCACTTCTATAATATCTATAGGCCAGACTTTAAAGTTTTCTTCCCCACCCCTTAAACACCTAAGCAACATTTCTTTGCTCTGTTAGCACCACTGGCTGGAACACTGCACTGAGAGAGAGTACTTGCACCTGTACATTACTGCTGTACTGAAAGTCACAGTATTTATTCCTTGGAAGTCAAACAACAGGTGGAAGATAAAGTAAGAAAAAACATCAAAGTGTCAAAATCTCATTCAAAACAAAACAAAAAATAAAGAAAAAAGAAAAAAGGCAAGCCACTTGGCTGTGTCAGTAAAAGCTCCTAAAGCTGCATGCAGAGACTTCAGAAATACCACTCCCCAGCAGTCCAGGATCTCCTCTAGTGAGGAATCTCAGCTCCATATAGGGCTACGCTGTATTCTTGCATGGATACCATTTGGTATCCTACATCATTTTTGGGCTTGTTTTGCCATTCTGTCAGTACCACTTCTCTGCTCTTAATGCTGGAAAACTTCCTGGCTTGGAAGATGAACACAAGAACAGCTGTAGGTGTTTGTAACAAATTCCATTTAGTTCTGTATCCCATCTCAGACAGAGGCCAGCAGGGATGCTGCAGAAATGGTCTAAGTACAGGGTGGGAAGATGAAGTAATACTTCCCCAAAACAAGCTCTCAGCCTCTACTGTCACGATTCAGAGACTGCTTGATTAAAAAAAAAAAAATAGTAGTGTCCTGTGCAGTGCCAGTTCCCAGCTGCCTTTCTCACTTTCCAGTCTTATAAAAGCTGGTGAAGAAAGCTTTATTTCTGCTTCTTACCTATTTTTTTTGTCTCACTGTTGTTCACTAGCATTGAGAACCAGAATTCCTGAACTGAAATTCAATAATATGCTATTTCAGGAAAAAAAACCCAAACAGTTATCCAAATGCAAGAATATTCCTTATAAATTTCAGCAGCTCAATGTCTTCATTCCAAAAGAGAAGTCACAAATAAACAACATGATCAAATTTTGCAAGCTAGGATCTAGAACTAGGCTTAAAATTAACCACTTGGGGCCTATCTGTGACAACAAATTAATGGTCAGATTACTTTTAAATTGCCATCTATCCCAAGATCATTACTGGTGTGTAACTATACGTAAACGTGTACTATCTCAGACAGTGATGAATGGTGACTAAAGGTACCCTGGAAATTCAGTCCTTAGCTTTTTCTAATCAAATCCTCTGCTCTGTCAGCAAGGTCCAGGAAGTGATTCCTGTACTTTACAATAGTTCAACATGTCCTACTATAACTTTGTATGAACTATTTTTTTTTCCCCAGAATACTGTCTTCTGTGTTCTTAGGAGATAAAGCTGCATCTCTAGTGGAAAAGTTGAGGCCAACAAAAAGGTGAGCTTTGCTGTGATTACCACTTTTGATAATGCAGATGAAGTTCTTTTAAGTAAGACTCTTAACCATACTAGTCTGATATCCTGGCATTCAGAAGAAACCCTTGGTTATCTCCAGAAGCGACCAGCACACAGGCAGGGAGGAGAGTGAGACCAGCATCTTTAAAGCAGGGATCTCTGTCAGAAGTTTGGGGGTGGATACAGAGGTGTGGAATAGCTGTAGGGGAAGCAAATCATGAGCGGGTCCATAACCACTTTTTAGATGCAGCTCAGATAAAAAGACAACTTCAAGCAATGTCCTTATAGAAAATATAAATAAGAGAAGAAAACACAGAGGCAGCAGTGGTGAGGCAGCCAGAACTCAGGCTCCCAGGAGACTTCCCAGCCCAAGGAACCTGCTGGAGGACTTACTCCCTCTACTGGAGCATCCCAGTAGACCCACGACAGCCTTGCTAGTTTGACTCACTTTTAAGTCCACAGCAAATCTCTTAGGCTAGGAAATAACGATTAATTCAGAGCTGACTGCCACTGCTGGATTACTATCACAAGGATTTGCTAAAAGACTGCACAAGTTCTTGAATATGCAGATGAAGGCAGAGGAGAGTGAGCTGTTTCACTGATTTATTAAAAAAAAAAAAAAAGAAACCAAACAAGGCAAACAAGTTAAAATCTCTATTTTTCAAATCATTATTATGTCAGCTCAGTCAAACTGGAAGACAGGAAAAACAAGCAGAGCTTTTCATACCTCATGTAAGGCAGAACAGCTCTTGTTGTATGACCTTTGCTGTAGGATAGATTGCTCACCATCATCCCTGTAGCCACGCATGGAGAAAACCACCTGCCTTTTTGAACTGTATGTTCTTGTCAAGTACAGCCTGGCCTTAAATACTTTGGCTCATGAAGAAATAGGCTATTCCTACAGCACACAGAGAGCAGACCGCTCCTGAACTGTCTTTGGACAAATACAATGTCATCACCTGGTTATTTAGTGTTCCTGTTGGATAACCGAAGTCACAGTAGCATGGTGAGTAATAGCAAGAACTCATGGCTCAGACACTCACCCAGTGCAGCCCTACTCTTGCTTGCAACAGTTTGCAGCCAAGGCTCCTCTTTCTCTCTTGGAGAGTTAAGGTAACCTTTGGGCTATGAGACACCCCATGTGACTTTGGGCAGATTGCAGGATCTCGCACTCAGCCTTCTGTCTGCTGAAGAAGAGTCGTGAGAGCCTTACACCTTCATGCCTTTTGATAACTTCCACTGCACAGCTTTGGTGAGGAATCTGCCCCCTCCTGCATGTAATGTACAACATTTGGTGCAAACACCTCCAATTTTAGCTGATCTTTATAATAGCAAAAGAGTAATGTGTTTGAGTAAAAGCTCAGCTAGATATAAATTAACAGATTTTGTAGCCTCTCCAGTTTAAACAGCTTCTTGTTTTCCAGTTTTGAACAGGTCTACTGGTGATCACCTTACAAAGTCAGTGGAGGAAATGGAAACCCAACTCTGTGGCAGCAACAAAGAGGAAGCGTTCAAAAGAGAGGTACCATACTGCATAGGAGAAATAGACTTCACAGCTGCTGGGAAGAAACGTGGAAAGGTACTGTCCCGAGGAGCTTTGACCTTTTAACACTATTGCTGCTGTTCAGCTGTTACTTCTTAGCTTTAAACACAGAGACTGTAATAGTGAGGGTCAAGGTGCCACAGTGCCAGACACCACACTGTACATGAGTGGGAACCATACCTCCCAGATCATGAATGTGATTTAAAATAAGACCTATTAACATACAGAAATCAATCACTTGATTTGCACTGGCAAGCTACAAGTATAGTGATCACTTAAAAAAACCAAAACCAAACAACAAAAGAAAACAAACCATAATCATATGTGTAGCTCCCTTCATGTTCATTTCATTGTAAAGTGTTAAGAAGAAAGCCAAAATGTGTACAGAACAGGAAGAAGCAAAAGATTCATGTAGCACATTCTTGAAAACAGACATGAAATCAGGCAAATACTTCAGCTACTGCTACTTCAGCCCAAAGTTATTGCATTCTGCAAGAAACACAGGAAATTTTTGGCTTTGCCAACTGCCATGGAACTGAAGGCAGCTGAAGAGGAACAGCTGCATTAAAGGAGAGGAGGGACATGTGAGTCTGCAACACAGAATTAACCCATGGAACTGACCCAGTTAGTGAGATGACAATTATAAAGAAGCCTGCTAAATTCATCCTAGTTCTCTGTCAGGTCTTGCTCAAATGAATTTTTCTTAAATAACCAAGTTGATGATAAATTTCCCTCTGCATTCCCCATGAACCACATCTCTGCTGTATCCTACTCTCCTGTTGTTACTCAGTGGGATTTTTGTTTGTTTTCTTGAAGTTTATTAAGGTCCCAAGTACCATTCATCCTGAAGTTATATTCGAAGTTATGCTCAACAAATGGAAGCTCCCTGCTCCCAATCTGGTTGTCTCTTTAGTAGGGGAAGAAGAAAATTTCCAGATGAAGCCTTGGCTACGGGACACCT
Source organism: Chloroceryle aenea (assembly GCA_013399075.1). Classification (NCBI taxonomy): domain Eukaryota; kingdom Metazoa; phylum Chordata; class Aves; order Coraciiformes; family Cerylidae; genus Chloroceryle; species Chloroceryle aenea. The sequence continues at coordinate 21,940 of VWZY01003047.1, forward strand.
TAAAAAAAGGACTTATAAAGGCAGCTCAAAGCACAGGTTAGTGCTTTAGGATTTAAAGAAGGAATTTATGTTCCTACTGGATTCTCACACCTAGCATCCAGTGATCTTGATGCTCACACAAATTCCTTTTGGAAGTTCAAGGCTTTGCTTAATGTAACCTACAACCTGTATTTAAATAGCTTTGAAAATTAGTTACTATATTAAAAATAGCAAAAAAACCAAAGTTATTGCAAACCAAATTACTGTAGGCAACCATTCCTGAACTCCAAAATTACCTGACATTCCCTCAGAGACCACACTAGAAAGACAGCATGAGATGGGACCAAACACATTCACCCTCTTTGGTGGCCAGAGCAAAATAACTCTTAGCAGAGAACAACAATTTGACTTCAGCAACAGTGAATTTAGGTCAAAAATAGGAATAATTATTTTCTCCATACTCACCTTCTACCTTCCAGAGAAAATCATGTTACACCAGTTTTTCAAGCTGTTTTTTCTTCAAATCCAATTGTTGAACAGACTTTGGTAGTAAACCAGCCTCAAGCAGACTCAAGCTTAAGCAGAAACACAAAATAAGTCAGCTCACTTCCTACCTGGCTGTTTACATGAAGGAAGAGTAGTGGAGTAGTTTCCAGCAGCAGTGGAAAGCATTTAAAACACAAACCAGTTCATGTCTGGGAACATGCAAGGCTTTCATTTAAGGTGATTTCCACACAGACACCCCACCACCCCCAGTAGCTTATGCAAACACCTGCAAAACAGAGCAAAAGTAGCTATAGGCATGTCACAGTAAGCTCTTGGTTTAGCTTCACTGATCCAGACAAGATTGCAACAGTTCTGTTCTTGTTTTGGTTTTTGTTTTTTTTTTTAAATGAGACAGCCCAGCACCAAAGCTCTTTCTGGTACTTTTGTACCACATATTTCTCTGTCTCAGCTGCCTTCTCTACTTAGGACCGGAGAGCATCAAGTTCTCCAGTTCCTTTATGTTACCTGCTAGAAAAAGGCTGGCTAGCTGCTTACCTGAGGTTCTCCAAATTCTCTGTCACCGTAACAAGACCACTGTAAATCCTGCTCTCCTGAAGAGCTTACTTTCCAACACAAACAAGAGAAAACAACCTCAGATGAGGCAGGTTATGCCCAAGGTGATTGCATGGGACTGTTTAGTCCTCGGTTCAAGCCAACAACTTCCTCCAGCCCATCCCTTTGCTCTTCCTCATGCAACAATCAGATCTGCTTGGTACAGTGATGTTTCTGCCCACGTTTAGACAGAAGTGGCTCTAGAGTGGACACGGCATTCCTGACGGTGTACTGACATCAGAGTAAAGATGGCAGCGTTGTATCCCATGAGACTGAAGCACGTTTGCTGGGGCATATCCTTTCTTCTTGTTTTCCCTATCCAAGTCTTGCATACTTTGTATGTATTTTCATTCTAAGAGTTGTAGTCCATCAGGACCTGTCTACAGCTTATCTGAAAAAAAACCCCAACAACTTAATTCCAGTACTGCAAGTAATTTTACTTGACACACAAAAATGTTTGGTTAGAAATAAATTATCTAACTATTTTTTTAAAAAAAAATCATTTCAGATGCCTGGATTTTCACCAGTGCTTTACGTGTAGGAATTACAAGACACTTGGTGCAAGCAGTCCGAGATCATGCACTGGCTAGTACTTCATCCACAGCGAGAGTGATTGCCGTAGGAATAACTTCACTCAGCAAAATTCAGCACAGAGAAATTCTGGACAACACAAAGGTACTTTTCACTTATTCCCCTCATGAAACAGGACTGTTCAGACTGTTGGTTTTCCTTTCCAAAAGGTGGAAGCAGTAGGTGCAACAACAGTGATCTAACTTAAAAAACAAAAGTGGGGGATTACAATGGTTTTCGGGGAAAACAGAAATAAAGAGCAGGAGGAATTGTTAGACCCTAAGGATTCTGCACCCTGCGCATATGCTTGGCAGCAATTCTGCAAATATCCAGCAGGTGACAGCATTCGACATTAGCTCAGCGATCAGAGGAAGGATGAACATCAGGAAAAAATCATGCAGCATAAAGTGCCCGTAACGCTTTCTTCCCTTGACCACTTACTGCAGAAGCACTTACTCCAAGCTATTTCATAAATAGTGTAATAAGTATATTTTCTAGCATGGAACACAAGTCATAAATATTTCAAGACCAGGTTTTCTGAAGAGTCATCGAACTGGTGTCTAATATGCAAAAATTCACCCAACACTCTGGACCAAAAATGCTAGCCATGCAGGATTACATCCAGTTATTGGGAGCTCTTGGGACTTCGCAATTCAGGCCAAAGCAACCAAAGTTCTTGGGGGAAAGAAAAAATAATAAATATTCAAACTAATTAAAAACATCACCCCGAAAAAACAGTTGCTAAAAATGCCAAGACAAGTTGCTGCTGAATTGACCTGCTGGTGGAGAAAAAAATAAATTATAACGTGACCTTCTTGTCACTGGACATAGTCTGTCCTAAGCAGAATATTAGGACAAAAAAGCAGGTGTAAAGCGACAAGGAGTGACACCTCCTCGGTGATATTTTACTTCCCTGCAGAAGCTAAGAAACAAATGACAACCAAAGCCCTTTGAACTCGCAGCAAGTTCTTCTCCCAGACAGAGTAGCAAGTAGCAGCCAGCAGCCATGAGGCAGACAGGCAGCCAGCATCAGCAATTTATTGTTACCGGGCTTCCCATTTTTCCAACCTTTTTGCCAAGGACAGCTACCTGTGTGCTCTATCAGGTGGACCCCTTGAGCTGGAAGACTTTAACCTATCTGTGTGGCTGAACTGGTCCAAAAGGACCTGAGAGGAAAGAATTAGGTTTGTTATGTTTGTGGATTCTGTTCAGGAAAGTTGCTTTGGCAAATGCAAATTATTTCACCTCCTTCCCAGGTTAAGGTGCTCAAAATGCATCTGGATCTTTTCCAACCAACAGCTACAAAACAAGTGTACTGGTATTTTTATTGCATTCGATTTTCTCCCCTTTAACCAAAGCCTGAGTTCTTTGTCAAGGAATATTTTGCAGAGAGCGCTCCTGACCCTACGCTTTTTAGCACTGCTTCCACCAAACTACAGCATGGATTTTAGTCAGTAACTTTACGACAAAGGAACTACAGACAGAGATGTTGATCTAACCCCAGATGTCTTTATACACAAACAGCTTGTTGTATAAAATAAAAGCTAACAATCCACACTAGTGAGGAAAAAAACAAGCCCTGAGATCAGTGGACCCATCCCATCTCCTCTGTGTTAATGGTTTAAACATCATTGGAAGATCACTTCCCTATTTCCAGAGACTAAATAAGAAAATCCCCGCGGGTCTTTTTCAATTGGTTGTTGTGCCTCCAGGTCCTAATCAAAGGCCAGATCTTTGGGGACTAGACTTAATGTTACATGGCAGCAGAACATAGGCACGCCCTCTGTCCAAACAAATTCTGAAGGCAAATTAATTGTGTCAAGAAACTTTCTGCAACAAAGGAAGGACAGAGATAAGGAGGCAAAGAAATTTGTGGCACTTACTGTTCGGTTTTTTTTTATCCTGGAACAACTTTCCTGTCCTTACTCTTCCTAGAGCTGCTAACAGGGAAGGATGCCCCAGGAAGGTGCCTGGTTATAGCCTTTTTCACCTTGCTTTCGAAGAGCTTTCTCTTCTCCAGTTTGACTGCATGCTGCTTCATTTCAGAAAGCCACTCAGGGGTGTGCCACACAGTCTTCTCCCCTCTCCCACCCGCAGCATGGAGGAGCTTGTCCTCCGGGTTACATCAGGTTTTATGCAGTAGTAGTGCTGCCTAGTGCTCCAACATCGGCCTTAGACTCGGCTGTGCATAAGAACCCAGAGATCCCCTGGGTTGGAATTCCCCCAGAAACCAACTGGGCACCTGCTCTTCCTGGCTGACACTGCCAAAGCTGAGATTAAGAAAGGCACTACATAAGATCTGTCTCTTAAAAACCAGAACATAAATCTCTCTGCCATACGTTAATGGCAGCCAGGCTACTCGTGCAGTTACGCTGCTGTGTCTGGAAAGGCTTTCACACCAGTCTGGGTCTGCAGCTGTAAGGGAGGGAAATGCAACACACAGGTGCAACAGCCACGCTGAGCATTGTTCCTCAGCTCAGAGGCTGCAGGAGTTGGAAGAGGCACAACAGAAGGAAATGCAGATTTTAAACAGTTGCTTTAATCTGGCTTACTTGCAACAGGACACTGATGACAAAGATGAAAAAGAAAAACAACCAGGCATTTTCAGCCTGGCTTGCAGCTAGGAATGAAATAGCAAAGTGGATGTGCAACAGAGGGAAAGGAAGATTTACTAAGGAGATAAACTGTATATATGGAAGACCAAATGTAGCACAATCCTTAGAAGACTGTATCAGGGGTTCTGTTTTACCCAGGCAGTGGTTTTATGCAAAAAATTCATGAATAATTTCAAGATATAATACCACTCACCCAAAATAAAAGCTAACATAGCACTTTCTAAAGTTTGCCAGTCACTCTTTTAGAGTGTAATTTCCAAACTGGAAATAACCACTGGACCTCATATAACCCTGTCAGTTAAATAAAGCTGCATTTGAATTGCATAGCAGGGTAACTTATCCACTGGACTAAACATGGCCAGAACGCTGACAAAAGGAATAGGTTTGCCCCTGCTTATACTGGCTGAGACTTCAGCCCTCTGACACATTACAGCTCCATCCACAATTATTTGGTCTCCTGGCCCCTTTCCACTTGTCCAGCTAACATTTCCAGGACCTCTGAATGAATGCCTGCTTTCCAGAGATGATGACTGATGACACTATATTTTGCAGAGCCCAAGAGGGAAACTTCAGGGACTTCAGCTTTCAGCCTTGTCAAATCTCTCAGCTTTCAAAAGGAACACATTTTCCTTCCCTACCCTTTTCAAAGCGTTTATTCCAGTGTCTCAAAGGTGGTGTGCTATGGCATGGTGCAGACAATACAAACATGGAGGTGAAACACATAAACCTGTGGACTGTGTTTTGTAGAGAACACTGGTAACATCTCTCCTTCCCTCTCTAGAATGAAGGTCTTGTACACTACCAATCAGATGATAATATCCAAGGCCCACTGTATTCTCTGGACCACAACCATTCCCATTTTATTTTGGTGGATCACATAACACTGGATGAGTCAGACAGAACCACTAAGCTACGTCTCACCTTGGAAAAACACATTTCAGAACAGCGTACTGGCCATGGGGGTAAGTAGACTGTGACTTGCTAACTTGACTGGTACTGATACGACAGGGAGAGGTGTGGGCTCCTGGCCTTATCAAAGGCAGGTCCAATCCTCAGATTGGACAGTCACCTACGTAGGCAAGATCAAGTAAATGTATCTGTCATTATGTAAGAGGCAGAACTGAGGTGACTTCTGAATTTGAGAAAGCTGCTCTTTGAACCAGAATTCCTGACTTTTATTGTATAGCTCAAAGCCAATCTTCAAAGCATAGCTAAAATTGCCTTAAAACACAACAAATGGAAAACAAATCCAGCTTTAAATACCTTAACCAGCAGCTCTAAGACATAGATGTTAATTGCCTTATACTTTTATCCACGCTCACACGCAGGGTCTTGAATTGCTCCCACACTGGTAGAAAATTCTTATTCCAAAGTCCTCTGAAACATTGATAAGTCATATTTATTTCAGAATAAAATCTTATCTTGGGTAAACAACATAGCATCTGATGGCCATGTAAATCCAGGTGACCTTTGTTTATATTGAGAAATGAGTATTGGGCAGGCTCCTACTGCTCTCTGTGGAAAGAATTCAGTTAGTAGTGCTAATCCCACTGCTTTTAGCTTCCCTTGGTTTCTGTAACACTCACACAGCCAAAACAGAAGGAGGAGCTCACTGTGCACTCGTACGCAGCAGTGGAAGGTTCGATCCCCGAGCCAGAGTGCGGTGGCACAGATGTACCTGAGAGCAGGGTGCTGATCTGAGGACTCGGCTGGGACAGACCACGGGTGGACTGTGGCTGTAGGCTGAGGTTGCAGGGATGAGAATTAGGAAGCAGTCTCTTTCTGCTTGCAAGCCAAATCTGATTGAACAAGTCCCAGTGGAACAATCTTCTGACAAAAAAAAAGTGCTGATTCATTTGACAAATCTTTCACAGGAACATACTGAATTGAGTGGTATCTTCTATAAAGAAAACCAGTGTGGTTCATTTAGGCTCATTTATCTTCAAGCTGAGCAAAGCTGTGTGACTTGACTGAGGCAAACCACTTTAATAAGGTCAGGCAGTATTTCCCTATTTTAAAAAATACCCAGAAGTCATTCAGAGGAAATTTTTGATATGCTGAATATTCTTTGGAATTAAGGAATTTCTACCTTCTCAGCACAAAGTCAGAATCACCACCACCACCCCATCCCCACTGAGTTTTATCTAAATCTATGGTAAATGAAGAATATTTGAACAAAAAATGATATCTTGAGGATCCTGTAGTCACAGAGGTCACACTTCAAACTAGAACCCACCTTACAGAGTTATAGCAATGCTGTCATTCACTAGAAAAATTAAGTTACTTGTCACAGAATGGCTCAGGTTGGAAAAGACCTTCAAGATCAGAGAGTCCAACCTCAGCCTTGTCATCATGCCCTGGCTACAGCTCAGTTCTACATTATATCCTGGTTTGAGAATGGTTTTTATCTGGTTTTCATTTCTGTAGTCATCCCACAACAGATCCAAAAAGGTGGTAAGTGGTGGTCTGTACACTGCTCAGGGAGACCTACAAAGGAAAACATCAAAAACTTGTTTGAACCAAATGCCTTTTATATCCCAAGTGAAAGGGCCATTCACCTCATGGCGATACTGTTTAGCCTGAGCTCCTTCAGGCCAGTTTAGGCACCTTTGGATTATAGTGTGCAGCATACAGTATAAAGCAGCCAGAAATAAATAGGCCATTGTGGGAGGGTTGCTAAGGACAGGGATGCCTACATCATTTTTCCCCTGCTGCCATGACACATTAAATATTTAATATCATTTCATTTAAATGTATAAGATTCTGTTGTTAATAATCAGTGCATTAGACTGTGATGAATGAAGTTTAAGCAGAGCAATGGAGAGTATATGGATCCTATCAACTCCTGTCTGACTCATCTCACCTGAGCTGGTCTACACAGTTAGACTCCACCTTAAATCCTCCTTTTATCAGGCTTTTCTCTTGGACCCCACAACACCTTCCTGTACAAGCAGAACAGCTGGAACAAAGTGACAGCTTTTACTTTGACTGTGTCTTAATATAAATAATGGGAGCTGCCTCACTGAAAACCTAACAATCTTATCTTGCACCCTAATGCAGCTCCATTACTCCACTATCTGATCACCTTGCAGTGAATAAATAACTTAGAAAGTCAACAGTGACATACAGAAGTGCCAACATCCATATTTTGAGGCTGAGGAATACTGAGCCTCGAAAAACCAATACTGTTTGCCAGGGATCCCACGAGACACCGGAGGCAAAGGTGCCTTTGTCCCAAATCCCAGACTAGGACTATCTGCTAGGTCACAGCTGTGTGCTCTTCCTCTGCCACTTGCTTCTGCAATTGCCTGCCTTCCCCAGGCTCACGTTCTGGTAGGTACCCAAAGAGCACATGAAAGGAGAAGTATTTTCCAGGGGTGGGTGAAAACACATTAGTTTTGTGAAAGCTGTTAACTGTTTAAAAATTAAAGCATCTCTTTCACAGGAACGGGGAGCATTGAGATCCCTGTGCTTTGCTTACTGGTAAATGGAGGACCAGGCACTCTTCAGGTAAGATGATGTTTGCAGCTTTAGAAAAATTAATTAATTGGTGCTAAGTAATGAATGGAAAATGTGGCTGGAAGACAAACACATGTATTGGCACTTCATGTGTAGTCAAAATTCATATCAGTATACCATTAAGAACCTAGTTCTGCTAATATTAAATTTGCCAGTATTTGTTCAGGAGAAATATTTCCTTTTGAATAGGCACCAGCTGATCACAAAAGCTTCCAGGGCCAGCTCATAGCGGGAAGAAAGAATCCAAAACCAAAATAAAGCCACAGAAACCAGCTGCAGATCTAGCAAAATAGAAATGCCATTACTTGAGATCACACACACAAAAGATTAATCATTCAGTGCTGTCCAGCAAGAGCGAGACAACTGTCTCCATCCCAGAGCCCAGAGGGAGCACAAGGCCAGGTTTGCTAGTTATGTCATTTGAAACTAGTTCACCCTAGTGCCACCGAGCTCGAGGACATTGTAGGAGGACACTGTGGACTGGGGAAGCACTACATGCTGACAACCCCGGTTCTTCTGCAGCGAAGGGTCAGGTTTGATTTTTTTTCCTCAGTAGTTCTGCAACTTAACCTGTTTACTAGCAGGTACTCTATGATTTCTACTTTACTTTTACTGGTATGACCACATGATATTTTTTAAATAATACTCTCAGATGAAAAGCAAAACACTACAGTACCTCTAGAGAGACATCTAACCGTAGCTCGGCGCTTCCACGCGATGAGGCTGCCACACAAGCTGGGGACCTCTTTCACAATAATGACTCATTTCTGGTCATGTTTTCTTGTTTCAGTTTCCGGTCCCTGTATCTTGTCACATCTTTGTCAGCTGGACTAAAACACACACTGGTATTAGAGATATCGCTGTTTAAACGAGGATTGTCTCACCTCTTGAGCTTTCCTTCCAGAAACTAAATATGGCAGTGTTTTCTGTATCTTGGGTGCTGAAAAAAAAAAAAAAAAAAAAATAACCTCTCTCAACCTCCAAGTCCCCTTTTCAGAGTTTTAGAGAACAAAGTGACTTGGAGGCCAAAGGTGACTGACTGGCTGGAGGTGCCTTAAATTTGCATGTGCTGGGAATGGATAACTGATTGCACTTCTTTAGAATATCAGTTTATTAAATACAAATGGGTAATAGGCACCAAGGACTACAACAGTTATTACCCCCAACTTTCAGAAGCTATTGCCAGATTTAGCAGACAGAAGAGCCTGCTCAGAATTTCTGTATAGCATTCTTCTCGCACTTGACTATGCAGAGCCACAAACCGGGGGGGAGAAAGGGAGGAAGTCTGTGACAAAGAAGTTTTATGCATTGTTTGTCCAAATTAGGTTGCTTAGCTGCTCAGCAGATGTGTCATGAAAAGAGGTATAATCAGGGGTCTCTACACTGACAAACTGCTACAGAATCAAAAACATCCTAATAGCTTAGAGGAGTCTGGACTGACTCCACCGTTAATCTGGTTTAGGTACACAAAAACAATCCTGCTTTTGAATAACATTTGCTTTCCATATGTTAACTCTAAAAATGCATTTTTTAAACTACAGAGAATTTGCAGCAGTTTGGAAAATTCTGCTCCCTGGCTTATCTTAGCAGGGTCTGGAGGTACATCTGACATCCTAGCTGCATTCATGAATGACCCGCAGCTTATCACACCAGAAGCTGTTGAAAAACAACTTAAAGAGAAATTCCCTGCTGAAAGCTTCTTGTGGAAGGACATTCTCCACTGGACAGCAACAGTGAGCTCATGTTTGATAATTACACGCATCACATTCACAACCTCTCTCCCACAATTCTGGAAGTCCATTCAGGACAGGTTTGACAGGAAGCTGCTCATAAATTTTGGGTACTCCAGTAGTCTGAGATGAGTGTCATAGAACACCCCTCTAACATTAAAATCAAGTGCTCAGTTGGTCATGCAAACTACTTTGTCCTAGAGATTCAGCTGAACACTTAGGGCTCTGTCCTTCCTTAAGTAACAGCCAGCACCCAGGAACCCTGCGGTCCTTCTGGAGGACATGAAACATTATTTATAGTCCACAGCTGTGGAGCTTGTGCAGCTGTGACAGAAGACCTAATTCATGGTCTACAGCTGTTAAATGGGAACCTAGCTGTGAATAAGCTTGAATAGATTGAAAAGAATGAAGGGTGTTCAGAAATTACCCAATCTATTATCAGTTATGTGTGTTCTTACAGAAAGACAACACAGATCCACAGTTTTCCTCATTCTTTGTCTCCAGACAGACTTGCTGGACTTAAACCACCATGGTTAAATGTTTAAGAAACAAAAAACCACTTTGAGATTGTCTTTATGTGAAGATGGAAGAACACTGTGTGCCTCTGAGATAAACCAAGTCCACTCAACCCTACCCACTGCTTATTCTTTGCAGTCCCTGCCATAATCCTTAGCTTTAAAAGTTCCACATATTAATTCCATAGGGAAAACTTCTCGAGATCACTAACATAAGAGGATGGAAGGGCATCTCAAAGCAATATTGCCAGATGCTCACAAAGTCTCAATGCAACTGCACTGCAAGAAAGAAAACTCAATAAAGAGAGTAGCAGAAGGAAAGGGAAGGATACCCTATAGATCAATATTTAATGGCTTTTACTCAAAGAAGATTTAGAGCCTATGCTTTTAAATAAACAACTCTGAGAGCAAAACTTAAATGTCAAAGCATGAAGAGGTAAAACAAAACCAGCAGTTTGCTGACCACAGCCCGAGGATGAGTCAAATAAGAATGTGTGTTAAGGAAAGACCTTTTAGTTAAAGCACTGCTCTGATTCTCCAGATCTCAAGCTCTGTCCCTCCTATCCTGCATTCTGGATAAGGCAGTAACTCCCTTCTTGCCTTAGCACTTATCTATATGTGGGAAGCTAATAAAATTTTTGTCTTCTTGCCAAACCTCAGTTTAACCACTAGAATGTAAGTTTTGGGGTGATATCCATGGGACTCTTAGACATTAAACAGCAGTAGGACAATGCATAAATTAATCTTTTTTTCAACTCCCAATAGATTCAGAACATTGTTTCACACCAACATCTTCTAACGCTGCACAACTTCGAGCAAGATAGTTCAGAAGAACTAGACACAGTCATTTTAAAAGCGTTAGTAAAAGGTAAGAACAATAAACACACATAGTATAAAATATTTGTCTTATTCTATACCATAAATGTATTTTGTTCCCATCCAGAGTTTCATCAGATCTCATTTCTGATGCCATTCTTCTAATTGCTTATTGGCAGATTAACTGTGGCCATTAGCGTAGCTCTTGGAACCTTGCTTTACACTAGCGTTTGCTTTTTAATCTCTTGGTATTGTATAGTACTATTTTAATCACTTCTTTATTTCAGTACTTGCTTCTCTTAGTAGCAGAGGTTATAGAAGAACCGAAACACACTGGCACAGTTATTCCAGTTACAAGCCATGTAAAAAACCCCAGCAAACCCAACAAAATAACCACAAACAAAACTAAACCAAAGCAACCTAACAAAAAAATGCAAGTAGACCTGAACTGCCCTAGTTCCCAAAACAATCCATTTCTTCTCTAAGAAACAGATGTGATGCTGAGGGAAATGGTTTAGTGGTGACCTGGCAGTGCTGGGTTAGTGGGTGGACTTGATCATCTTAAAGGTCTCTTCCAAACAGAATGATTCTATGGCTTTATGATCTTCAGTGTATCTTCTGAAAGAAGACATTACTTGCTCTGCCACCCATCTCAGTTTGTGTTAACTTAATTGTTGGCTTAAATTTAGGGGGAGGGTTGTGTCATCCTATTCCTATTGCTAATTTAGGCAAGACGAAAACAACAGCCAGACCTTTACCCTTTTTTTTTTTTTACAGGCCAGGGTCTCTTAAGATCCTACAGATGTTTAAACATAACAACTGAACAGAGAACTCAGCTAGCAATAATTAATATTTTAAGTTATTAGTATTTCTTAAGTTAGAGAAAAAAATATGCTGTGAAAGGTTCCTGGTTAAGTAACCCACAGACCTGTGACAGCTGAAGGAGGGCCTGTGTTGCTTATCTAAGTGCCAATCCTGTATTAAAATAAACAAGTGTAAAGTGTAAATTACTAAGTGTAAACTGCTAAGTTTCTTTGCATTTCCTATTTTTGCCAGCCTGTAAAAGCCACAGTCAGGAGGCTCAGGAATATCTGGATGAACTGAAGCTGGCAGTGGCCTGGAATAGAGTGGACATAGCCAAAAGCGAAATATTCAATGGTGACGTGGAGTGGAAGGTACCAGGGTTTATTGCCTTAGAGGACAACCAGTGTATAATCCAATGTGTGGAAAACACTGAAGTGGTGATATCCTGATGGAAGGTTTCAGTTTTTAATGCTGCCTGCATTCTCTGCTAAGAAATTGGGCAGTGATAGTATCCTTCCTTAAGCTGCTTGTCCTCCTGGTCCCCTATGTGATAATGACTAAAGACAGAGGAATGATTCAATGGCCAAAGTCTCTTTCTTGAGCTCTTTTGGGGCAAGAATCTTTCCCCTCCCTTCTGTAGAGACTTTTAAAGGAAACAAACCTGAGCTTACAAAGCAAAAGCAGCGTGCAGATATTACTGTTGGAAGATGGCAGCAAGGTCACTGTTTCCAATAATCTGTGTGGTGGGTACCTAACATCACCACAACTCCTACAGCATGCACTTTGGGTTGATGTTTTAACATAAACACTTCCATAAACATTTTGTCACAGAGAAATGAAGAGAGTTCCACCTCTTTTTCAAATTGTACCCACTGTAGACCCGGAGGAAGACAAAATGTGCAAGTTCTCATGTTAAATCTTACCCATCTCCTCATCCATCTGTGAATACCCCCAGAAATGTCTCTTTTTCTCCCTTCATCTAGTCCTGTGACCTGGAGGAAGTGATGATGGATGCTCTGGTCAATGACAAACCGGAATTCGTAAAGTTATTTATTGACAATGGGGCTAACATGTCTGAATTCCTGACATACAGTCGTCTGCAGAGACTCTACTGTTCCATTTCTCAGAAATGTCTCCTCTATGAACTTCTGCTGAAGAAACATGAAGAAAGCAAGCTGACCTTGGCAGGTCAACAGCTCGAGAAGCAGCAGGAGGTCTGCCCACTCTTCACTCTCAGTGAGGTCTCTAGAGTTCTCAAGGATTTTCTCCATGATGCATGCAAAGGTTTCTATCAAGACCTCAGACATGGAGGCAAGAAGAAATCTGTGAGTTACAACTTTCCATCATAGCCCTGCTCCCCTCCCATTTCGAATTTGAAAAATGTTAACTCTGCCTAGTTTTTTGGGGGTGGGCCAGGGAAGAAAAGGGAAAATGAGAGAAGGATACTCGAGTTTCTCATTCCTTTCTTCAGCTCATTATTATTACAGCTAAAATGGTTTGATCTTTTTAAGTTCAAAATTAAGAAGGAAAATAAATGTATTTCTAAGATAGGTTGCAATTCCTCTTCCTCCCTCTCTGCAGGTAGGGTTTTATTGAAGGTTTTACCATACCTTGAACCAGTGCTAAGATATGGCCTTGGTTTCAGGATCTGCGGAGGCCCCCGTATCTCTCACTCTTCCAGCCCAGCTGCCACAGACCAGTTCCTCATTCTAGCACATGGAGAACAGTCTGCTGATCTTAAAAGCATTATATGTGTAAGAACAGATTCAGTGAAAGATATATGGGGAATCTGAAGAGATAGATTTACATTTACTAAGGAGTAATTAGACATGAAAATAGCTGTCTGCATTTCTTGTACAAAACTTCCAGCAGAAGTACTTGAAAAACAGTATTTTCTAGGAGAAAAACAAGCAGGTGATGAGACTTCTAGAATATCTTTGTCTCTTGCAAGGTTTTCAGTGCCATTCAGCTGATTAAATAGCTCGCTACAAACTGAACACCACCAACACTCCCCCAAAATGCCCTTAAAATAATTGTGAACAGAATCCCATAGTCTAAGTGCTTAAAAAAAAGTCCTCATAAGAACTTGTGTTATTAAAAAAAAACACAAACAAAAACCACTCCGGCTGCCTCTAATTAACACCCCAGAGATACAGGCAGTTTTTAAATACAATTCTAACTCAGAACTTGACCTAAGTTGTTGTAATTCCTCTAGAGAGCTTTTGATCAAATACTAAAGGAATAAACTGTGTTCTACCTAAAATATTCCCTGCGTGAGGGAAAGATTTCTCAAAGGAAAGGCTAAAAAGAGGGTATTGACATACTTTAGTCTTGTCCTGTACAGGACCTTGGCGAGATTTCTTTCTCTTGAAATAAAATGCCTTTTGTTCCCTTTTCTCTGAACCCATGTCCGGGGTGGCAGTTGAGCAGAATCCAATATAACCGAAGACAAGCTCAGATTAGCTAATCACAGGTTTGTTCTGTATGATATTACACACCAGTGGCAGAACCCTGGCCTTAATAAAGCCAATGAGAGCTTTAGCGTTGCCTTCAGTGGAGTCACAGTTTCATCCAGAACATTCTCACACATATTGAGTTCTGTCAGGGACACAAGGGTCCTTTGATTCAGTGCAGAATGAACTAATTACCTCCCTATCCTACAGAAAAGAAAAAGTAAAAAGAATATGAAGTATCTGGCAAGGCCAAGAGCAGTTTAGATCATGTCATTTGTGTGGAATGAGACTACAAAGCAGCTTTTTAATTTCTGCAAACCATATTTCAGGACAAAAGGAACACAAAGCGATTACCTGGGCCCTTGGATATGAACCAGAAAAGTGAAAATCCTTGGAGGGATTTGTTTGTGTGGGCAGTACTTCAAAACAGGCACAAGATGGCAAACTATTTTTGGGCTATGGTAAGCTGCTTCCTTTTGAGCTGTAGGTGAAACACTGGCACATATTCAAGTATATGAGATAGTTTCTGCTCAGCCTTCCCGCTCAGCTGACAGATCAGTTTGTTTCTAAAATACGAGACGTGGCATTTATTGGCCCTTCCATCTCCATGTGGTTTACGCCAGCATGGGCCAGAAGGCCTGGCGGAGCAGGAGGGCAGAGCTGGTGTAAATCAGCAGAGCCCAAAGCCCTGCTAGTTAGCTTCAGATGCAGCGCCAGCCCCCCTCTTCCTCACTGCTGGCAACTCCGCGCTCAGTCCCAGGTTTTGTTCCTTCAACAGTAAGCTGATTGTTTGGGTTCTAGCAGGAGAGAAGACGTTGCGATGGAGCGTCTTCAGCTCACGTGCTGCCTTCCTCGGGAACAGCAGCGTCACTCAAAGGCCGAGCTTCACGCTGCCATAATTGGCGCCTGTTCTACAATCCCCCACAACCGAGGCCCTGTCTTGTGCATCTGGAGCACGATGCCAGAGCTTCCCTCCCCCTCCAGAGCCAGCCACAGCTATCGGGCTCCATCCCTGAGCTTCCAGACGCTGCTGCACCTGCCGGGGGGGCACGGGGAGGGCTGCCTGCGGCCGCGTGCGTGCGGACANAGTCTCCTCTGGAGAGATTCCAAACCCACCTGGACACTTCAATCCTGGGCCTCCTGCTCTGGGTGACCCTGCTGGAGCAGGGAGGTTGGGCCAGAGTTTTGGTCTTTTTTTTTATTGTTATTAGATGTGTTTCTTAGTGAGCCCTCCCCAGTTCAAAAAAAATCTCCAGTATATGGTAACAGCAGCACCCCTTTCAATTCTACAGGGTCAGGAGGGTGTAGCTTCAGCTCTGGCAGCTTGCAAGATCCTTAGAGAGATGTCCCGCCTGGAGACAGAGACTGAAGTAGCACGGATAATGAAAGAGGCCAACTATGAGCAGCTTGCTATCGGTAAGTAACAGCACCTTTTAAGAGCATCAAAAATTCAAGTAGCTGCCACTGGAAGACCAGAAAGTGAAGAAAATACTGTTGTAGTTGTAAAAGGTCAACTATCATCAATAATTTAACAGCCTTGCAGCACTGGAAGCCCCAAATATTCAAATATCATGAAAGGAGGACTTGAAAAATCATTACTTAGGAAAAAATTGGTGGTCTGAGACAGCGTTCCCTGGGATGCATGGAAGAAATTACTCTCCTGTTGCACATTGTTATTTTGTGTCTGATAATATTAGTATAAGGTATGTTACAGTGATGAGCAAGATCAGAGAATGTTTCGGGTTGTGAGGAACCTCCAAAGGTCTAGTCCAGCTCCCAGGCTGCTCAGAGTCCCAGCCAACCTCACCTGGAATAGTTCCAGGGATGGGGCATCGACCACCTCTCTGGGCAGCCTGGGCCAGGCTCTCACCACCCTCAGTGTGAAAAAATTCTTCCTTCTCTCCAGTCTAAATCTCTCCTCTTTCAGTTTAAAACCATCACCCTTTATCCTGTCACAATGGGACCCACTGAAAAGCCTGTCCCCATCTTTCTGACAGGCCCCTTGAAGTCCTGAAAGGCCACAAGAAGGTCTCCCCAGAGCCTTCTCTTCTCCAGGCTGAACAACCACAACTCCCTCAGCTAAAACAGAACAATAACCGAAACACCAAGGCTCACAGCAGCTTGCTTTTCCTGCAATATCAAGTTTGCTCTGTAAGGGCCACCAGAGCAACAAGTTTTAAGGATTGTCTTCACTGCTAAAACTGATTTGAGATGACCTCCCCCCGCAGAGGGCTGATGGCGCTGCAAAGCTGCAGGGAGGCTCAGGCTGGTTTCGTAGCAGACAAGCTGTCCCTCCCTACAGCCGTAAGCGTTCAGGCATCTGCAGTGCCGGGGTGCCAAGCCCTCTCCCCTTCGCCTGGTTTGAAAACAGATGTCTGCACAGAAGCTTCTCCACTGATCTGACTTCGGTCTGTAGCTGCAGGTAGCCCTGCTGGGAGAGCACAGCGCACAGAGCAGAACCTGGCGCTCCCCCCGCAGAGCCAGCACACCAAGCGGACGTTGCTGCGTTACTGGGATGCAGGTCACGTTTCCCCCTCCTCTCACAGGGCCATTATTATTATTGTTTACAAAACATAAAAGTCAGGTTCGCATAGAATCACAGCGCTGCAGTAATTTAGTGATGGAATTACAGGGCCTAATCCAATACACTATAGTCATCTCCTTGGCTTTGCAAGGATTAGATCAGATCCTCACGGCTAATTTCTGGCCCGGGTATCACTGTCGATATTAAATAGGGCAAACATTCTTTAGGAATGATAAATACCACATCAACTGCAGAAAGCACATACATCAGCTTATTTTAAGTGAACTCGATCCTTTCCCCAGCCCTCCCAGTGCTGTGACAAGGTGTGGGCTGGCCCACGACAGGTACCCAGATAATCAAGGGAAGCAGCAGAATAAGCCAGACACAGTAAGTCAGGTCTTGCTAGTGAGAAAACCTTGACTTGGGGCCTGTTTATCCTAGCTTCTGAGCTGCAGGACAAGCTCCATTGGAAACAGAACTAGACCATGACACTCTACCAAGTCTAATATTATTTTATGTCAAAAAACTATGCCTTAAACCCAAGGATTTGTTGGCTACAAGCCAAATCTGAGCTGCTCCTTTTGTTTAGTCTCTTCAGGAGAGGGGAGACAGCATGGCAACTCATCCTTCAAAGTGTGACAGGATCCCCTGAGAGATACAGTTTTGTTTGATATTGCCTAAAGCTCCACATGAGGCAGCTACAGAAAGAGGGGCTATGACAAATACTGACATGTTTCCAAGAAGTTTCTTACGCTGTCTGTAGAACTGAGAAAGAAAAATTTGATCTGAGGAGTCAGATCAAACAGTAGGAAAAAAACCCCAACCAAACAAAGCAACCAAACGTGTTAGAGGCCTCAGGCTGAGAAGGGAGCACGAAGGTAGAGATGAGAGGGAGCTACTGAGAGATTTACTCTGTACCTTTCTGCAAATAATGGGAATTTTAAAATGACAGCAATTTTTTTCCCCACCAAAACACACACAGAGCCACAGTGAGTTATCCTTGTGTCCAGCACTGTTCCCCTCTCTATCCTGCATCCTC
This sequence comes from Chloroceryle aenea, assembly GCA_013399075.1. Lineage (NCBI taxonomy): Eukaryota > Metazoa > Chordata > Aves > Coraciiformes > Cerylidae > Chloroceryle > Chloroceryle aenea. Next base: position 39,602 of record VWZY01003047.1, read on the forward strand.
TTAGCTCTCTCAAGCTCTTTTCAACTAGTTCAGCCTTGCAGAATACTGGTGCAGCACAGAGCATCTGGCAATGCTCAGGCTTTGCTGCCACCACGCTCTGCCCCGCGCACATCGCTCTCTTGCCTTAAAATCACTTTTTCTATGTTTCTTCATTTGGCAGAACTGTTCAGTGAATGCTATCACAACAGCGAGGAGAGAGCATTTGCTCTGTTGGTGAGGAAAAATCAGTACTGGAGCAAAACCACCTGTCTTCAGCTGGCTACAGAAGCAGATGCAAAGTCCTTCTTTGCACATGACGGTGTCCAGGTAAGTTTTACAGACTCTTTCCTCACCACCTCTACCCCCAGGGCCTTTAAGTGTGATGTTGGACACAGAAAAGAACAGCCCAGCAACTGAACAACCCCATGAAATTTATTCCTCTACGAGACTTTCTTCAGAGAGGGGACTCTGCCCTCCTCTCCCTAGCACCATACGAAGGTAACATTATATTGCATCCTTGACAAACCAACACAGATCTCCCTTTCACCCAGTTGGCCCACAGACCAGTGTGCTGAGGAAAAGGTTTAGCCTTTAGTCCATCCTGTGCTTTTTCATCCTTCCTTGCTCACAGAGAAGCATCAGAAAGCACTTTAAACCTGCCCGAGGCATAATGAAGCAGTTCCAAGAAGTGAGGTAACTTCTTGCTGAGATGCAAGGAAGTGCTCACTGATAAATTTAAATCAATTTACTATTCATCTTTGCCCTCACAACCTGAGCTGTCTCCATATACACAAGGCTAAATTAAGACCGATGGTGCTATTAGCTTCCGGTGCTCGACTTCCACTTTCCTAGTACTACAGATGTTGCTTAATTCCACTTAACTTGCTATGCTTTCCATGGTCTGCTTTGTAACTCTTTACACACCCAACATCTGCAGAAGGACACACACAGCACCCACTTACTCTGAAGCTGTGCCTGGTCCATACACTTCCAGAGCATTCACTGCCTTAGAAGCCAGAGAACATAGGTGCACTTCATCTTGCACATACATTTTCATGATCTTAAAACCATCTCTTGTTTTCTTGAATTCCAGGCCTTCCTGACAAAAATATGGTGGGGAGACATGTCTACGAACACACAGATCCTGAAGTTAATCTGTGGATTCTGGTGTCCTTTCCTAATATACACAAACCTAATAGCATTCAGGTACAAACATAACTGTGTGGGTGGAAGAGACAAGCATGAGATGAAAAATAAGCCATAAATAATATCCAGACTTAAAATTTCTCATTTAAGTGATAACTCCAGTAATATTGCTTCAGAGCATCACCAGAAGGACTGCACCACTGTTATAACCAAATCAGCCTTCTATGGGACTGGGTGATTTGGGTGTCCTGTGCTAGTGCCTGTTCTAAGACTTAAAAAAAATCAATGCCACAATTTCACAGAGATCCCTTCTATTTTGCACAGCCCACAGAAAAAGCCTGGGGAATTCTGACAGCTCCATGTGTAGCACCCTCTGTTGCTAAATTTGGAGATGCCTGGTTCAAACCTCAGCATTTTACCTAGAAAAACAGCCATCTTAAAGCACTATTATGGTTATCAAGGCTTGCAGCTAAGTCAAGCTTAAAAAACACAGGAGTGACATGAAATCAATTAAGATTTTCAAATTCAATATCTCATGACATCTCTTTGTTAGTCCAGTGCAGGCATAGCTGTGGAGTTCATAGTTTTCAGCTTTTTGCCAGAGTGAAGGTGGCTAGAATCTTAGGTTTTCTTAAAACAAAAACAAAACAAAAAGACTTGGGGAAAAAAAAAAAGCCGCCAAGATGCTGAGGCAGTCCTAAGATTCCAGGAACTGAAACTATAATAAAGTCTCCTAATACTGTGTGAATCATACACAAATTGACAGAATTGGCATTATAGAAAGACAAGCTATTAAGAAATACATGTTTCTTAACTGTTAAACTACTTCAAAAAGCAAGAGGGAAACTTTCTTGGTGCTGCTGACTTCAGGCTTTCCTTTTGCCAGTATCGCTGCTGATGATCTTGTCAGAGCAGCTGCCAGATTCACAGAGCAAGTAATTTAATGTGAAGTTTTGGCAAAGTTTTCATGGAAAAGTTTAAACTCTGATTCATAAAGTGAGCCTTTCCAAATGTGTTCCATTGAGGACATTTTTTTTTGCCTCCTTTCCCTGGAAACACAAGAGCTGACACCATGTTCCCTACTGCATCTGGCAGTTCCACTCCAAATTGCTACTAAGAGCAAGCAGGAGTGGAGCACTGGGTACTGTCATCCAGGACTGACTGAGGGGTTTATTCCTGCCCGAATCCTAAGTAACTTGAGGAAATCAAGCATCCTGATCCACTTTTGTGAAGCATGCCAATTACCACTTCTTGGAATCTTGTGGCTGATGTCAGCCTTCTCCTTAGAAAGGGAATTTGCAGAGGCGAGGATTGTGCATTGAGAGCTTCTCAGTGGAGCCAGCCCAATGGAAGTACATTCTCTGTGAGTGACAATTTAGTAGTGAAAAATTGCTAACCATCACCTTACAGCAAATGAGTTTATTTCCTTACAGTGAGGAAAAACAATCAAAGAATGAGACAGAGCCACTCAGAGAGATGGAGAGTTTAGATACGGAGAGGACTCTCTTTTTTTCCGAAGAGGGGTAAGTTTAAAACCATTAGTTAATGTAATTTCTGTTACAACATTCAAAGAACAGGATGCTTCTCATGGATTAGTGACCAGCTAAGGCTCTACGGAGCAGCTGAAGGACCAAATAAGTCATTAGTGGTCAGCAAGTGCTGTGCCCTTTGATTCCTGCTGTTGTTGCTCTCTAAAAGGAATGTAGCAAATAAAAAGGGATATGTCACTGCTTCAAGGAGATGCAACTTCACTGGTTCTGAGCAGGTAATTCCTACAGAGCAAGGTATCTGCACAACACCCAGGGAATCAGAGAGCGCTTCCCGAGATTCCCTTCAGCTCATGATGGCTGGTATACATTGGATTTAGGAGCTAAATGTCTATAAGATTACTGAGCTGAGCAGGAAGAAGGTTCTCAGCAAAACCTTACGTTGTTCGAGTCCATCACTACATACTTTCCTACAAAGGCAGCAACACAAGTACTTGAAGAGATCAGTACCTGAGAGTTCTACATTGTCAGCTTCCCATGATATTAGTGCTCTTCATTTATAGTTTAAAAGACAGGCCCTGAGAAACTTGAAGTAAACCAACAAACTAAGAGTTAGAGGGAGCATAACACCAACGGGTAACTGAGCACAAAGCTTTTATCTGTTCCTCATGATCACTCATAGATCTGCAATTCTGAACTTCTGAATCCCACCCTCTACCTCTGCTGCACATTCATCACCAAAACCTGGGAGGTCACAAGGGCTTAAGTCAGGATAGGTAGCATTTGCAGTAGCACAAAGTCCTCTCAATGGCTAAATAGCCACTTGTATTAAGTGTGTCTTTTTCAACACTCTAAAGAGAACTTCAGAAATATGTGACCAACAGTAGCAAGGATGCATCGCCCACAGTCAGAGTGCCAAGTCAGAGTTATTAGATTCTATTTTTACCCCTAGCATTCAGCTACCAGTATATTGGAGAAAATCACTAATTGTTCTTTTTCCCTTCCCAAACCTAGAAAATAGATGTCAAAGCATCTGCCTCTTGGGAGCAGTTTGTAAACAATGTCATAAGCACTCCCATAGCCAAGTTTGGTCGTCACATTGTGGGCTCCAATTACTATTAACTTAGCAATTTCTTTTAAAAAAAGGCTCTCTCCCTGACAGATCTATTTCACCATCTTACAGAGAATTGGCAATTGTCTGTTTAGGATATTAGCCTGTTACCATGGGAATCTATCTTATGATGTCATAAATTGAGAGGTACTACAGAATCAGGCACATAGAAAAGCCCAGCTGTGAGGAGAAGCTTCTCCTTGTAACAAATGTATTTAATAATTAGCAAGAATGCCAGGGGAAATTAAAATCCAGAGAGGACTCATTGTTTATTTTTTGTGAGGTGAAACAGAAAACATAAGTTACTGTTGAAGATCACCCCTTTTGGAATCTGAGTCACAAAATTAAAGCCCCAATAACATTGCCAGCTTACACAGGAGAGCAATTTCTGTGGAAACAAAACCTTACACTAAGATCAGCTTGCTGTCAGATACAAGGGAACTTGCATTTTCTGCACAGGGTAACTTTCAGTGCCAATAGATAGCACTTCATGTTCCAAAAAACAGCAAAAACAACCTAGAGGTACAGGTCAAATTTCCCTTCAGTTACCAAAACAATTGCTTAATTCCACAATAGTCAAAGATTACCTTCATAAATAATTCATAAGGTCAATTTATTTCTTTTTTTGACTAAAATGCTCCCATATTACTTTTTTTTTTTTTTCCTGCAGTTTCCTCTAATTTAATCATAAAGGGCAAGATGCCAGGACTTACAGCTGTGTAAAGGACTGTGGTACTCCTTTGGTGGCTCTCTTGAGGCTAGTCAAGAAACACAGGCTTAGTATGATCCAGCACTTTTGGGCCCAGGTCAGAAGGTGGAATTGCTTAAAGTCCAACAACAAGGACTTCTGCACGAAAAGACTGGAAGAAATTTCTAAGGCCTAAGTAATTAAGAATTGACTTGCAAACTACAGTGACCTTTGCTTTCCTGTCCTGTAATTTAGAACGATGAAGAGCAATTAGCCCCCTTCCCCCTCTCCTTGTGCGTTTGCTCAGTGTTTGTACCACATGCAGGAGGAACACAATGAATTTACAAAACAAATGAATGCAACAAAACTGAAATAACAGGAATATGCACCCGATGTGACTTGGCTTTTCAAAACCTTCTTTCTGACTTGAAATATTTCTGCTACAGTAATGTGATTTGTCTGGCTTCTCCAGCCTCCTTCCTCGCCACCCCCACCATCCGCCTGCCTTACTCTGTTACAAGAAGCTTTACATAGAATCATACTGAGCCTATTCCCCTGAACTAGTTCTAGGAAGTCATCACCAAGCCTATATTTTTTTTGTTTTGCAGAGGAAATGGTAAATTGGACATGCAGATCCCATCTGAAAACACAGTGTGGGCGACATACATGTTTACTCGGTGGAGAAAATTCTGGAGTGCCCCTGTAACTGTATTTATGGGGAATGTTATAATGTACTTCGCTTTTCTGTTTCTATTTACTTATGTCATTTTACTGGACTTTAAACCACCTCCACCCAAGGGCCCATCTGCTAAAGAAATTATACTTTACTTCTGGGTTTTTACTCTGGTCTTGGAAGAAATCCGACAGGTCAGTAACCTACATCACACAGTAAAACCAGCAGCAGTATTGTGAGTAGATTTACAACCCATATAACTCTAGAAGCTTGAAGATTTGAAATGTCAGGCGAAGTTCTGCCCAGAAGAGCAACACAGAACTTACCTTACCCAAAACACTGCACCTCTCTCTCCCCAGAGCAGCCTCTTCCTCCACCTTATAAACCTGTAGCTCCACCTCAATTCCTCCCTCCTGCTCCAGCCACAGCCAAGTCAAGTGGGCTGCTAAGATCCAGGTGCCCCTCACTTGGCAAAGGATCTCTCTAATTTCACTCCCTAGAACTAGGCCCTCCTACCACAGAGAATGGAAATTATATTCTCCACCTGAAAACACAACAGACAACTCTACGTCCTTTTAAGGAATTCTTCCTTGCTAAGGACTGTTTAAAAAAACCCAAGTAAATTAATTCAGGTTATTTTTTATCTTAAAATACTGCTCAACTCAGATCTCTTTTTAGTTGGCTTTTCTTAAACAAATAAAGAAACAAACAAAAAGACCTTCTCCATTACTCTCCCAGTTACTGGTTTTGGAACATCCTCAGCTCAACAACCGGAACAATGTGAGAACAATGGTGCCAGTGTGTTGCCAACTGAGGGTGTATAAAGCTCTCCTCTTTAGGCACAAAAAAAGCAGTTATAAATATGTACTTGGGAAGAACAAATAGGTGTTCATTATTTAAGCATCAGGGACAGTGAATGGGATCCCAGTTTGATACAATTTATCTGAAATTATGCAGCCAGGCCATAACCAGAGCAGGACATGGAAAATATTTGGATCAAAGAATGCTTCATTATACGTGTGTAAAACACGAAGAGTGCCAGCCTAAACCCAAATAAGAAACCAACTCTTTGCCTAGACAACCAAATGTGCTCTCACTGACAACTCTGACAAATGCCAGATCTGGTCAGTTCTAAACAAAACAACAGCATCTAGAAACTGAACTTTGACTGGAAGTTCTTTTATTAACAGTCCAAATGCTGACAAAACCTTACATCAGGTCTCAAAAATTCTTAAGGCTGATATCACGAGAAGAAAAAGATTGGATTTTTTTCTTTTTCATCCAACTGCTGTGTTTTAGGACAGTAAACCGAGCTTGTTCTCAAGCTTTTTTTTTTTTCCTGTTACACTAGGAATTTAGTTTTGCTCTTTGCAATGAAAGAGAAAAAAGGAAACAGGAATTATATTAAAACTCCCAATGAAATAGTGAAGCTGGTAACAGATCAGTAGTGATTATTTCTCTTTTTCAGAGTTTCTATACAGATGAAGACACAAATTTAATGAAAAAATTTAAAGTGTATGTGGAGGATAACTGGAATAAATGTGATATGGTGACCATCTTCCTCTTCATAATCGGAGTAACCTGCAGGTATGTATCTGTTGCATGGAAGCATCAGTAGCAAGGTCACACGCACACGTGAGGACAGGCTCTGACATTTCCAAGCTTTGAGAGATGTTTCTGCAATAAATACCTCTGAAATTCTCTGGAATCACAGAAATTCCTCCAGAGACCAGAAAAAGACATACTGCTCTATTCAAACACAGGTACAGAAAAGTTCTGCTCTTTTTCTGTTGTTTTTGGTAATCACTTTTACTCAACATAAAGTGCTTTTTCCTTACCAGGCTGTGCCCAGAAGCTGAGTGCAATATTTGAGAAGACACTTCTCAGCAGCACTTGCTCAGAGCTGATATTCCATTTTGTGTGTTCTACAGGATGCTGAACTCGACTTTCCAGGCTGGACGCACAATACTTGCCATTGATTTTATGGTGTTTACACTTAGACTTATACATATTTTTGCAATTCACAAACAGCTTGGACCAAAGATCATAATTGTGGAAAGGATGGTAAGTGTGCAGCCTCTCTCAGAGAAATACTTGTGCTTCCTAAAAAATGGAGTTGGAAATTTTCTCTTTAGTAAAGAAATAAGTTTATAATCTATCTTTATTTTTGTATTTTTAAGGCTTGTCATTTTGCATATATCCCCTTATTTATCATGAGTATTAGATACAATAAGTTTGAAATAAATCCTTCAAATAGGTCCTAATTTACTAATCCTTCTACCTTACCTAATGATTTATCCTCAGATCTGGCAAAGAAAGAGCAGAGTGTCTTTGACTTACTGCTGTTTGTCCTACCTCCTAAGCTGTGTGCACTCAGAGCAAAGGCATCAGACAGATGCCAGGCCATTTATTGAATGTCTCTGCTCTGCTCAAGGAAATAGTTTATGTTATTTGCAAAAAGTGTGGGGGAAAAAAAAACAAAACCTGTGAAAAAGGATAGTTACAAGTTTCCCACGTAAGTTATTCTTACTTGTACTTTGTAGCTCCAAGTAACAATGAAAACATACTAGCACTTTGTCAGCATATATTGGAAGATTGTTGATAAAAGATTTTCCTCCTGCAGGAAATGAGACATTGGGATTGTTACTGTGCTTGGGTATGTGCTGGTATGTTGAAGTAGCTTTTTATTTAGGCATGTTAATCCTCTAGGCCAATTAACTCACGGTAACTGATTAATAGGAGTTCATCTAATTGCAAGTACTATTACAGAATGCCCAAATATTTGATTTGTGACTCACAGCAGGGCTCAGTAAAAGCCCTACAGTATAAACAAACCTATGCATTGAATAAACGTAACTACCGAGCTATTTGGATTTGTCTACAGATGCAATAACTGGAACTCTAACATGACATTTGCCTGGAGTAACAAAAGGGTAAATGGCAAATAAATATTTGTTCTTGAACATTATCTAGCTTACAGCATTAGCAGGGTTTTATTGTAAGAGAACAAGGCAGAGCTACAGCTCTAACCCTCCCTTGCTGCATACCGAGCTAAACCACAACCTTGAACAAACACAGTGATCTGGCTTTGGTTGCCAACATAATAGACATGAGGTAACAAACAGATGAAGAAGATGCAATTGAGAACATAAAAGCAGCCCAGACAAAACCCTGAGCTGGAATCTTTTATCAATACAAGGAAAAATTTCTTCACTGACTCTTCACGAGTGACAGAGCCTGGAACAGGCTGCCCAGAGTGGCTGCTGAGTCTCCTCCTCTAGAGACTTTCCATCACCACCTGGATCTGTTCCCATGTGGCCTGCCCTGGGTGACCCTGCACTGGCAGGGGGGTTGGACTCGATGGTCCCTTCCAACCCCTACCATTCTATGATCTTGCCCCCATCCAAGCCAATGCACACCTTAGCTTTGGTAGGTCAGTGTGGAACCTTACATCAGATGAAGGAACAGGGAAAGTTACTTCAGCAGATGATACCTTCTTGAAAGGCTCATCAAGTGGGTTCAGGCAAGATCATTTCCCCTACTTAAAAGAGAAGCAATCCAAGATTGTCTCTTACTGTCCTTCTCCTTTTTAACCTTGCTACAGAATTGCTGAACTAAGTCTGGAAGGTGCTATAATGGCATTTCGTAGAGAGGCTGCAAATTGGGGAAAAAAGTGCTCTCTCGGCTGTGACAGCATTACAGGCCTGCAGCACTGCCCCATTTTAAACCATCCAGAGAACAAAACAGAGTGGTGGACGTCAGAGAGACATCAGCTATGTCTTGCCTGGCTTCAATACCACGTTCCTTGATAGAACTCTAAGTAACATCCTGGAGGTCTGAAATGCCTTTGCTTTTGGCTAAATGCACTACCCAATAACCTAATTGAAATGAATGTACAGTCCCTAATGAACTCTGTCAGATTAGATGGGAAGAGGATGAAGTGTTCCTCTTCCACCAGGGAAAAATTATTGCACTCAAAATACATATTAGATTTTTAAGTAAGTGTTTTAGGATTCAATTACTTCTGCTTCTATAGAGAAACACGGTGTTTAAAAGCAGGGAGTCCTGAAAACAATCCCTCAGATGCATTACTTAGCTTGAAAACCCCAAGCAGAAGCTACCTGATCTTTGCAGCCTTTGATGCCTGCTCAGCATTCACCAGTGAGCAGTTACCAGGATCCGCTGCTGCAGCGCAACCTTTGTAATTCACAGGAAAGCAGATCTCACAGAAAATCTGCATATAAAAGGTACAAACAGATTCACTTAAAAGATTAAATGCACTTCATTTTTAAACATTAGATGATTGGAAAAGCAAGGTTTTAATTTATAACATGCCTTGATCTAGATGAGCTATCAAAGAAAAATGATGATTACAGGCCAAGAACAATATGATAACAGCAAGATGAAGAGAGGAATTCAGTTTGTGGAAGTATCCTATTCCACCTCCTTTAACCTAAACAAGCTAGTGAAGAAGCAGATTATTTGAGGTGTTTTCATGTAGAAAGGCTGCTGTTCTTGACTATTACAGTCACCTCTCCTCCCTTTCTCCCCTTCCCCTGTCTTTTTTAGATGAAAGATGTTTTCTTCTTCCTATTTTTCTTGAGTGTGTGGCTCATTGCCTACGGGGTGACAACTCAAGCTCTGCTTCATCCCAACGACGGCCGAGTGGAGTGGATATTCAGAAGGGTGCTTTATCGTCCCTACCTTCAGATATTTGGCCAGATTCCACTGGATGAAATAGACAGTGAGGAGATTTCTTTTCACCCTAACTTGGCCAGTTTTGAATGTGCATTTTTGCTTAGAGCATGGAATTCCTTCCCACTATTCTCTCTCTCTCTTTTTTCTTTTAAATCTTTGTTCTGCAGGGCAAATCCCAGAGCATGTACATTATGAGATTACATTAGAGCATAAGGGTGGGCACTATTTAGACAAGCTGTGCGAAATAATCAGCCAAGGCTTTGCAGCCTTGAAGGCTGGCTTCTTTCCCTTCCACCCATTTCTGTCCCGTTCAACCTAGACCCAGATAACCCCGTCTAAACTGAAATAACAGCTTCTCCAAAGAATTTGGCAGTAGCTTAACGTGACACTGTTGGAGCTGTACAGCTCTGCCCATAAGCAAACACCTATGTTTTAGAATAAATATTCCTCTAGAACATATATTGACTCTGGAGGTAAAGCTGCCTAAATCAAATAAAGCTAGTAATTCCCCGTGTGCAACATCACAAACAAGACAACACAAAAATGATCACAGGACACGGAAATACTAGGACACATAAGTTCAAAGGCGACATTTCTGATCAGTAAGCAGATAAAATACAGAACAGGTCATCTCCCAAAGAAGTCTGAAATAATGCCACAGCATTTAGCCAGAATAACAGTCCTGAATGTTGGTGGCAATATTGAGGTAGAATTCAAACTTGGTGATACAGACAGGACAAAAAAAATCCCATAGAAGCAAACCAGGGAGCATTCTTCTGCTTAATAAGAAAAAAGCATTTGTCATAGGAAAGCCAAAAGAGGCTGAATGAGACAAGAGAGCAGGGGAGTGATTAATTTCACTTAACTTGAAATGCCTGCAGTGTAGGCATGTGCAGCACAACCAGGCACTCGTATTTCCATTAAAGTAATGGGACAGAAACAAGTATTTCTAGAGTAGGATTCACCTCATTTGGAAATAGGTCAGATGTAGCATTCCCTGGAAATGTGGGTTTCTCTCCATTGAGACTTCAGAGGGTGTCTTCACTTGGATAAATCACTGGTTAAAACACAGGGGGGGGGAAATTAATTACACAGGTAACTTCCAGAAAGGAGTAATTTGTCCTGGGGCCACTGGGGTTTATTCTGTTTAACGTCTTCATGAGACACATGGAAAAGGCAATGGATAATGGGGGGGACAAAATCTGCTGACAAAACATTACTGAGTAGTAAAGACTAAAGCTGACACCTAAGAGGACCCTCACAAGTGCTGAATCATCAGATGAAATTCAAACGTAGATGAGAACAAGGTAATGCTCTTGTCGAAGGCACTACCAGCTGCGGTGAGCTGTGACAGAACTGTGTGCTCTAAGGAACATGCAGTGAGGAAAAGAATTATTAGTGGGAAACGGAGAACAAAAAAGTAAATATCATCACACTACTCTACATGTGTGGATTTAATTCATATCTGGAGGCAGGATACAGGGCTAGACCTCTGGTCTGAGGCAGTAGAACCATTCTTGTTAACCTCGACCACAAGCTCAGATGTACAAAGCAGTTCAGATTTTGAATGAGAACCCCACTCTCAGCTTTCACCGAGTTTTCTCCTTGGACACATGTACCAGCACGAGGACTGTGAAGACACAAGCATGTGGAGGAGCACACTGGCCAGCCAGTTACAGCCTTGCAGTACACCTGTCCTGCTAGCTGTCAGCAAGGGCACTACAAAAATACTTCCACCGTTTTGGGTCTAAGCTTTTAATGATTACAACATAGTCAGCACAAAGTTAAACTGCAGTTTATATGCCCACAAGATTAAATCTCATTTTAGTAATCAATACCAGGATTTGTCAAAACTCTCATTTCCCCATCTTCCCTTGCAGCATCACAAATGTATCCCAGGAACTGTACACTGAACCCACTGCAGGTTCTGCAGAACTCGCCATCATGTCCCAACAGCTATGCCAACTGGCTCGTCATACTGCTGCTGGTCATCTTCCTGCTCGTCACCAATGTTCTCCTTATGAACCTCCTGATAGCCATGTTCAGGTGAGAGCAATTGCAGCGAGTATGGAGGCAGAGGCTGCAAAGGTTCAACGGCTGCACTGCTGCTGGCCGCTCATTCTGCAACACGGCAGCGGTTTTCCTAAGGAACGTTATTTGGGATTGATCGACACACTCTGTGATCAGGCAGTTCTTAAGTTCTCATCATCCTTACTCTAGTCACATTGAAGAAAAGAAGCCTCTTTTAGTACTAAATATTCCCAGGATGCCCAGAAGGACCTGGCTCCCTGGCTGCAGAGCAGCACAAACCTGCGGGTGCAAGGCGGCTGTAAGCTCGGCAGCCTGGCAGCGGATACCTGGAAGAGGGGGAGCACCCAATGGCAGCAGGGCTAATAATGGCTTGTTTGGTGGAAGAACTGGCGTGGCACCTATGTTGATCTTGCCCGAGTGAAGTGGAATTACCTTCCTTCTAAAAACAAATCTAATGGCTTTTTAACACGTGAAGACTTTAGCTGCAATTATTTAATATCTAAGAATTTGCACAAATTTTAGATTAAATTAACACTACTTGCTGAGCTTGCTGTTCCTTTTTTTTTTTTTTTATGGTAAGCTTTATCTTATTGCAATAAAAACAATTATAATTTCTTTCCCTCCCTTCAATTACAGTTACACTTTTCAAGTTGTTCAGGGCAACGCAGACATCTTCTGGAAAATTCAGCGCTACAACCTCATTGTTGAGTATCACAGGCGGCCTGCCTTGGCACCACCATTCATCATTATTAACCACATCACCCTGCTGCTCAGGAGAATCTGCAACAAAACTCAATATAAAAAAGAACATCTGGGTGAGTTGTTTACAAACAACCAGCAACTGGAGACCTTGACACTCTCCCAGGGCATGCTGCAAAGGCAGAACACAGAAGCAGTTAAGATTTCCTTAAACTAAGAGTCACAATTTATTTTTAACTGAGAGTGCCAGGGGAGTATAAATGAAAAATTAAGGCTTGTAATTTATCTTCATCTATGAACAATGCATTTCTTCATGAACCACAGGTACTATAACAAAGGTTTCAATATAAAACTGGTTAAAGGGATTTGATTTCTGAAGAGATGTGGATAAGTTTAATGAATTATTTCATTTGCTCCTGAATTTTAGTAATTACTAAGTACAGACAACTCTAAAAACATACACCAAGTCTAAAAATCTACTAGGAGCAGCAAAATTTCCAGAGAGAGAGAACGCGAGAGCACGCATGCTTAGAGAAAGGGTGGTCCCTGAAAAGTTGAAATTAAAAATGCTGATGAAGTTCAGCTAATTACAGAAGGCAGCTGAGGGCTTTCTCTTGGCCCATCTAGTTCAATAGCACCTGATGACAGGCATATTTACTCCTCACGTGCAGGCTGGTAACGGGCTTCAGAGCAGAACTGTTGTCAGACTGGACCAAGTCAGAGCCCTTGGACTAAGCTCCCTTTCAGACACTCGTGGCTATCAAAGCTTACTGCTGAAGAGATAAATAAAGAAATATCTCCCCCCTCAAATCAGGTTACAGATTCAGTAATGTTTGGAGCATGCAGCAAGTGCTCCCTTTACAAATCTTTAGGAAGATACAAAACTACTATGTTACAGTCAAAATGTGTCTGTGAAATGAGGTCTGTTCTTGGCTGGGACATCAGGCAACAACAGGCTCTATACTTCAAGGTGCAGGGATTTATTCAGTTTCTCTTTCCTATTTATAATTGTTCTAATAAAGAAGCTTAGATGAGTCTTATCCAACTGCAAAAAGGTCTACTGTCCTCCATCACCAGGGGGAAAATAAAAGTAGAAAATCCTTCTTTTACATGGCATTTTCATAAAAGGACCCTTCTGCTAGGGCAAATGGCGTGCAATGGCAAGGCTTCATTTTTCTTTAGCACAGCAGCCTTTCATTGCTGGTACAAGAGAAAAGGGAGTAAAGCATAATTCTTAAATTTGTTTATTTATTTTTCCTACAGAAAGAGACCTTCCAGTTTGCCTTGATCAAAAAATCATAACGTGGGAGCTGGTGCAAAAGGAAAATTATCTTGTAAACCTTGAGCAAGAAAGGAAAGCAAGCAATGAAGAACGGCTGAAGGCCACGTCAAATAAGTACGTTACTGTGACCCACACTGAGTGCAGCTTGCAAGTTGTCAGCTTTGTACAGGACAAACATTCATGTGCTTGTAAAGTTTAGATGCAGAGTTCAACTAGAATGCAGTTAGGAAATGCACAGCCCATGGAAAAATGTGAGAAGCCAGCATCACCATGATGTTAGAAGAGATTTAGGCACTCTTGAAGTACAATTACAGACCTGTAAGGTCCAGCCCAACCTGCAGTCAAGCTCAATGACAATCATATTCAGGAAGGAATATTGGAATATCCTGTGCTGCACTGCCGTGCACATACAGATCCATCCCCTGCAGGGATACAAAATAGGCTTTCCAATTAGACTTTTGAACAGACGTTTAAGACATCTGGAATTACCTCCAGCCCACAGATGCAGCAGAACAACTATTTACAGCATTATGGCATGAGATGACCATTTTCCCCAAGAAAATAATGAGAGTGGCTCTAAAATTGTGTTTAATGAACTGAGTTTCCATTTAAGTACTTCTGTAATACATCTCTCCATTAGGACTATCACTTAAATTAGTTTAGTATTCTAAGAAAAAAGTGCTGTTATTATTTAGAGAATTACAGGGAAAACAGAAACATCCAAGGCAAGATTGAAAGCCAGACGGCAAAGCATCTTGCAGAAGCTTTTACCACCTGTTTCAGCTGTTGCCTCAGATGATAAAACTGACTTCAAATAGAGGCAGGACAGGTGTTAAACTTACCATAATAAGAAAGTTCCAGGGAAATGTTTTTGTGCTGTTTTCTTTCTCTGCTCACTTCCAAAACAAACCTCCATCTGTCCAACTCACAAGAGAGCTGGAGACCAGAACAGTGCACTGAATTATGTTTTGGAACACTCTTTCCCCCTCATCTACATAGACTCAATTCATAATCATTAATTCTATAATAATTTAGCATTGGTATATTGGTTTGCACTTTATTCTTATAAGCAGATCCCTGACAAGCCCTAGGCCTGAGAGCTCGATTTTTGAGATAAAAGGTTCAGCTGAACACTAAAACTGTGGCCTTTTACCTTTGCTCTTACGAGGTAGCAATGTCTTCTGAAATCTTATGAAACCCTCAGAAAGTGCTTCTTTGTACTTTGCATTGACCCAACCCTAAAATGCGTTCGAGCCACCCAGCAGCAGCTTTTTCAGAGGGACCTGAATGGAACATAACCTGCTAAGAGGGAAACTGAATAGCTAGGACAAAGCAGAGGGATTTGGGGGCCCATGGGGAATCAGTTGCCAAGAATAAGGAACTGATGGGAGAAGGGATGAAGGATGCAGAAAGCGTGTGTACAATACAATGATTTAGAGGCACGTTATGGATGTTCTCCACATCTGGAATGTCTCAGCAGCACAGAACTGCCAGGGAGGGGCCGTGGCTTTATTAAATTATGTAGGGTTTGCAGTTCAGGATTTGTGAGGCTTTTCCTTTTTGCTCAGAGCGTCTGCTTTGTTTCCACAGGGTGGATCATTTGTTGAAATATTTTAGTGGGCTGAAAGAACAAGAAAAGAGGTTTAAAGCTATGGAAGCCCAGGTAAGTAACAGTTTTATAGGCATCTACATCAGCTTTAGGATTTACCCTGTTTCTCTCATTCAGTGGTAGCAGATGCTATTTAGGGATAAAGAGAAGGAGAAATGGAGCTGTATTACGATTTCACTTTCCTCACCTCTCTGGTAATATACATATATGAAGAAACATTTCTGACCTCCGGGAGAAAGGGAAATAGAGTGTTTCCTGCTCTCTTGGCTGGTCTGTTTGAGAAGTGTTGATTTCCTTTGGTCGGGTTGCTTCTGGAAGGAAACACTTCATCTCCCCCCCTCCATTCCTTTCCCTCTCCCAACCTTTTCTTTCTTTAAAACTGTCAGCTTTGAAAATACCCATATTCTGTCTGATCTGACCTAGACTAATCTTCTTAGGCATCACTTTTTCTAGTTTTCTTAGCTACCAGATAACCAGCTTCTCACAGCAAAGTGTCTAACATACAAATAATAGAAGGAAACCTTGTCTTGAGCTTTTGATGACAAACCCTTGAGATATAAACAAAGGGTTGTGGTTTTTTCGAATAGTCTGAAAATGCTCAGCAGTACCATGTGCTCCAGAGCACAACCGTTAATGTTTTCTTTGTCCCTAGAACCCTCCAGTGTAATTTTGGCCTCGCTGAAGGATTCTTATCTTAATGCTCCCATTGCAGTTTCCCTCCCTTTTCTAATCCATTTTATGGCTTCCTGAAAAAAAGTCAGGCTATTCAGTGGACAATATTGATACCAAGTACAAATCCAACAGGAACACACAAGAAACACTGTAATAGTTTGTGCCAGCTTGAGATAATGCAATACAGTCACAAAAAATGGGAAGGAATTTCATACACATATTCTTCCAAGACAGTTCAACTATTTATTAAAAATATACAAATATAAAGAAATACATATGGTGGTATCTCTGATGCTGTGCAGATTATCATTCTTGCAAATTTAAGAATGGATAAAGTGCTGATGTAGAAAACCACTACCTATTTTGTAGATCTGCTATTGTACAGCTGTTATCTCCTCAATGGCAGAGGTGTTAACCAAAACCAACCTTCTGTGCAACCAACCAGCTCCAAACTATACCTGTAAGTATTTAAAACAATCATGGAAAACCCTTTAATACAGCTGAATGATTTAGTTTAAGAAATGCAAGGGAAAAAGATTGGAAAAGAGCCACATAAGGAGGCACCTGGAGGTAATGAGAATATAAATAAGGAGCAGAATATTTGTATTTCAGGCTGAAAAAAATACCCTTTGCAGAACAGAAGAGCTTTGGGCAAAAGACTGGTGCTGGGTGAGTTAGAATGGTCTCACCCGACTTGAAGCACCTGACTCTCTATTGCCACAGGGTTTCTTGAGAGGGTCATTTCTTGAGAGGAGGTTTTGCATGTCAATGTAGTACTACTGCCAAATCAATTAATAAGGGATAACAGCAATAATTAAATACGGAGCAAGCCTCCTACTTTGTTTTAATCAATAGAGCTCGTTTGCCTTCAGAGCTGCGACTGCTTCTGTAATTCAGAATCATGTCCTGTGTCCCAGGGTACCATTCTTTGGAGTTTAAAACATTAGAGACAGCCTACTTCTCAGGCACTGCAGGATATCCAACACACCAGAGCTCTTGGGTATTCTTAACGATCTATTTCAGTATCTACCTATTACTACTGATTATACAAAGAGCCCTCCAAAACCCATTACATGAACAGATACTACATGGGAAAAAGCAGCAGCTAGAAACTTGGCAAAGTCGTGACAAGACCTCAAGTGACTCAGACTAACCTCAAACTTAACTTCTTCCTGTTAGAAGCTTTTAAAATACCTATGTAAATTGCTTCATAATCAACATTCCAGTAAGAAAACCCATCCTGTAGCATGTTCCCCAGCCACTTTAACACTGTAACTGCATAAAAATCAGTAACTTAAACAGATGAAAAATAAAGAAGAAACCTGTTTTTATCTTTATTTACTGAGCAAATGCAAAGCAATAGAATCTACAGTATCTTTTTATTGTGGATTATTGTCAACATTTTAAAGTTCTTTAAGTAATTAGTGTTATGTGCTCCTTGTCCTAAGGTGTTTAAATAAGCACGTGGCTTTTACAACCCTATCAGGTGTTACGAACACTGACAGAGAAGCTCCTTTGCAAGAAAGAAGTGAAAGGGAAGATCCTGCAGATCAGCCCGAGGCTGACATCATGTATATTGACAACTAAATTTTATTCACACTTCTACAAACTAAATCTTTTGTCCTACTGAACTCCTCCTGTAGAACGAAAATGCTGATCTCATGAAGGCCCAAAGCTCAGCTCTCAAATGTCTGATGCTACTGAGGATTTCTTGGGTCTTTCTCCTTCAATTTCTTGGGCTTTCTTCCCTCCTGCACCTGCATCACTTGGCCCTTTCTCCAGAATTCCATTCCACAAATCACATTAAAATCTTTCTCCACCAGGCTGACTCCACCACCTTGTTTTCTAAACACAACCTGCTTTCAGTTCTCCAGTTACCACACCTTCAATCCATCACCGCCGCTGCTAATTCCTGCACACTTCTCCACTTAAGCGAGTCTCCCTGTTGAAGGGTCATTGTTTACACACTAAAAATCAAGCCACTTCTTTGGTCAAGAAAGCAAGCTATTTCTGAGCTGCTTAGAAAGGAAATCAAGAAATAGTTTCCAAAGGAAAGGGCCTGTGATACTGAAGTACTACAATCCATACAGTTCCTGGAAATCCTGCAACCCCCTGAAGATCGCACTCGCCGCCTCCTCTTCCCACGCTGCATTCTTTTGTTGATGTTTCCCACCGAGGGCTCCTCTCCTCCCCGGGAACTGGAAAGTCATTGCCTGGTCCTCCAGCATGCGGTGACCCGAGTCCCCTTCCCAACACGCAGCAGGTGACCCCCCTACCCTGCCCCCAGCCTCTGCTGCACTCCTGGGTCAATGTCCCAGTGGCTGCTGCCATTAGAGACAGGGCCTGGGCCTCTGTGCACATGGAGCTCCACAGCTACACCCAAGCAGATTTCTGATTTCATTTTACTTTTCTTTCTCCAAGGTTGGGAAAAAAATAAATCACTTAGGAGACTTAAGAATACATAGGGAGAATTTTCCTGCAAGCTAGGAATTCGGGCTGTTTGTCATGTTTTCATTACTTAAACTGCCGGGTACATTTTTAGCACACAACAGCTAGCTGGCTTTATTAGAATGTTGTAAGAAAAGACACAGCTGTGAAATGAACACTACTGGAACACGGGATGCATTTAGCAATAACCAGCTACTTATGGTGCATCAAACTGTATACCCCTGAGAAAACACATCCTGCTTTTTAAAATCAAAAAGTGAATTTCGAAAGATGTGAGCACTGTTACTCCTGTTACATTGTTTTCTGCTGCTAAAACGTGCATCTGCTCAAATGCAAAGACCCAAATGATTCGGGCCTACCAGTCCATTACTGGTGAGATGCTGACACCTGCCCAGAGGAAGCCATTTCCTCAAACATCCCTCTGAGTTTGAGCAAGCACCATCTAGCAAGAAAAATCAGAAATGCTGAAGAAGTGCACAGTTAAAAATACTAGCAGGGTTGGTTCACTGAGAATGCTAGCAACTGTCAGCCCAAACTGAACTAATCTGAGTTTCAAATCATGTAACCTTTCCAAGTATTTAATCTTTCATTTATAAAATTTATTAACAGCCTGCAGGAGATCCTAACATATCTGACATACATTACAATGCAGTTCATTGTATGAGGGGATTTGTTTTATGAGGCAATTCTCTACATACTGTAAAATTATTGAAAATGGTTTAGAATCTAAAATACAAGACCTGAGGGTTACAAGTTACAAGACAGCAAGCTTAGAGTAACATAGTAGAAGATTTTAAAGATAATTCTCAAGTCAAACTTGAGTATTTGTTGTAACTCCTGTAGCTGCACTAACAGGCATGGGTCAAAGAGATGAAAACAAGCTCCAACCGCAAGCATATCGAATGCCCAAGAACAAAGTGTCCAGTTCTGGTTTAAACACCTCATTCCCACCAAATCCACTCCCAGAGTCCACGGGGAAGTGGTGCCACCTGGAAAGGGCACACAAATGCACAAGCCAAGAACCATCACATCGTATCACACCAGTAAGAGGAAAAGCCATGGCCCAGCTTAATGACTGAAGGAGTGGTGAATTCCGAGCCACACTCGGCGTGGTCAGGCTGTTCATGTCCTCACCAGCATGTACCTCATGTACCACAGTTGTACCTCTCCACAAGAAACTCTGGGTTCTTTAAAATCTTTTATCATGTTAACACTAAATAAGGGAAATAATGACCCAACCTTAAATATAAAAATAGTGATTTTGCCATTTCTCACCTGGGCCCTCGAAGCTTATGATTGGGCACCACTGTGCTCTCACCCTCAATGGCAATGAGGGAAGGACGTATTAAAGAAATAAAAGGTTCTCCTTTCACATCCAGTGGAAGACTAGACTCGTTTTCACTGTTTATAAACCTCTACATAATGAGCTCATCATCTTTGCTCCAAGATTCTCCGGGATTTGGGAACAGTTCTAAAGCTGGGGGTCAGCAGGAAGCCTCACAGCCTTTTAGCCAACACACTGTTCATCTGCTGCTTCAGCTCCAGAGCAGGCCCCAGGGAGCTGCTCAAGCAAACATAGCAACCCTGACTCTGCTGCTACAGGGAGACTCTCCTGAGCCCACAGGCTACTCAGGAACAAAAGGTCTGGGGTGTATTTTAGGTAGCTTAAGTTCTAAACAGTATCAGTTGTTCTTGGTGTCTACAATGCAAACCGTTAGACAAAAAGCAATCACATGGTTTCCAGACCAGGAAAAAAAAAAGTCAGTGAAATAAATCAAACATAACCAAAACCAATACAAGTCCTTGGATGTCTCTAATGCACTTCATCCTTCAGGACTCTTCTTCTTCTCCTTCATTGTCTACCTTTGGTCGAAAATTTTTCCTATTCTTCTTCTTACTGCAATGGAATCCAACTGTTTCCACAGGTGGCCCTTCCTCTGCACCACCAAACCTTGCACTGCGCTGACCTTCCACATTCAGGTCCCCCACCATCACACCCTCCTCCTCCTCTGCTGCCTTCCCACTGCCACTATCCAAGTGCCCCAGCTCCACTTTATCTTCCTCCCTTGAGTCATCAGTCTTCTTAAGAGATCTTCCTTTCAGATCTGTTTTCATGTGTTTCTTATCATCCTCTCCACCTGTTTTTTTTTCCAGTCCATCCACACCCCTTTTTGCTGGTTTGGTGAAGACAATCCTCCCAGCTCCACAGCTGGAAGGGTCCTGGTTGAAGTATGGGGTATAGCTCTCTTGTGTAGCTGAGCTTTGCTCCTCCCCTCTTTTCTTCAAACCCGCTAGGAATTCCATGGCCACTTCCCTGTTAGTCTTGTCACTGGACTCTGAAACTCCATCTAGACTGTATTTGGTCCAGCGCTCCGGGTGTGCCACATAGTCAGGCACTGCAGGGGAGGTTCTCGGAGCCTGCACTGCTTTGCCTTCTTTGCCTTGCTTTCCCAGGCTTTCTGGGAACACATTCCCTGAAGCTGTGGCTGGAGGCAACGGACGCTTAAACCTCCCATCAACAACGTTATCTTCAGGCATCGAGGGCACGGACAACTTGGCCGCCTCTTCCAGGCAATCAAAAATGCTCTGGCTACGGAGAGAGAACGTAGAACTCATGCCCCTCAGATGGAACGGCTGGACAGGAGACCTGTGACTGTTTTCTGAAGAGGCGGGGGTCTCCCCTGATCTGCAGTCCCCATCATCTACTGATGGCTCCTCAGGAGATATTGTATCAACTTCTGCTTCATCCGCTAACCCCAAATCATCGGAATCAGAATCACTGAGTGACACCGTGTCTGAGGGCAGGGCTCCTTCGTAGTCTGTGGCACCACCAGCCACTGTCCCCAGAAAGGGTTCGCCTGCATCCTGCTCTTCCATCTTCAGGCTGTCACTCCACTGAGGTCTTCAGTGTAGGCCCAGCAACAGTTGCAAATACGGTTTTCAAAACGCCCACGGAGTTTAGTGTCTGGAATACAAAGGAGCATAAAAATTCAACTGTGAAAGGAGAGTCAACTGTGACACCATCATTCTGTGCTGTGCAAAATAACTATTACTGCAATAAAATGGGTAGCTCAACTTCAAGGTTTCCTAAGCAATTTTGCCTGAAACAAAAACATGATTTAAGGAACGAATGAACATTAAAATTCAAGACTTAGACTAAGACTCAAGACAAGAATATGAAGTAATTAAAAATGGCCTTGGACACCAAAACTCATTAATTATTACAGCAGGTCCAATTACTAAAAGATGAGCATAAACTTTCTGAGCAAATCTGAATACCCCGTAACTGTCTTGTGCATATTCCAGGAGACAGGAACAACCACTCCAACTTACACCCTGTATTTATCATATTGTATAAAACCAAAACCCACACCATCTCTCACACTTTCTGTGGGCCATTATGATTCCTTACTGCATTTTCTATGGTACCTCCTGTCCCAGTAATCATCATGTTCTGCCTATTGTAAACGACACTATCACTGACTGAGGTCAGTGGCAGAAAAGCCACAAAAATACCAGGGCTACACTTTCAGGATTGCTTTAAAAGGGACATAAAGGACAACCTCCACTCCTTCCCGTGGTTTAAGCTCTCATCTCATTAACAAGAATCAGAAAACAAGGCAGCTCAAGAAATCAATCCCACTTCAAAACTAATCGCATGTGCCACACACGTGCATGGAAACAAGAGGAGGGTGTCACCAAGGGCCTGCGAGAGCTGCCCTTCAATCAGTAAAAAGGCCAAGTGATCTGCAGCCTGACTTCCAGCAGTGGCTGGGACACCTCAGTCACTCTGCTGCCTCTGCGAGGGAAGCCTCGCGGAACCGAGGTGGTTGATCATCACCCTACCACGTGCCAGGCCATCAGAAACAGAACTGGCAAACAGGCACCTCAGTTCAGCTCAGGAAGAAAAAGTGTATTACAGAATCAGGTCCAATATATTATTAGAATAAGCTTGGCTACCTAATTATAGGTTCTTCTGAAATGATGCAGTAAATCGACATGGAAAGTCTGTTGGTCACTCACTTTCACTTGGGATTGAGTCAGCTTCCCCTCCCGAGGGTCAGTTAGAATCACCAAAGATCTCAGAACTTCCACCCTAGAAAACAAACATGTCCATCAAGATGCTGGAAAAGTAGTATTAAAACAAGTTTTTAAAAAAATTCCTTCCCCCTGAGTCAACCAAAGCTGCAAAACCAAGTTCTAAATTTGACATGAACTCATTCTGATATAAAAGTCTACAGATATTCCTGGATCTTTGGCAAAAGGCCACCACACAGCATAATAAGGCAGGCACCACCCAGTCTCTACACCCACATTGCCAACCTTATGCTGTAGAGTAACAAAGAGGTTTAAAAAACCCCCCTGTAATCTGTACATGCAGTAAACTACTATGAAATCCACAGTACTAAATGCCTGGGTTTAGGCAACAGCCTGTGAATCGGGGTATCTCTTGTCTGCTACACAGGAAGGAAATACTTTCCTCCTATGAAGCTGCTTTAGCCGTACAGCATCAGTAGCCAAACAAACTGGCCCAGTGAGACTCACAGGTTTGTTACAGTGAGGTGATCACCGCAGAACTTGGACAGGATGATGCCTTTCTGGATGGGAAGGTCTCCATTGGACTCTTCCATCCTGGTCTTACTCAGACAGGCTCTGGGTGGTTTTGTGCAGCCTGCGAGGAAAGCAGAGACCCCAGTCACTCCGTAGCACGGCCAGGAGCCTGCCCTCATCGCAGACAGCACTGCGGCAAGGCCTGACAGCCACCCTGTGCCAACCACAGCCCTCTGCTTCGGGACGGAGCTCAACGGGGCCGCCATCCCAAGGAGAGAGCAGCAGTCCCCTGGCCCTGGCTCATACCTGGCCCTGGGGAGGGAAACGCCACAGCGCCCAGCCGGGCCGCGCTCGTCCAGAGCGGGACTGCAGCTCCCAGCGTGCACCGCCCAGCCGCCATTTTGCAGCCGGG
>VWZY01003047.1:80273-94403 GCA_013399075.1 Chloroceryle aenea
CCCTGTTGGGCCTCAGGTACGTTGTACCATCTGCCCTTCTAATCCTCTTTCCAACTTCAGGAGGGACTGAGGGGTAATGCAGGTTCCCTAATCGCTTGCATTAACAACAACAACAACAAAAAAGAGCCAAAGCCGCCAGACCTCACTACAAAAATGCCTGTCGGATTTGCAGGTGGGTTCCTCCTGTTCTCAGCAGTGGCAGTAACGCCTGAGAACTCCTCCAGCAGAATCCTCTTATCCACGACCTGCTTCATAAAAACGTGCTTGATAAAAGCTGGTGAGGAGCACCCCCTTCTTACTGGGAAGCAGAAGCAGCTAGAGGTGAACTCGCTTTAGCAAGAAGTCTGGACGAGATGATCTCCAGAGGTCCCTTCCAACCCCTACCACTCTGATCTGTGGGAGCAAGGGAAAGCAGCTCCATTTCCCTCTGTCCCAGCTGAATCCACACCCATGGGTCCCTCCACCGCCACCAGAAATCTTCCAGACCAATGAAGCCAAGTCCTGGAAAGTCCTTCCATTTTTTTTACTATTTATTTTAATGCTTTACCCCTCAAATCCTATTTTTCTCCTGCATGGAGTTTAAAGCTGAACCATGTGTGTGAATTTGCTTCACATCAATGGGTCTCCCTTACCCCAAAGCAAAGGCTTTTGGTGGTTCATTAATACTGTTAAGCTCATCCTGTGCTAGGAATCCTGAGCTGCTGCCTCCCATCGAGAACGTCTGCAGCTCTTCAGTAACAGGTTTTCCAGGATGTACCTAGATGGCTTCACTAAGAAATTGTGGGATATCTTTGCTGTTTCTTCATCCAAACAGATAAAAATAGTAGATGAGTCCTGAAAAGAACTGGAATTGCCACAGGCAGCCTTGGAGTGGAATGGAAGGGGAAGCTGTGGGGGACATCAAGTATGGAAGAGGGTTTAGTAGGCCCTTGGTAAGATGGCCAGACTATAGGAGGAGGGGATAAAAGCATGGAGGGGTTTCCCATAGAACAGAGAAAATGACCTCCAAGAATCCCCCTGTTCATGTCTTCTGCCAGGCTGCTGGTTTAGCCTGTGTCCTGCAGCCAGGCAGGAGCGTGGAGCCTGCCTGCCAGCTTGGCTGGGCTCAGAGGGGTGGGCAGGGGAGCCANTCAGCCAGAGCAGCCGGCTTCCCTGTTGGGCCTCAGGTACGTTGTACCATCTGCCCTTCTAATCCTCTTTCCAACTTCAGGAGGGACTGAGGGGTAATGCAGGTTCCCTAATCGCTTGCATTAACAACAACAACAACAAAAAAGAGCCAAAGCCGCCAGACCTCACTACAAAAATGCCTGTCGGATTTGCAGGTGGGTTCCTCCTGTTCTCAGCAGTGGCAGTAACGCCTGAGAACTCCTCCAGCAGAATCCTCTTATCCACGACCTGCTTCATAAAAACGTGCTTGATAAAAGCTGGTGAGGAGCACCCCCTTCTTACTGGGAAGCAGAAGCAGNGTGGAACCAGAAGCAGCTAGAGGTGACCTCGCTTTAGCAAGAAGTCTGGACGAGATGACCTCCAGAGGTCCCTTCCAACCCCTACCACTCTGATCTGTGGGAGCAAGGGAAAGCAGCTCCATTTCCCTCTGTCCCAGCTGAATCCACACCCATGGGTCCCTCCACCGCCACCAGAAATCTTCCAGACCAATGAAGCCAAGTCCTGGAAAGTCCTTCCATTTTTTTTACTATTTATTTTAATGCTTTACCGGTCAAATCCTATTTTTCTCCTGCATGGAGTTTAAAGCTGAACCATGTGTGTGAATTTGCTTCACATCAATGGGTCTCCCTTACCCCAAAGCAAAGGCTTTTGGTGGTTCATTAATACTGTTAAGCTCATCCTGTGCTAGGAATCCTGAGCTGCTGCCTCCCATCGAGGATGTCTGCAGCTCTTCAGTAACAGGTTTTCCAGGATGTACCTAGATGGCTTCACTAAGAAATTGTGGGATATCTTTGCTGTTTCTTCATCCAAACAGATAAAAATAGTAGATGAGTCCTGAAAAGAACTGGAATTGCCACAGGCAGCCTTGGAGTGGAATGGAAGGGGAAGCTGTGGGGGACATCAAGTATGGAAGAGGGTTTAGTAGGCCCTTGGTAAGATGGCCAGACTATAGGAGGAGGGGATAAAAGCATGGAGGGGTTTCCCATAGAACAGAGAAAATGACCTCCAAGAATCCCCCTGTTCATGTCTTCTGCCAGGCTGCTGGTTTAGCCTGTGTCCTGCAGCCAGGCAGGAGCGTGGAGCCTGCCTGCCAGCTTGGCTGGGCTCAGAGGGGTGGGCAGGGGAGCCAAACAGTGCAGCCCAGCTCCTCACAGATGTCAGCTAGTTCCCACAGAATCCCAGCATGGGGGGGGGGTTGCATGGGACCTCTGGAGATCAGCTGGTCCACCCCCCTGCTCCAGCAGGGTCACCCAGAGCAGGGGGCCCAGGATCGCAGTGTCCAGGTGGGTTTGGGGTCTCTGCAGGGAAGGAGACTCCACAGCCTCTCTGGGCAGCCTGGGCCCAGCTCTGACACCCTCACAGCAAGGAAATTTCTCCTCCTGTTCAGACGGAACCACCTGGGTTNACTCCCAGGTCCTTCTGTGCAGGGCTGCTTTCCAGCAGGTCATCCCCCCACCTGACCTGGTGCAGGAGGTTATTCCTCCCCAGGTCCAGGACCCTACGCTTGCCCTTGTTGAACTTCATGAGGTTCCTCTCTGCCCAACTCTCCAGCCTGTCCAGGTCTCGCTGAATGGCAGCACAGCTCTGGTGTGCCAGCCACTCCTCCCAGTTCTGTATCATCTCTGTATCATTTGTGCCCCCCTATGTGCTCTTATCCCCTCCCAGCCCTGTTTGTTGGAAAAGTCTCCAGCAATGCAGGCATGGCCACACACAGGGACATCACAGTGCCAAGCAACACCCAGAGCTCCACGCATCTTACCGTTCCCAGAAGGCACTGAGACTCCTGAATAGCACCGTAGCATCCCAGGAACCCCACGAACATCATGACAGCTCCGACTGCAATCAGGATGTAGATTCCTGCAAGGGAGAGCCAAAGGCAGATGTGTTACCACAGAGCTTCCTACAGCAGCACCCTGGTGCCTGGCCAGACATGCTGGGTCCCCCGGGCGGCTAATTAGGGGTGTGTAGAATTAAGGAGATCACAGCATTGTGAAATGTTTTTGGGTTGGAAGGGACTTTTAAAGGTTGTCTAGTTCAACCCAGATAGGAGCAGAGGTGGTGGCAGACACAGAACAACACAACATACACAAGTCAGCTGCTAACACTGAGACTTTAAAGACCCTGTCATCCTCAAAATGAGGGGAAAGGCAGAGAGCTCGAGCAGCAGCAGGCAGAGGATGCCAAGGCTTTCCAGTGTCCTCACAGCCATAGTGTGGCAGCTCCCATGGCACCCACACCACTTTAAATGTTTAAGCAGAGGAGATGTAAATGATCAGTTAGCCTGGTTTTTAAAATAAACAATGAGGCACTGGATTTATTTACATTAAACATCATACAAATATTTATCCAGCTAATATTTTAAAGACAGGCAAGCCTCAAAACTAAAGGAAAAGCACTGCTTAAGCATCTCATTTCTTATACTGTGGCTTTTCTTTGTTAGAGGTTCTACAGAGAGGGAGACTTTCTTTACTTCAGCTTATTAAATCTGCACAGCCAACTTGCTTTGGGACTAGTTCAAAATTTGGAAACTAGGGGTTAGGGGGTCTCAGAAAATATAGGAATCAGAGTTTATTCATCCAGGAATGAACTCAAGGCTGAGGTCTGGGTCTGCTGCTGCTGCTGCTGCCAATAATCACCATCATTTCACCAACCGTGAGGCTGATGAGACCATGGTGATGACTCACCAAATGCTACAGCTCAGCTAAATTTGTTTTTTTCCAGAAGCACACCTTCCTCCTACTGCATCCCTTCCATTCAGTACATTTTTGGTTAACTAATACTCTCAGGTATTGTGGTTCCACTATTCTGCAAGTGAATCCTACCTCCATTCAAAAGCAATTCAGCACGTGCAAAAAAGATCCCAAATAAATAACTACAAACGAGGCAATGCTGCAGTTACCATTTTTAACCAACAGTGCTTAAAAAACCCAGGATGAGAATAAAGATACGTGGGGCCTCCCAGAGGTAACAGCAACACTGTGAATCTTGCCAGTGCTTGGGAGACACATCCCTTCAATGAAATGTTTTCTTTTGCTCCGAGACAAAATGTTTTTATAGTTATTAATCAGTCTGTCAACTGCCCCTTAGGAACAGCACTAACGTATAAACAGAGCTCAAGATTAAAATTGCTTGTACATGCCTGTCATGTTTAATGTTTTTGTTATCTTCCTAGCTTTTAAACAATCTCCAGATAACTGAAGTGCAAAGTCCAAAGGGCGCGCACAGAGCGCAGAGCTGAGCCAAGCAACACCCTCCTCTACAACAGATACCTAATAACGGTCTCAACTGCTTGCAAATCCCCCTGACTGACACATCCAACTTAGGAAATAAGGCAACCTTGGCTCCCGCTTCTTCCCTCCCGACAACAAAGGTCACCAGCACCCCAACGAGGCAAGTGCTGAGGCAAGGGCCAGCACAAAGCCTCCCGCTATATATAGGCTGGGTGGGAGGAAGCCAGCTGCAGGGAGCACAATGGAGCTCACCGACCCCACAGGAAACCCCTTGTCACAAAACCTGATGGCATCTGCAGCCGGCGACACCAACATCCTAACGGCAACGCTGCCGGCAGGACAGGGGAAAAAGTGAGTTGCATCTCCTGCTGTGTATTGAAGGGGCTTCAGCAGCACCTGAGAGCCACAGAAACCCAACAGATGGTTGAAGCTCCCTGACAAGGGACAGGACATGTTGTTTGAAGGTGTGAAGAGAGGGATAACAAGCAAAAGAATCATATTTTTTTGTTGTTTGGAAGAAACCTTTAAGGTCATTGAGTCCAGCCGTTGCCCCAGCACTGCCAGGGCACCACTAAACCATGTCCCTCAGCACCACAGCTCCACAGCTTTGAAACCCCTCCAGGGATGGACTTCACCCCTGCCCTGGCAGCCTGGGCCAGCCTTAGACAACCCTTGAAGAAGAAGAAATTTCTCCTAATATCCAACCTAAACCTCCCTCATTGCAACATGAGGCAATTTCCTCTTGTTCTCCTTGGGAGAAAAGACTGACCCCACCTGGCTCCAGCCTCCTGTGAGAGAGTTGTCAAGAGCCTCCTTTTCTCCAGGCTGAACATCCCCAGATCCCTCAGCTGCTCCCCACCAGACTTGTTCTCTAGACCCTTCCCCAGCCCTGCTGCCCTTCTCTGGCACTGCTCCAGCCCCTCAGTGTCCTTCTGGGAGTGAGGGGCCCAAAACTGAAGCCAGGATTTGAGGTGCAGCCTCACCAGTGCCCAGTACAGGGTGATGATCAGTCCCAGTCCTGCTGGGTCAAGGGAAACACCCCAGGAGAGTTTCTTGAAAAGGAGAGGCCAGCAGTTAAAGTTTTGTGTCCTTGCCTGAAGTAGAATTAGGTGACTTTATCCTAATGGCTGGAAATGACGTGAAGTGGAGCAAGGGTGGCAGCTGGGCAGAGAGCCAGCATGGTGAGCAGTGGGCTGGGGTGTGTGCGGGGCAGGAGGGCCCCAAAGGGGCCAAGGGGTGATGGGAAGGCATGAACGCATCCTGTGAAATGAAGGCTGTCTGCTGGATGCCTGCCAAGCTCCAGAGGGACCGATGGAGATTTTCAGATGCTACATTAACTGCTGTTTCAAGAACAACATTCCAGCAGTAGTCTCTCAAAAGTCTGATTGTTGTCACCATATTCTGCTAATGCCTAAGAACCAGCCCTCACCACTCCAGCTTGTACCAGTGAGGCTGCTGGTTAAGGATTTCAACACAAACTGCATCAGGTTTTTCCATCTTAGAGCCTTGAGTGGCTCCACTGGAAGATCTTCATCACAAGCTCCTCTGGAAAAATCAACTTTGCTCATCTGTGCAGTTTCTGACAGAAAAGCAGCAGAGAGAAGACAGCTGGGCTGGGGGCAAGACATTTCAACATGCAAGAAGTCACCATTCGTGCTCATCACCCCAGTAGATGAGTAGCAGGCAGATGCAGCACATCTGGAGACCAAGCAGCATGATGTTGCAGGGATACCATGACCAGGTCACTCCCATGGAGAGACAGAAGATTTTATTCTCAGATTCTTCAAAATAAACACTGAAGGCAACTTCCAGACTGAACAAATACAGCCAGCAGATCACAGAGCAACCTGGGTTGAATGGGACCTCAAAAGATCTTCTGGTCCAACCTTTTGTGAGAAAGGAAACCTAGATGAGGCTGTCCAGCTCCCAGTCCAATTATGTCTTGAAAAACTCCAGTGACAGGGATTCTACCATGGCCCTGGGGAGGTTGTTCCAGTGAATAACTGTTCTTACTGTAAGAAAAATGTCTCATGTTGTAATCATCAGGGAAACAAAAGAGCTACTGGTGGCTAGGAAGGTTCTGCTCTGAAATCTAGCAGATAAAATCCCAGTGAGAACTTCAATGGTGGAGGAGACAAGGCAGGAACAGCAATGTCTGCTAGTTTGTAGAAACCTTTGGAGGCCTCTATACTCGCTTCTTGCTGGGATTGGTGCAGCTTTGAAAAAAGAAAAACCAAACCAGGCCTGCTGATCCCCACCCCAGGCAGGCTGTGAGGCCCTCAAGACAGACAAGCCATGTCCTGGCTTTCTGCTTCTCTTCCTGCTCTTCCTTCAACTCCTCGCCAGAGCCAGGGCTGCCGTCAAGTGAGTGAAGAGCAGGAGGTGAGGGAGGGAAGGGAATAAGATGTGCCTCACACGTGGCTTCTTGACTGGAGCCCAGCAGAGGTGGCCAGTCGGGTGGGAGCCACAGGAGGGGACAGCCAGGTTGGGGAGAGGGCAGCGATGACTGGTCTGGACACAGAAAACCCTGGAAAACTTCTGGGATGAAGGCCACACTTCATTCCCAGGGACAAACTAAGTGGCTGCCATGGAGCCACCTTCCATTACCAAGGGCCAGAGCACCACAGCCTGCCGGGAGGTGGTGGAACAAGACTCTGCTCTGGAGTTTACTTACAAAGAAGCACAAAATACTTAATGTGACAATGGACATCTTGTCTGATGAATGCTGGGTCGTTTCTCCACGGAAATGCCATGCTCAAGGCTGCAAAAGCAGACGAAAGCAAGTGAAGTGCCCAGCCACATGCTTTGGATGGTGTTTGTTTTCCAACATCCACCCTTCACCTCAAATGCTGGCGGGGGGGGGGGTGGGGGGAGGTCATCTCTGCCTCCACACTGGGTGCCAGGCAGCTGGGGGGGCCGTTTCACAGCAATCACAGCCCAGACGGGAACGACCAAGCCCTTTTCCCGGAAAGCAGCCTGACCCATCTTAGCTTTCATTCCTGGCAAGGATGACAGCCAGCGTGGGTTTGGGCTCTTCGTCTGTGAGCAAGACACCTGTCATCCCCAGCCTGAATAGCACATTATCCTCCTTGAAGTCAGAGAAGACTCCCCCCAGCACAAGCCTCCTCACTGTAAGCATCAGAGGCGGGATTAACTCCTGCCTTGCCTGGGCCAGCAGCATTATTTGCTCCTTCAGCGCTCCACCTGAACCAGCACCATTCTGCCTAAGCAAAGCATCTGCCTTTGAGATGCCACCTCCCAGCTCATTTGTACTGCAGCTTTCTCAGTAGTTTTAAAACAAGAAATGGTTTGTCATATGCATAAAAAAACCCCACAGAGGTATATAAAGTAACCTGCAGTGCCCACAGTCACGCTGCTCCCGCCAACAGCAGAGGCAGATAACCCTGGGCACAGCCACAGCTGCAGCAACAGGCGAGGCAAGCAAATCATTTGTAGGTGTCCATGCTACCAATGAGCCTCCAAATCCTTGTGGATCGTGACAGGGAAGCTTCTAAACCCACAGCACAGCCCTCTGGCAAGGCAGCAGCAAAGCAAGGTTAGGAAAGCGGCCATGTGGAGACCCTTATCTTGGAGGCGGGGAAGTCACAAGAGGATTTGCAGAGCCAAGAAGTGTCACTATTGCCTGGAGTCCTCCATCTCCTTTTGAGATGAAACCTTCAAACAGAAAGCATTAGGGAAATGACCAACCGGTCTTAGCTTCCCCTTGTTACAGAGGCTCTGGGTCCTGTCTGAATTCAAAGCAGCAACTGTGACATGATCTTCACTCAAGAGCATCAGGACGTGACACAGTGGAAAAAGCAGCAGCAACAGACCAGCCATCACCTCCCCTTCCCTGACTCAACCAGGGCAGGTGCTGCTTTGGGCCGCAGGGACCTCCTAAGGTTTTAGCCACATGGAAAGCCTCTGAAGATCAGGCCCAGGGGATTGATGGTAATTGAGCACTTGTCTCTGGATGGTGCTAGGTGGGAAAGGAAAAAAAAAACAATCCACAGTTCAGAGGCCAGCTTAGCTCCCAGCTCATGCAGCTGACACCTCCATGGAGGGCCCTCTGCCTCTGGGTCAGGTAGGAAGCAGGATGCACAGTTCTGGGAGCAGGCAGGGGAGAAGGAAAGGCACCATTCAAAGTCAGTACTGGCTCTGGCATTAAAGCAGCAGAGCTGCTGACTGCAGGGTTGTAAAACCCACGTCCTGTCCTGCTGAGAAGTAGAAAAACAAGCCAAAAAAACAACAGACTTAAAAAAAAAGGACACGGTGAATAAACAAATGAAAAGAACGAACGAGCACAGCAGAGTCCCTCTGAAACCAGCAGGGAGGGGGCCAGCTCTGGCCAGCCCTCCTCCTGTGCCTCAGCATCCCCACCAGAGACGCTGTGCAGCTCCAGGCATGGACATTCCCGGGCAGCGTCCTACCTCTCCCCCTATCTCCACCCCCTCCCGGCAGCTTTAACTCGTTAAGCTAATGGAAGCCAGTCTCTTCCCCCAGGTCACCATGGCAATGTTTCCAAAAGACAAAAAAGAAAAATAAAGAAACCCCCAGCATCACACCAGGAAGCCTGGGCAGCTCTCCAAGCCGTGCCTGCCCTCCCTGCGGGACGTGCTTTAGAAAGGGGCTGAGAGCAGAGGGGAGAGAGATTTTTGTGCTTATTCTTTCGGCAGACAGGCTCTGGGAGAGATGATCCACATCCAGGAGTTTTGCAAGCCCCGGAGGGAGGGAGGATGGGCTGTGGTGCCTGCCCTGCCGCGGCTCCTGGTCTGGACATGCTGAACATCAGCAGGGCTTGCCACCACCCCTGCTGCAGGGAAGGGTGAGACCAGCAGTCGGTGGTGGGAAGGAGACTCCTCGCTATGCCACATCACGAAGCCTGTGAGAACACCCTCTCCATACCAAGAAGTCCTGACCATGACATGCTTCCTTGTGACTTGAGACAAGATTCAGGCAGGGAGTGGAAAGTCCCTGGAGGTGGTGGGAAAGGGGTGGCTGTGCCAGCCAGCGAGGGAGGGTCTCCTGGACATCTTTCTCCAGCTACCCAGTGGCACTGGCCCCACAAAAGCAACACCACTTTCTTGAAAGTGGTTTGGAGAAAGAGGGTGGAAAAAAGAGAGGGTTTCTTGAAAGATGACAACTGGGAAGCCCCTTCGTTCCCCTCTACTCCCTTTCCCAAGAAAAACATTGCTGCTCCACAGCTCCTAATGACTTCCAGATGGAGCAACAGCGTCACAAAGCATGGAGAGCTCTCCCAGCTCACACGGGGAGATGAAAGGCTGCACGTGCTGCCCTTGTCTGCAAGAACAAGACAAGAAGGAAGCCAAGGACACACCTCTGTCAGGAAAGCAAAGAGGAAGCGGAGAAAAACCCCCCAAAGATCCTTGCGTGCACACGTGGCTGAGAGTGGTGCAGCACAGGAGACCCCGCCTGGCACATGGCCCATCCTCTGCTGCCCCAGCCTACAGCACTTCTGGACATCTCCACGTGCCCAGGGGTCTCACCCGCTGACAAAGCCCAGATCCCACTGGAGGGTTTCTCGTGAGCTTTGCACACCTGAACACGTGGCAGGTGTTCAAATGAACATGGTCAAAGTGACAGGTTAAACTGCTCTGAAGAGCAAAAGCCACCTTTGGTACAGCTCCTGGTGGCAGAGTCAAAGGGGACCCTGGAGGGGTCAAAGGAAGAAGATGACTACGTTATTTGTAGTCAGATCTGAACCCAAAACACCCTGATGCCATCAATTTATGGCCTTAAATCATAACCAATTTTATTCTGCAGAGCAAATGAGCTGTGGGAGTTGGTCACAATGAAGGCAGACTGAGTGGCAACTGAATATAAGTTGCTTTTTTAATATAAATTTAATTATACAATAAGAATACAAACCAAAAAGGAGTGTTTGTATTGTCAGATATATGGGGTAAGCCAGATACTTAGAGGGAAGCTCTGACAAAGTGCATTGCCTCAAAGCTACTATTTTTAAAAGAATTCCAGTATAACTGAAGGAGTCAATCTGAAAATGATTACAGGAAAATGTAGAACCAGCAAATATCAGGGTGTTTTGTTTTTTTTTCTTTAAGGGATTAAATAATAAACTAGTGGCAAACCACTGACACATGGAGCCTTGAAGAAATAGAGCACAAATGGGTGAGAGAAGAGCCCTGGGCTGAACCAGGAATCTGCAGAGGTAGCTGCTGCAGTTCCCGACAAAACCAAAGGTCATTTTTCACTAGTGTTTATTTCACAACCCTACAGAACAGGGCTCCTGGGCTCTTCTCCAGCCCTTTCATAGAATCACAGACTGGTTTGGGTTGAAAGGGATCTTTCGGGCTCATCCAGTCCAACCCCCCTGCAGGGAGCAGGGACATCTGCAACTAGAGCAGGGTGCTCAGAGCGACAGCCAACCTCACCTGGAATGGTTCCAGGGATGGGGCATCAACCACCTCTCTGGGCAACCTAAGCCAGAGTCTCAGCATCCTTAGTGTAAAAAAATTCTTCCTTCTACCCAGTCTAAATCTCCCTTCTTTTTGTTTAAAACCATCTCCCCTTGTCCTGTTGTAACAGGCTCTGTTAAAAAGTCTGTCCCCATCTTTCTTATAGGCCCCTTTAAGTACTGAAAGGCCTCAGTAAGGTCTCCCTGGAGCCTTCTCTGGGCCGNAACAACAGATTTGCTGTTGAGTCTAACCCTGCAATATACAGAAGTTGCCACAACCTTTGAAAGATGCCTACTATTTCTGGAGGGATGGGGACGAGGATGGGAGGACAAAGACAGCCCAAGAACTGCCCCCGTCGCTCACAGCAGGTCCACCCTCGCTGTAGCACTGCTGGCTTCCAAAGCCTGTGCAACACACCAGAGCTCAATGCAACTCCTTCTGCCACAAAAACCTCTCTCAAGTCCTGGACATCACTGTCTTTTGTCCAAGGCAGCCCTGAAAAGGCAAATTAAGAACAAAGCTGCTGTTATGGAGAGAAGGCACAGTTCCACTATGACCACTTAGCCAACACATGACGCACCAGGATGCTCTGCACTGTTGGCTGCATCTGGGACCCGCTCTTTGGCGAGAGCGGCCAAAGCGTCCTCGTGTGCTGTCAGGACATTGGGCAGGCCCTGGGGAAGCTCAAGCAATCCCCACCCAGGCAGGGACAGCTGCTCAGAGGTCCCCCCTCTCTCCCGAGGCCAGCGTGGCCTCACAACAGAGCTTCCCAAACTGCCAAGGACACCCACAGAAGCTCACCAGCAACGGGCGACGCACCGGCTGCAAGGACAAGCGTGCAGATGCAACTGCAGCTCAACTTGGGCACGTGCACATTTCTGAGAAAGACTTCAAAGCACCCCGTGCTTTCTGGCCCAGTTCTTCCAGTCTGTGTGGAAAGCAGCTTGAACTCATTACCCTGGATTGCATCTGCAGGGAGCAGGATGGTGCAGAGAGCCTGCATCCCACGAACCAGGCTCCCAGCAGCTCATCACCTTTGCACCGGCCCAAAGCCACTGCTGCCCCTGACTGCCCTCTTCTTGTCCCCCACGGGCTTTGCTGCCTGAGCTGCTTTTGAGCTGGATCCACAGTCATCAGCCTGATTGCCTGGGGTGGGGGGATGACAAAAAAACAAACAAACAAACAAAAAAACCACTTAAAAACCCTGTTGCCTTACTATCAGGGAAACAGAACCCTGCAGGATGGTGGCAGTGGCTGCAGTGGCCAAGTTTAACCTGCCTGTCCGAAACCTCTCACCCCTCCCAAGGGCCTCCAGTGCCAATGTGCTGTAGGGAGNTGTATAAAAAAAAAAAAAAAAAATAAAATCAAAAAACCACTTAAAAACCCTGTTGCCTTACTATCAGGGAAACGGTACCCTGCAGGATGGTGGCAGTGGCTGCAGTGGCCAAGTTTAACCTGCCTGTCCGAAACCTCTCACCCCTCCCAAGGGCCTCCAGTGCCAATGTGCTGTAGGGAGAAGACATCGCCCAGCAGATTTACCAATAAACCACAAGAAAAACTAACCAGAAGCAAACCCAATCCCCTCCTCACCCCCAAAACTACCCAGAGAACCACACCCCAGCTCAGCAGCAGGATGCCTTTGGCCCTCGTGGCTGGCCCCATTCCCGGGCCGAGCTAATCAGAGCCGCAGGTCTGTCACCCGTCACTTGCTGCGAGCAGCTGGAGGCACATTTCCTATTTTGGACCTGGCAGGCGAGAACAAAGCTGAGACCATCCGGCTGCCGCGCTCCGCTCCAGGCTGGGCAGCTTCCCGGAGAGGGTGGGAGCAGGGACCAGCGTCCAGCATGCTCCAGCATGCAGGCAAGGGGGGTAATGGGAAATCCAGGTGAAGGCATTTCAGGCAAACAAGAGCTGAAGCTTTTGTCCTCACCCTGCTGAAAGGATTGCACCCACGGTGGCCATCTCTGGGCATCAAGTAACCAAAGCCTTGAAGGACACATTATCTTCACTACCATCCCATTGGGACGGGGCAAAAGCAGAAAGTCTGGTCTCACTTGCCTCTTCAAGATCCCCAGGGGCTCTTAAAACCAGTGACACCACAGCACCAATCTACTGTGGAGAGATCAGACTGCTCCAGTTTGTACAGCCATCTGCAGAGAGGGACCAGCTCAGCCTTTTCCCATGGCTCTCATAACTCACTGAATCACAGTTCTGTTGGTTTGTTTTGGTTTAAATACTTTATGCGTAGAGTCAATAAATATCTAAGAAGTGGTTAACCAGTTGTTACCATCCAACTTATCAATGCCTCTAGCTATCTGGAAGGATGTTTTCTGACCTGCTAGCAACACCTTGACCAGCCTAAGGCATGCAGAGCACTTCAGACACAGTGTTATGATGCAAGGGCAAGAAGGAATTTCCTTTTTCAACTACAAATAAAGCAAATAAATACCATAAACCTAGCTCAGAGCAAAGTATTTTCCTTTACAGCCATGAGAACACCAAGGAACAGTGCTCCAGCTATCCCCACCCTGGTACCGCTCGCTCTTTCCAGCGCTGAAGTGGTTAACTTGCCAGAGCATTGGGTCCACAGCCAAAATGGAGGTGCCAAAAGCCAAGACTGCAACAAGTGGTCAGAGAGTCCAGTGGTTTGTGAGCCACATGGAAAAGCCCACGAACAAGAGCTTGTTTAACAACCTCCCGAGCCAGCCTACAAGACAACTCACTGGATGCAGGATCAAAGTGCCAGGGGAACCCCAACCCCAGGAGCTCCCTCCTCATGTGCAGGAGAGAGGAGCAGTGGCTTGTGCCCATTGCAGGTACAAGTGTGGGTGCTGCCATGGTCCTGTCCGGTTGCAGGGCAAGCTGGGAGCAAGGACAGCTCCTCTCCTCCTGCTCCTGCAGCAGGCTGAAGGCAGATGAGCATCTTGCCTAGGACCCCAGTAGCTGCCCTGCTCCCCACATCCTTTTCTTCCTCCTCCCACCCACTCTCCTCCCACTCGCAGCCTGGCTGCCTTGATTATTTTGGCTCTCCTGTAACACAGACACTCTGACAAAGAGCCTTTGGCAGAACAGCTCCAACTTTGGGGCAGGGGAAAGGACACAGTGGGAAACCAGAAGATCCCAGAGCACTGCTTTCCCACTCTCCCTCCTCACTAAGTACAAACCCCACGGTGCCAGTTTTCCTCCTCCCACAGTTTTTATTGCTTCCCCCTGTCCTGCAGCGCCGCAGCAAAGCCTGGCCAGCCTTGAAAAGCCTCCTGACAGATCCCAAGACCAGCATCCCGTGCCAGACACCA
>VWZY01003047.1:110619-141530 GCA_013399075.1 Chloroceryle aenea
TCCTAGCCATATAAACTGCTCTTTCCCATGTTCTGCTTATGCTTTGCCTAAACCACAAAGTTAGGCAAAAAAAAAGCTCATTCGCTTCTTCTCAGGGCAGGATAAGTGACAGAACCAGGGTGAAAGAGGAATTTTGGTAAAGACCGAGGCCAGCAGCTCCAGCAAGAGTCGGGACTTTACCATGCTAAATACAAACTCGGTGCCCACCTACAGCATCCTACCTGGAAACCTGCCCCTCTCTCTGCCTGGGCGCTTTCCTCTTGAGAAGGCATCTCAGGCCACAGCTTCTGAGGCAAACATTATTACACTCCACAGAGTCTTCCCTGCTGTGCAACAGGAAGGTGCCATGAGCTAAGCCCACATTCCCTACATGCAAATGCTGAAAATGAGTTCACTTTGTCCAAACTCAGCCCATTGGCCTCAGGGATGAATTGGTCCAGGGCTCCATCCTGGTCATCAACCTGGTCTCTGCCCCCCAGGATCAGCCCACAGCACTCTGCAGCAGCAGGGACTGGGGATGAATAGAAGTTGGCCCCGTTCCCAATTACTTATGCTGAGTACGTCCCTGATTGCTGGCTTGCCATGGATGCATAAACCCTTTGTCTCTAAACCACATTCACTCATCCAGCCTTATCACCGAAGCTGGACGCTCACAAGGCTATTTATGCAGTAACTGCTATCCCAGATTATCAGTCCCACCCATCTGGTTACGGCAATAGCTGTAATCCTGCGTGGCTCCGGCTCATCAAACCAAAGGGGAACGGCAGAACCCTGAAGCTGCTCACTTGCTACATCATAAAATCCCCCAAAGTCTTTTTTTTCTGCACCTTCATCCTTCCCAGCTATAAATATTAAACTAAAACTATCCCCACACTCACAACTCACCCAGACAGAGGTTGAAGATATGAGGCTGCATGAACCAAGGATCTTCTCATGCTCTTGGGTGGCTCTTTCCAGAAAAACTCTCAGGCACTGCTGGGAAAGTCTGTGCAAGGAATAGGAAGGAACCAGCTGCAAACTGATAAGGCCTTCAGCAGCAGCAGCAGCCCTACAGGCTAGGAAGGAAAATGAGTCTCAAATCAACTTTTGTGTGCTGGAGAGCAAGCAGCCCCAGCTGCAATCACTGCCACAACATTGGCATTGAAACTGCTCTGAAGGAGCTCAGGAATGCCTTTTTATTTTTGTCAGTCTTTCTTTGCCTGTCTCGCTTTCTGCCTTTTTTCCTCTTATGTTGGGAAGGGATGGAAAAGGGGAAATGAGAACCTTTTCATACCTGCCAAAAATTAGCAAACGATTTGGTTTGGGGCTCACACAGTCCTGTTCCTGGGACCTTCCTTTGGCTGTGCTGGCCATACCAACAAAGTCTTCTCCAAAACTTGGAAGCGGAAAAGGATTTCAAGCTTTGTCCAAATGGTTATTTTATTATTTTTTAAAGAAGCTCAGTTGGGTACATCTGAAAACTTTGACCTTAATGTACATGAAGGGAAAAAAACCCAACCCATAATCAAGGCACAGTGTCAAGATAACATACACTGTTCCCTAAGATTACAAGTGATTTCAGATGTTGTATGCTCATTTGTCATGCTGTAGTGCTTGCTGTACAGTCCATAAAGCACCAGCACTGCATTTCAAAGACTCTCAGCAGCTTTATCAGCCCTTTAGAAAACACTGCTGTATAAATAAGTAAAGCTAATTCGCAGGAATTCAGTTCATGTGTCGGTGTCACATGCTGGCATCGAGTGTAAGCACTATGAATAGGGCTGATGACTTCCCCCTTCAGGAGGATGGTCTCGATTTGAGTGGGCTGTGCCACTGCCAGCTGCAGGCAGGCCTGGCCAGAAGCTCTCTGCCTCCCAAGCCCTGCATCACTGAAAGAAAAAAGTAAATTCTAAAAAAGTTAAAAGAATTTAAAGCCCCAAACCAGCAAATACAAAAATCCCCCTGGCCCTGACCAGCATTTGGATTGGCTTTCGCAATTGGGTTTGCAGGCAGAGCGAAGCAGCAGAGAGTGGAGGCTCTTGCAGTGTTTTTCTCTGTTTGCTGGGCTTGGTTTGTTGTTGGGTTGCTTTATTTTTTGTGAACCTGTTTATAAAAGTCAGTGTCATGCTTGTGGGTTTTGGCAGAACTGATATCTATGGGTATGACTCACCAGGGTCTGTCAGAGCAGATGTGGCTCGAGCTGCCTCCCAGCCTGGGTTTTAGACAGCAGCAGGACTCTGCGGACCCAGTCCCTGGGACTTTGAGCCTGCTTCCCCCAGGCATCTTGCCCACCATCTTTCCAGACATTCCTCTTTAAAACCCCACATGTTTTGTAAAAGGGGATGGAGGAGGATGAAGGGAGAGTTCAGGTCTGCATCCTCCCCACCTCCTACGCATGTCTGGAGAGCTGTGCCCAGTCTGTGACACGCTTAGCATCAAGACAGGCTCTAAACACCCCACACCCAGGGTGTCCAGGAGATTTGAGATAGCAATAGGAGTGCCTCATCTGCTGGGGACCATGGGCTGGACAGTGACGTGGTACAGTGGCTGCATGTCTTGCTTGTGTGTCCATCCCCCTGCCCTCCTCACAGCCAGTGCAAAAATGATGAGCAAACCGTGGGAATAAGCTGCACTTCATGGTATGGGTGAAGTCCCAGTTAGCTTTTAACAGTTGAATCTTATTTTCTGTGGAAAATATGACAGAAATATCCCAGGTTTCCAGTTTACCTGTGGTAGTAAAAAAACCTCAAAACAATAGCAGCATCACCAAAAATCTTTAAATAGGACAATTTGAAGATGCATGAAAAGAAGCTCGGAAATTCATCCTGTGGGAGGTTAACAGTCCAAGAGCATGTAAGAATAGCTTCCTAGGCAGACAACACCCTGAGATACTGGTTTTCAAGCCAGGGACCAAGCAAGGGCAAGCTGCCAGGCATGAGTTGGCCTACATGAAGTTGGAGCTCCATCGCCTTGGGACCAGCCCAGCTGCACCACCCCTGGGGAGCCAGCCAGTGCTTTACTTTGGGGTAGAGAAGAGAGTACTAAGAACTTCATTTATGTATTTAAGGGGACACCTCCAGAATATCTTTTCCATGCCTCGGTGAGAGCAGCTGGTGCCTGCTCATCCCCATGCCCAGCTCTGCAAATTCAGCCCAGGGGGTCACGCTGGCCTCGCAGCCTCTGGGGAGGGAGGGACACGACAAGCAGAGAGCTGTAGGTAAGCCTAAGTTTCTGTTTCTAATAAACTCAGAANCAACAACCCACCCAGCCTCTTCCAGGGGCTTCCAGGAAAACGAGGCAGGGATGTGAAGCTTCCTGCTAAAAATGCTGGGAAGGACCTCTCCTTTTCCCTTGCTGGAGTCTAAGGGAATAGCATCTCGTAGACAGGAGAGTATTAGCTGTGGGTGGGCACCTCCAGGCTCAGCAGAAAGTATTTCTCCCANCCCCACCTCCTACGCATGTCTGGAGAGCTGTGCCCAGTCTGTGACACGCTTAGCATCAAGACAGGCTCTAAACACCCCACACCCAGGGTGTCCAGGAGATTTGAGATAGCAATAGGAGTGCCTCATCTGCTGGGGACCATGGGCTGGACAGTGACGTGGTACAGTGGCTGCATGTCTTGCTTGTGTGTCCATCCCCCTGCCCTCCTCACAGCCAGTGCAAAAATGATGAGCAAACCGTGGGAATAAGCTGCACTTCATGGTATGGGTGAAGTCCCAGTTAGCTTTTAACAGTTGAATCTTATTTTCTGTGGAAAATATGACAGAAATATCCCAGGTTTCCAGTTTACCTGTGGTAGTAAAAAAACCTCAAAACAATAGCAGCATCACCAAAAATCTTTAAATAGGACAATTTGAAGATGCATGAAAAGAAGCTCGGAAATTCATCCTGTGGGAGGTTAACAGTCCAAGAGCATGTAAGAATAGCTTCCTAGGCAGACAACACCCTGAGATACTGGTTTTCAAGCCAGGGACCAAGCAAGGGCAAGCTGCCAGGCATGAGTTGGCCTACATGAAGTTGGAGCTCCATCGCCTTGGGACCAGCCCAGCTGCACCACCCCTGGGGACCCAGCCAGTGCTTTACTTTGGGGTAGAGAAGAGAGTACTAAGAACTTCATTTATGTATTTAAGGGGACACCTCCAGTATCTTTTCCATGCCTCGGTGAGAGCAGCTGGTGCCTGCTCATCCCCATGCCCAGCTCTGCAAATTCAGCCCAGGGGGTCACGCTGGCCTCGCAGCCTCTGGGGAGGGAGGGACACGACAAGCAGAGAGCTGTAGGTAAGCCTAAGTTTCTGTTTCTAATAAACTCAGAAATGGTTCCTGTCTGCATGGTCTGTCTCTCTGCCATCTTTAAATATTTATGTCAACGTATCTTTGGTGCTAGGGCAGGTTATACAAAGAGGAAGAGGAGGAAGGGGGGGAGGCAGTGGGTAAGGACAGCATCGGCTGCCACCAGAGCTATGGCAGAGGGAGAGCAAACCCAAGTGGGTTTCCCCATCCAGCCCAGACACTCTCCTCCCAGCAAAGCCTCTGCTGCTCATCAGCCCAGAAAGTGAACATTCATTTTTCTTGGGGCACCCGAGAGGGCTGAGAGCCGCAGCTGGGCTGAGCTGCACTCTGCGAGATGCCATGTGGGAGAGCAGGAGCCCAGCCCATCGATGCAGAGAGTTTCCATTGTATAATCGATGTATAATTCATTAGTAGGTGAATAAAGACTGGAATAGCTTATTGCTGATGCAACAGGGCTAAAATGAAAGCAAGCGTGTCTGCGAGCGAGCTGCTGCACGGGGTGTTTAAACAAGAGCACTTAGTGACACNAGTATTAGCTGTGGGTGGGCACCTCCAGGCTCAGCAGAAAGTATTTCTCCCAGGGTCTGCGGATATCTCACAAACTGAGCAACTGCCCTGTATCACTTTCAGATAAAGAGATGATGTTTCTTTCCCCTCAGCCCCTCCTGTTGGGGGCAGATATACAGATTGCCTCCAGGCATCCATTTGTTCAGCAGACCCCCAGACTGCTGGGTAACTCACCCTAGCACTGGATTTGTGCTGGGGTGAGAGGGAGCAGCCTTGGTGACAGGCCTGCAACCCACCATCGCTTCAGCAGCTTCGGCCAAAAGCTGCAAAACATGCACCACGGGAGGTTTTCCAAAACAGGCTCCAAGGCTGCTCCAGGGCTCCCTCTCCTCATTCCCGTGCTCTTCCCACCAGCTGCTACATCTCCCAGTGGACAGGGCTGTTGCTCACTGCTGATTGCTCACCCTCCCAGAAAATGAACTTAACAGTTAAGAAAAAAATTCCCTTTTCATCCCAAAATAGTAGTTTACTACAGAGAACTAGAAAGAACTGCAGCAACACTTCCTGGGAAAGCTGATTCAACCACATATTCAGAGCAGCTTCTGACCTTAGCCAACTTCAGCTGTGCTGGTGGAGATCTGCATGGACCATCTACTTCCTTTGGCTGAATTTCTGGGGGAGACTTTACAGCCAGCTGCACCTGCAAATGCATTGCTTCTACCCCTGGTTAAAAATAAATGTGTCTATATACTATTCATTCAAAAACTATTTCATAGAATCATGGAATCATTTAGGTTGGAAAAGACCTTTAAGATCACCAAGGCCAACCATTAACCCAGCACTACCAGATCACCACTAAGCCATGTCCCTCAGCACCACAGCTCCATGGCTTGGAAACACTTCTTCTAGAGATGGGGAATCCACCACTGTCCTGGGCAGCCTGGGCCAGATCTTGACAACCGTTGTGGGGAAGAAACCTCCCCTGGTGCAACATGAGGCCACTTCCTCTTGTCCTATCATTTGTCACCTGTGAGAAGAGCCTGACAGAGGTTCCAGCCTCCTGTCAGGAGCTGTCGAGAGCCAGGAGGTCTCCCCTGAGCCTCCTCTTCTCCAGGCTGAACAACCCCAGGTCCATCAGCCATTCCTCACCTCACTTGTGCTCCAGACCCTTCCCCAGCTTTGCTGCCTTTCTCTGGCCACGCCCCAGCCCCTCAGTGACCTTTTAGTAGTAAGGGGCTTCTTTACCACCCCAGCACTGCAAAGATCCACACAAATTTGCCAGTCTATAAGGCTTGCTCAGCAGCATCTCCTTTAGGAGCTTGCTGCAGGTGTGAATCGGAGCTACACGGCAAAGGGGCTGTTGCAGGAGGAAGTTGTATTTCGACAGCAGTGGGAACTGGCAGACACGGTCAATAGGGCAGGAAACAGCAAAACATTTTGGAGCCAAGCCTGCACACCACGAGGCTGAAAGATTCCCACTCTCCTCACCACCGAGTCCCTCTGGAGAGTCAGTAAATTGCTTAACCTGTGCTTATCACGAGTGCTCCTCGGGCTTTTTCTGGGTACTGAATAAGCCGAAGCAGAAGCCCTGAGTGTCCTCGCAACCTGTGCAAAGCTGGGCCCTGCTCACCGCAGCTCTGCACGAGCAGTGCCTTGAAACAGCAGCACCTGCTGCTCCCTCGGAGCAGGTGCTGGGAAGGCTCCCCCAGCTCATAAACAAGCCCTGGGGAGGCCACCCAAGGGGGTGTGAAAAGCCCCATGTAAAGCCTCAGGGGAAATGAATGCCCATGCAGGGAGAGCAGGACCTGAGTGGGCTTGGGCAGCGAAGGATGGAGAGGTGCTCAAAAGGCTTCTTGCTGCTGCCATGGGCTGATGATATCCCAGCCCTGCAAGGTAATGATAAACTGGTTTGGATTGGAAGGAAACTTTAAAGCTCATCCAGTCCAACCCCCCTGCAGGGAGCAGGGATATCTGCAACTAGAACAGGTTGCTCAGAGCCCTCTCCAACCTCACTGGGAATGGTTCCAGGGATGGGGCATCGACCACCTCTCTGGGCAGCCTGGGCCAGGGCCTCACCACCCTCCCTGCAAAATATTTCCTCCTTCTCTCCAGTCTAAATCTCCTCTCTTTTAGTTTAAATCCCATCACCCCTTGTCCTGTCACAAGAGGCCCTGCTGAAAAGTCTGTCCCCATCTTTCTGACAGGCCCCTTGAAGTCCTGAATGATCACAGTAAGTCACCTGGGCTTAGGTTGCTC
The DNA here is from genome assembly GCA_013399075.1 of Chloroceryle aenea. NCBI lineage: Eukaryota > Metazoa > Chordata > Aves > Coraciiformes > Cerylidae > Chloroceryle > Chloroceryle aenea. The sequence continues at coordinate 117,652 of VWZY01003047.1, forward strand.
CCTCTTCCCATGTCCTCAGACAGAGCTGGGGCATTGTCTAAAGGAAAAGGGTAACTCATGAGCACAAGCTAATACAAACCAATGGAGAGACCAAACTGTGATTGCCTGTGTAACCTTAGTGGAACTAATTGATAATTGCTAGAGCTTAATTGACAATTAGTCAGAGCCAATTCACAATTCAATATTTAACTTTGCACCTTTGGCCTCAGTTTATTTTTTTTTTTTTCCTCCTGCACATGCCTACATAAGTAGGGATTTATTTCCTATCAGAGCCTGAGTGTTGACATGATTGTTAACAACCAGCTTCTGCTGGTTGCAACCCCAGGAAAGCTCTCTGTCCCTGCAGGTGTTTCCCAGCCGGGCTGCTGGCTTTGCATCCTCACTGCCCAGCTCCACCCTCTTATCACAACAAAACCTCTTCTGCTCTCCACTCCAGGTAATTTGCACATGCGAGTAGCAAATTAGGGACTAGTAAATGCAAGCTCAGTGACTGTAGAACAAGGATTCTTATGATAGAGAAGGTGCAAAAAAACCTAACACCCGCCTACTTTGCAGCTCCCAGCCTGCCCCCAAGTGCTGCTGTTCCTACGACTACAAACAAGCTGGTAAAGCTGCTCTTTTCTGCAGGGGGCTTCTTCTCAAACACGGGGATGAAGGTACCTGCTTTTCTGCTGCTGGAAACAATGTCGGGATGACATCTCATGGTGGTGGGAGCTCCTGCTACATACGACATGAGGGCTCTGGTAGAAGATCACATCTGTCCGAACACGGCTCTGCCACTGGCTCCTTAAAGATGCTGCTCCTTGCAGGGGAACTCCAGCAGTGGGTGAAATAGGAATAAAGATGCTGAGATGGCTATCAGGAGAAGGGACTTCCTGTTCCCTGGGACAAGAAATTGCACACTTCCAGTCTACTTCTTGCTAAGAAGAAGAAATGATCAATCTCTAGGCACATTATCTGCTTGTGAGGTGGTTTGGTGCAGGTCATGTTCTCATCCCAGCTGCTACCACAGCAGAAACCATTACAGAGGTGTGAGAAGAGCAGCTACACACACCACAACCCCCAGCTGGTGCTGGAAGGGCATCTGCTACTTCTGATGCTGGTTCAAGGGAAGCAAGAGCTGGGGTAGAGAATACGGTGGCCTTTAGGTTTCTTTATCACATGTACTTTAGTCCTGTCACTAACTGTCCCTTTACATCAAAAATTGCCCTGGGAAGGAGGAGCATCTAAAGCTTTATCAGTCCTGATAGTGATGCTTTAACAGAGATCTTTTCTACTTGACTTGGGAGCTGATGAGGTTTAGGCAGGTAATTCTCTCTGATAACACACACTCCACCAATTTGCTCAATCTCCAATGGTTTTTGATATGGCAGAATATCATTCGTTGTCCTGCAAACACAGAGTGATGGGCAAGACCTAGAGAATCATAAAGTAATTTAGGTTGGAAAAGACTCTCAAGATCATCAAGTCCAAGCATTAACCTAACTCTACCACAGCCACTGCTAAACCCCGTCCCTAAGCACCGTATCTACACACTGGGGATGGTGACCTGACTGGGGTTTAAAAAAGGTGAAAGTGTATATAAATACTCCACTTTTTCTTGCTTAAACATGTCCTTAAGCTTTTTTCCTGCCCTTGTTTGCATTACTCCTCACAAGGTGCCTTCCTGTTGCCCCAGCAGCTGGCCAAGAGTAGGACGAGGCTGATGAGCAGCTCCTTTTCCTCCAAAGGACCAACACCATCCTCTTCCTCTTGGGTGCTGGGATGTGTGAGTGCCAGCTGCCTAGGGAATATATCTTCCCAGCACTGAAAGAATTGTTGCGTGCTCTCCGTGATGCAACCCCCCGAGCAACGCAGGCAGCCTCATGCACGGCAGAGAGAGAGAAGGAGTGATGGCCTTTTGCAAGAAATTCATCTTTATTGAAGCAGCCACAAGTCACATGAGCTGCCAGCTGGCCTGAGGAATGACAATAGCCATGGCCTGGACAATAGCAGCTGGAGCTCACAAGGGAGATTGTCCCTCTCCAGAGCAATACACTAAAGAATGGATGTATACATGTAAGTGAATCTTTCCCCACTGCTAGAAAGCGGGTACACTGGCAACTGCATAGCACCACTGCATCCCTGCTGGGCTCAGACCTGTTGACAACTGGCAGGAAGTTGCTTGAGTGATACTCTGGAGCAGTTTGAACTTTATCCTGCTTCCAGTAAAGTCAATGGAGAAACACCACTGGTTCCAAGGGAGTGGGATGAGGAGCTACAGCCCTTCTGTGCCCCCTCAAGACAATTCTTTCCAATGCAAGATATTTGCATCTGCACCAAAATGCCAGCCAGGCACTGCAGGCTTTAATGCTGTTCCTGTACATGTAGCAGCCCCTGCCTGAGGACCAGGAGCTGTCCTGAACACCAAGATGGAGGTTTCCACATTTATCTTAATAAACAATAGCTACTTACTGTTTTTTCATAGAATCACAGCATTGTTTTGGAAGAAACCTTTGAGATCATCAAGTCCCACTGTTAACCCATCACTGCCAGGGCACCACTAAAACATAGAATCATAGACTGGTTTAGGCCAGAAGGGACTTCTAGAGGTCATCTGGTCTGACCTCCCCACACAAGTAGGGACAACCATGTCCCTCAGCTCCACATCTGCACAGCTTTGAAACCCCTCCAGGGTTGGAGACTCCATCACTGCCCTGGGCAGCCTGGGCCCAATCTTGACAGCTCTTTCAGGGAATAAATTGTTTCTCATGTCCAACCTAAACCTCCCCTGGTGCAACTTGAGGCCACTTCCTCTTGTCCTGTCACTTGTTCCTTGGGAGAGGAGACCAACTCCATCTGGCTCCAACCTCCTTTTGGGGAGCTGTTGAGAGCAAGAAGGTCTCCCCTAAGCTTCCTCTTCTCCAAGCTGAACACCACCATGGCTAAACACCAACCTTCAGGGCAGAGGGGTTCAACAGACATTTCACCAAGCTCTGTAGTTTCCAGTAGGTGCTCAATCTATTGCAGTGATGGGCTGCATCTCAGAAGTGTCTCTGCCTCCTTGAAATGAGGGCAAAGCACATCAGGGAGCCATTGTTTGAGCTAGGCTGAGAGCTGAATTCTTCAGCTGATTGAGGCTTTTAAAATGTCTGTTTATTATTGATAAGGTGATGTAAAGAGAATGTGGAGCCGGACATTGTATTGTTTGACCTGGCTAGAGATCAGTCATGTTCTCTTATACGTTTAAGCTTCAGTCCTGTGTCTGTGTAATATCAAAGTCCTTTGTATTGCAGAGCAGTGCACTGGGTTAATAAAGCTGGATAAACACAGCACTAAGGCTGGAGGTTGCACAAGCCCCTGTGAAATCAGCGTGGCATCGAGCTCTAGGAGGCTGTCTAAATCCTAATCATTCAACAATAATGGTGTATTTCTATTGCATTAGCAAGGAGGAAGAAGAGAGGGGTAAGTCCTTATGATGGGCAGTTGTTTTAAAGCTCATATGCTGCTTTCCAATTATGTTTCCCCTCCCCCCCAATCTCTACCAAAATCTCTGTAAATCCAACAACATTTGACAACAAGGGAAAAAAAAGAACTAAAAAACCCCCCAACTAGTCAATGGTCGTTGGATGCTTAGACACTTCAGCACTGATCAGAAACATGCCCAAAGTCAGTCATTACAAGCGTCCAGGCTAGAAGAGCACATTTTAACCATCAGATGTGTCCATCTGTTTGCCAATAGCACAAGATCAATCCTGGGCCGGGTTCCAAAGTCATCTTCCTAGAAGGACTTCACCTTTGAGGGTCACAGGGAGCTAACTGCTCAGATGACAACACGCAAGAGAGGTTTGGTTTAACAGTGATTTTTGCTGGGATCTTCTCTCCATTTTTGTCCCAAGGGGCTCCTTGGGGAGCTACAGACCATCCACCCCCTGGGTGATGAGACCTGCATCTCCAAGCCCGGGTGTGTGTCTCAGCCCTTGTCCGCATTCGGTGAAGGTGGGGACTGCTCCTCCACAGAGCAGCAGCTGCTCTGACCAGCTCAGAAACACACAACAGCTCCAAGGACAGGAAGGGCAAACGCATGACACATCCCACCACCTGGCCCCACACGCCACCTTCCCGGGATTTCAGACATCTTCCTGCACCAAGAGCTGGCTCTACCTGGTAGGGACGCCAGGTGCTGGGTTTCTACCTCTCTCGCAGGATGTATTTGCCTTTCCGATCCAGGTTGCTGCTGAAGTGGATGGAGAACCAGAGGAATGAAGTCAGGATCATCCCGTAAATCTTAAAGGTAAATAAATGAGACAAGCACACAATTAGATGCTGAAGCAATTAGGATGCTCCATCTGTGCAAATAAGCGATTATAAATGTTGCTTGGTAGTCCTTTTGGCATTTCTGCATTCATGTGTCAGGATGTCACATTTTTCTTAAGTGACCTGTTTTTCAGTAGAATGGACACCAACTCCAACACAGGAGAAAGAAATCCCAACACGTGGTTAAAGCATCTGATGAGAGCTAGCACAGCACAGCTCAAGCCCAGTCCTAAAAGTACCAAGAAATGCGAGGAAACCAGGAAATTCAGATTTCAAATTCCTGCCACAAAACATTCCCCTGTGCAGCAAACATAGCTCCCTCATAAGAGCTTTTTGTAAACACAGCATAGGAAGAATAAAAACAATCAACCTGGTATGAATGCAGCAGACACTCTACTTCATTGAAATATAGTACAGTTTGAACTAGAACTGACCTTAAAGATCATCTAATTCCAATTCCCCTGCCACAGTCAGGGACACCTCCCACTAGATCAGGTTGCTCAAAGCCCCGTCCAGCCTGGCCTTGAACAATTCCAAGGATGGGGCATCCACAGCTTCTCTGGGCAACGTGTGCCAGTCAGTGCCTCACCACCCCCAGAGTGAAGAATTTATTCCAAATACCTAATCTAAGTCTTCCCTCTGAGTTTGAAACTGTTAACCCTCATCCCATATTATGATATTCTGCCTGGAGTATCCCACAGCAGGATTGACACCGGCAGCATATGGAAGATAAGGCTGCTGAGGAAAGACAACAAGGGCTGCACAATGAGCTCCTTCCTCAAAGCCTGCCTTAGTGTGCCAGAGCCTATCTTTGCTTGCAGATTGATCTGGGGACACATATGCACTGCTGACATCAGAGCAGCTCTAGCCCTTGTGGTGAGCTTCCTTTGCATCCTGCCATTGCAACTGCAAACGGAGCAGAGATTTCCTCTCGCACACGCTTCAAAGACAGCCGCCTTATCTGGCTACAGCATCAAGCTGTGACAAAAAGATATAGATATAATAAATAAGTGCTCCTTTTTTCTGTCTGAATACAGCTGCAGTGAAATTCCTCCCATACCTCAGAAGAATCAGAAAGCAGCACCAAATACTCACACGTGACTTTACATTTCTATCCCCATGGCAATGCCCGATGGTTTCCCAGTTTATGACTAGAGAAGTATAAAACAGAAAAGTGTTGTTCCTCTGGGTTTTGTTCCGATGGAGAAGAGTCTGCTAACCTACCACTGTGCCAAGGTGGACACAAGTAGTAAAACAATCTCCAAGCACACGTTCAGCCAGGAAAGGTCACCCCAGCTGGGGAGCAGCAGGGAGATATCAGAGCACACAAGCCCTGTGACAGTCAACATGGCCTCTCACTTGCAGGAGAGGATGAGCAGGCAAGACTGAGCAGATGAAATGCAAATGCTGCTGCAGCCCAATCCTGCTGCTCCCTGTTCCCAGCTGCTGTGCCTAGTGTGGGCTCAAAAACTATGCAGCGAGCCTTCTCCTGAAGGAAAACCCCTCCTGCCATCAGCCTGGCTAAGACAGGTCCTGGCACTTTCTTAAATTTCCATGGTGGAGTCTACAAACATTTGTTTCTCTGCTGTTGGTCTCCAGAAATCACACCAAACCCCATCATCTGGGGGCTAGTTTGGGATACACTTCCCCCAGTGGCACCTGTCTCTCAAGGCCAAAGCACAGCAGAGCACACATAGCTACCGTGAAGCCGATGGTGACACCCAGGAGCGTGGAGACTAACTCCATGTGCTTCTTCAGGAAGTTCTGGATCTCTTGCAGGCAGTCCTGGGAGGAGAGAGACACCCCTTACAACTCAGCAGCAGCTCAGTGGGGGGCTTCATCCCCCAGCTGCGCTGCCATGACCCCAGATATAGATGAGGGGTGGGTATGGACACAGAGCATTGTGTGTCTGGGCTGATCCATGGGCAACTTTCCTTTTTTCTGCTGCTTGCTGCAACGTGGGAAGCAAACACCTTCAGCAGGTTTTCTGTTACTACAATACACCCATGCTTTTCCTGGTCAGATGTGTTTCGGACCATGGGGGATGAGTGCACACGCAAGTGAGTGTGGTCATGGCCTTTCTTCTGGAAAATGGGAAGAGGGAAAGATGGGAAAGTCGAGCACACCCTAATGCTAAATACATTCCCCAAAGACACTGACAAACAGCTCCATCTCACAGGGTGCCGTGAGCATTAATAGACACGAGCTGTAAGCACGCCAGCAGCCCTGTGGAAATGCAGGAGGTGTGAGCCAAGAGAGCCATTTCCAAAACACAAGAGCTTGCACTCAGTGAAGTGATTTACAGAGCAAGTAAGACAGTGAACATACTGTGGCTACCAAACTGTGGCTTTCTGGGCTGCATCCTTCCACCCACCTTCCCCAGCCTGCCACCAGAGGAAATGCAAACCATTAGTGGGAGGTGCAGAATGGAGTCACCCCTGTGGTGCTGCTTTTGCTCTGCTCTCTGAGCAGAGTTGACTCTGTTTTGAGGTGTGATGCTCCCAGAGGCAGCACTTTGAAAGGCTGCCCCGTGGCTGACATGTGCCCGTGCATCACCCATCACTGAGTCCTCTTAGTGCTTGACAGCTTCACCTAACAATGTTTTTCAATGGTTTTCTATGTGCAGCAACACATCTTGGGTTGTGTTGGCTTGGGGTTTTCTTTTTTTGTGGTTTCCTAAGTACAAACATGTCAATGCTGGCAGCTTTAGCTCCTTCAGCTGATTTGGCTGCTCCACTGGAAGAAAACTAATTATACGTCATAAAGTCTGCGTTGTGACTTCAGCGCAGAGAGAGCATAATGTTGGTGGCTTCTCCATCAGCCTCGCTGAGATACTGCAAAGAAGAGAAATGAAGCATAATTGATGAAGCTACTGCTGAGCATCATCATCCTGCCTCATGAGTTCCTCATTAATATCTATTTAATGCCCCAGGAGAAAGGAATTACATCAAATTCCAGATTTGCTGTCAAGTGGGACACTCTAAACCTCAGAAACTAGTGCCACATGGGACAGTCCAGCAGTCTTGCTGAGCTCAGATACACACCCTTGATATCTCACACTCTGCACGCACAGGAGGTGACGAGGCAGCTGAGGGGAAATGACGAGCTGCAAACAAAAGCTTTTTGAAGGCTTTCTAGAGCTGCAAAGGAAACCACATCTGCAGCTCTGAGACCTGCTGATCCACTGGGGCTCCTCCGGCAAGTGAGACGCCTCCTCATTGGAACAACAAAACCCCCCAAGAAAAGAAAACAAACCTCAACCCATAGCAACCCCAACCCATGAAAAAGTCCCCGTTATCATTAACACAAACATCAGTGAGTTTTAGGCAGCTAGTGAGTAGCAGCATAACCCCACTGCTGGGTGGAAGACCACCTTTCCCTTACCTGTCCCACGCCACGTGCCTGGCCGGGTGGACACGTCTTGCGCTCAACATTGGCCGTGTCCCCAAATGGGGAGTGCTTCCCGCAGCACAGGAACTGGAAGAGAGGGAGAGGTCTGCCAGCCACCCTCCCCTCAATGCCAGCTCCTGCAGCAGGAGGTGCTGGTGGTGGGGCCACCACCCTTCCTCCCTGCTGCCCCCAGGTAGGGCTGCACAGCCAGGGCTGCAGGGAGTGAAGCAGATAGGTGTGCAGTCAACAGCAGAAATGAGGGTTATTCAGAGAAGGTCGATGGATCTGTCCCCAAACTCGCACACGCTCCTCCAGGATTGTTGCCAAGGGCTGGGGCCAAGCCCTCCCTCCATGGTCACATCAGTTCTCCCCGTGGCTCCCCCGGAAAACTATGAGATGCAACTGCCCTTGCCCACTTACTAAGCCACAGAGAAGTCCTCTGTGCCAGCAGTGTCCTGGAGGTGGTTTTGTGGAGCTTGCTGGCAGCCTCCAGCATCGCACAAGGCTACGTAGCCTCCAGTGCCTCTCAGCTATAGGCTCAAGAGTAAACAGAAACAGCCGAGTCTAAATATTTCCTCTGGACTGAGCAGGATTCTCTGCCTCTCTACCTGGCTGAGGATACCAGAGAGGTGTATATCCACCTTCTTGTACCACAGACAGGGAGCATTGCAGAGATGGACAATATATAGCAGATACAGCGCAGAACCTTTAAAGATCTGGCACCAGAGTGATGCTCTGGGAGGTGGCCCCTTCCCTCCTGTTGATAATCTGGCTGGTGAAACCTGGGACAGGAAGAGTAGGAAGGAAGGAGCAGACTTCACAGCAGGCTGGAGGACTCGGTTCCTGAGGGAAAATGGCATTGTAGCCCCCAGGAGGCAGAGCACAGCATGGGTCAGCCCCAGCCTACCGCAGCTGTTGAGAACATACCTCAGGGTGAGATTTTCTCTAAGGCCGAAAGACAACTTACTGCTTCATGGATGGCAGTCAGCTCATGCCTTCTGATGCTGGAGGTGTTCCTCCTCACCTCCTCGTATACAAGATCATACACATCCATCATGCTGTCTTGCACCTGGGATGAAAGCAGAGATGTGGAAAACAAGACTGACTGCAGCCATCTCTGGCAGAACTCCTCTTGCATCCCCCATCATCTCCCAGCTATAGTGAGGTAAGTAGTGCAGCTATTAAACAAGCACCATGCATCAAAGGGCACCTGGAGCATGGCAAGTCCCATGAGAGAGGCTGTCATGCTACACATGTACCACCTTCTACTACATGCAGAGCCTTCAGCATCATGCCAGGGTCTCATCAGCTGATGGCTGGATCTTTTGGCCAGCTTTGGCTTTAGTGTCAGAGAAGAGCTCTGGTGCCCATGACCAGTGTGCCTCCAAGTCCCTCTGCCAGGCAGGGATGACACCATCTCTGTGTCCTGCTGGGTGACTGCAAGGACAGGCACACACAACGGTGAGATGCTAAAGTAAAAATGTGAGAGGACCTCAGATGGCTGGTGTTATCCCAGTGACGGAGGAGCTCCTCCAAACAGACCCAAAAAAATAACAGAGTGATTCAGTGATGAATCAGACCCTAAATATTAACCAAACATGTGAGAACTCGCAGCTTGACAGATCCCAGCCAACTCCCACTCCAGTTTCAATGGGAAAAAATACGACAACTGCCTTCAGTGCCTGAAGTCAAAACCTTATTTGTTCTTTTCGTTTTCCCTTGCTAACTCAGCAGCATCGATCTGAGCGGGCCCACGGGCAGCGCTTGGCTCTCACGAGGGAACATTGATTAGTGAGACAGAGCGGGTGGCCGGGTGCTCTGGGAGCAGAGCAATCTCTCAGCCTGCCTTTTCAGCTCAGTCTTAAATGTTTTGCTTGGAAATCAGGGGAGGAAAAACCCCAATTCTGTGTGCTTGGGGTGAAACCAGGGTCATCTGAGGCAATTACAGCCATCACTGCACTGCTGCTCTACCCAACCGGGCTGTGCGCAATTAACAGAGCCTGATAACCAGGGAAGGGAGAGAGGGCGGTTGAGAAGATTACTTGTATCTGACTTGGCTCTGTGCCACCAGGAATAGAGTTTAAAGGCTCACATCAGAAGCTTTTTCATGGCTGTCAGCATGGCATAAAAGTGGAGGGGCCTGGGGGTTTCTCCGCTGACTCCCCAGGATGCTCTGTCACAGAGCAATCCATGGTGAAGCAGGAACAACCCAGCTTTAATGAGAGAGGTCTGGTAATGGACAGGGCACAGATATTCTGAGCCAAGGAAAAAGTCCTCCGTAGCAAGGGGCGTGATGCTGAGCCATCCCACACAGGTGAGGAGGGAGGATGTTCCTTTTGTCACCCCTATGTATCCACCGACCAGGACAGATGCAGTGAGACAAGGTCCCTAGCAAACTTCTGCACCTTCCATCCCCTGAGCAAACCTTAAACCCCAATAAAAAGGAAGACATCCAAGCTTTTCTAACTACCTGTGGGCCACGAAATAGCTTTCCAGCAGCAGCAATTAAATAAATGGATTCAATAAAAAGAGCAGCCATTTCCACTGAAGAATTGGATTAAGAATAATGAAAAGAGAATCACCTTTTGACCTCCTCTTGTGGCCTCATGTTGCTGAGGAAGGAAGGAAAGAAGAACAGAGCAGCAAGCTTCCTAAACCTGAAGATTATTACCTTTTGAATACCCCAGTCCTGCTCTAAGACGCAGGAATAAAAAATATTTTGTGTTGTGACAACATATATCTGGGTCCCAGTGAGGTAAAATCGTGCTGAGCATGCAATTTGTGCCTTTTCACTTTTATCATGGGGCTCAGGATGAAGAGATTCCCCCCAAAAGGCCTAAAGTTGGATGACTTAAAATAAAATTTTAAAAAGGTTCAAGGAAGTTGCTGTGTTCAAGGGTGGAAAGCAATCCAGCACTTTAACTACTTCTAAAGGTCTGCTGAACTCTGGGCCAGGGAATGTTGGGTCAAGTAGTTTTGAGTCCTCTGCCCTGGACGGGCCATTCCCCAAAACTTCAGGAAAACTGTCAAAAATGCTCCTTTGACCACAGAGTTTTGGGCTGGATCTGGCTGCTTACTGTACAACTGTATTCAGCTTCAGCCGCTGTAAGATGAGACCTTGTCCAGGGATGACTCATCTGCAAAGACCATTGCAGGCTCCCCAGAAGCAAAGTAGGCTCTGACCATGCCACCAGAATCAATACATTCTGCAGGAAAGTCAACGCTCATTGATATTTTCTGCCAGTTATAAACCTCAGGGCCCAACTGAGGCTGATCTCCTCCTCAGCAGCTTCTCTGGTGGTCATGCTGCACTCAGAGAGCTAGGAGGAGAGCAGGTGAGCTGCCCAGATGTTCACAGCTGCCAGCTGCATGAAACGACAAGAAATGGATTTGACCAGGAGAGGTCCTGTCTGATGCACTGGTGCATGTCTGCCCCTTTCTCATTGATTTAGGTACCATGCAATAGCATTAAACATTGAGACTAAAGCTGCTTGAAGGGTAAGAGCAAATAGGAAAGAACTGAAGGAACGAGATGCCCAGAACAAAGCTATGGCAAAAAAATGAATAAAGCTGTTGGAAACAATGAGGGAAGAAACCACAAACAGTCACCATTTCACACCCAACTTGACTACAGTGATGGTGCTGCTGAGGGTCACCTCCAGGTACATAATGGCTATTGAAGACTTAATTGCACCCTGTTTCTGAGATTGCTTGTGAGCTGGCTCAGTTATTTACCGATATATTTTTTTTTCTTTCCATTTTGTCAAGCAGCCTCCAAGAACTGAAAGCACAAGGGATTAAATGGAAAGTGTTTTCCAGCAATGATTTCCTTTTAGAATGTGTCTGGGCGAGCCTACGAGTACAATTTGCTAATTAGTTGTTCTCAGCATTTCTATCTAATAATTACATCTAGCATTTCTATCCAGCTATTATCCCAATACGCTATTCAGATCCTAGTAAGGGAATATCAAGCTACAAAAGCATTTCTTAAAGAGTGATTGGACTGCAGTTCCTCCACACAGTCTCTTATTTTTTGCTAGAATCATTTGGTTTTGGAGGGGAAAATTGCTGCATACAACATGATGGTCTGTTTTCGAAGATTACTGCAGAGAGCTTTCTTATTTCAGTATTTCAGAGATAGGGAAAAAGTCCTAAATCTCAGCGTTTATCACTGGCTGTTTCCTCTGCACTGGAGACTGCCACAGAACATGCGAGAGGTCTGGTTTAATAAGAGGAGACAGACAAGAGCAAAAGATTGCACTAACGAACCATCATCTCGGCAACTTTTCTGCCTGGGAGGGAGTTATGTTTATACTCAGATCTGCAGCTGAGCTCTGAAGCATCGGTCACACACGGCAGCATCTCTTCAGCCCCAAATATCACAACTAGCTCATGCATGTCTAATGATGTAAAAAATAAAACCTGAAAGCATGAGACAGGCGGTTTCATGACCTGGCCTTATTTGAAACATTCTTTTACCCAGTAGACAAAGTAATCCCTTTATTTTGCTTTGAGCTGGGACAAGGGATGCTGAAGAGCTGGACTGGAACACTACTTTGACTCAGTTGCCACCTTCAACAGATTCCATCACACACTCCACTGATGGGAAACTTTGGGTCTATAACCTCAAAATCATTTTCTTTTTCCGCTTCTTACATCAGGTGTTGGAAAAAAAGTTAAAAATAATCAGGGTGCTTTCTCTGACAGTTACACAACAAGATGCCTTTTGCATTTGAGTGGTTATGCTGGTACTGTTAATAAGAGGCTGTAAGGAAACCACAGCTGTGCCCCATCCCTTATCGCAGACTTTAGAGAGCACATAATGGACCAATACAGCTGGACAAGAGAAAGTCTGTTGGAGCTTCTTTTCAAGAAGTCCCCTCCCTCCCCCCTTATGGTCAAGTGGATTTTCCTGTTCCTACGAACACACTGCGACCCACTGCGGGAAAACTATTTCTGACCAAAGCTCTCCCTTGGAAGGGGACCACACCTGCAATACTTGTCAGCAATAAAAGCACTAAGAGATGAAGACAGAGTATCAGCTGGGCTTTGGTTTAAGAAAAATCTGCAGGTTAAGTGATATGGAGGTCACACTTCACAGCAATTCTTTTCCTGGAAGAAGCCAAGTGAAATGTTCCAGGTCTAAATTAGTCAAATAAGTGCTGCCACCCATTTCTGCTTGCATTCCTTAATGAAACATTCATTTAGGGATGGTATCAATGGGTTGCTGGATACAACAAATGGAAAGTCACCACTGAGGTTGATGTGGCCAACTCCAGCTGACTCCACAGAGTAGCATTTTTCACTTTAAGTAGAAGAAAGGAATTTTGATATCATCCTCTAAATCCTTTATCCCCCAAGAAGCAAAATTTATGACAGCATTTACTCTAAGCCATTAGCGTTCTTGCCCTGGGCTATTAGAAACTAAAGCTTCCTACTTCAAGAGGAAAATAGACATTTTTTACTTTGGTTATTTATCAAGGATAAGTTTTACCTGTAGCTGGATTTGGAACAGGAAGATCAGACAAGGACGTCAGCCTTCCTGATCAGTTCCTGATCCCTGTGCAAGCCAGAGGTGTCAATGACCCCCTCTTGCCGCTGCCAGTGAACATCTGTGACTAGGCAATCAGTCACTTAGATGGACACTGGAAAACTAATGTAGATTTGTACCAAGAACAACAGTCTGAGACTTAGTGAACCATCTCTGCAACTGTCACTGGGCAAGAATCCCTCCACAAAGCTGAAGCTCATGGAGAATACAGTGAAAGGCGTCAGGATTGTCTCAAAGACAAACCCACCTTTCTGATTAACAGGAACACTCTTGGCAAAGGAGGAGAAGCACAGCAGGTAGGAGGAGAATCCTCCTCTACTTGTGGCTCCTTGAGCACATGTGCTGAAGCCTCAGAAGAAATTGCAACCTCAGCACTTCGTGTTCTTTAGGCATCACCAAGAAGGACACGCTCACTGTTGTCACTCGGACACCCCATCCAGTGGCAGCTACCACAGACTCTCCCCCTCAACTACAAACTGCAGCTTAGCCCGTGAAGATGTGAAACTGGGGTAAAGTGGTTAACTCAGTTCTTCCTTGCTCCATTAAGAAAAACACTTCTTCATTTTGCTGCCTCTGCCTCCCCATCCCTCCCCAGCGTGCAGCAGAGCACATGTTCACAGCGTGTCAGAAAGGGCTGATGCAACCGCCTGGGCTTGGGTGAAGTGATGATGTAATTGCAATGAAACAGAGAAGGGAGAACGGCTCTGGGTGCTTTACCAGGTTGCAGAACAAGTTCCACTGTGTGAATTGAGCATGTGGTAAGATGGGCTCCTGACCCACACTCAGCGGGGCCATCACTGCCATACCTAACCCAGACAGCACAGCTTCCTGCAGCTTTGTATTCCCTTCATCACCTGACAGATGCTCTCCAGTCCTCCTCAAAGCCAGTTAAGCCCAGCTGCAGAAATCTGGCTAGCACTGCAAACCAGAGCAGCCTCTGAGGCCCCTCGTGAAAATCTGCATGAGATGAAAAGGTGCTGCTCCTGCTTTGACTGCTGGTGGTCACTGGAGACCACTGGGGTGAGAAAATCCCGTTGAGGCTTTTAGCTGAATCATTTTCACCTTTTCTTTCCAACATTTAGATATAGACATAGAATCGCTTTGGTTTTAAGAGAGCTTTCAGATCAAGCCCAACCATTGCCCCAGCACTGCCAGGGCACCACCAAACCATGTCCCTCAGCACCACATCTCCATGGCTTTGAAACCCCTCCAGGGATGGGGACTCCACCCCTGCCCTGGGCAGCCTGGACAACATTTGTGGGGAGCAATTTTTTCCTAATATACAACCTAAACCTTCCCTGCACAAGAGGCCACTTCCTCTTGTCATAACCTGTCATCTAAATATATATAAGAAAATTTACAAAAAAAATATACCCCCTTCCTCACAGTTTCTGATATTGCAAGAAGACCAGGTGAACCTCACTGAGGGAATACATAGATGAAGAAAGAGTAACAACCATCATGGAACAACAGCAAAAAATTAAAAGAAAAATTCAGACTATCAAGGTCCTCTTGGGATTTTGAATTTTTGAACAGTTTTGCCTTCAAAGACAAGTTGTATCAGCCCCAGGGCAGCACATTCACCTCAGAGCTGGGGGTGGCTGCTCTGCTGCACTAAGCATCCTACAGCCATGGGAAGGCTGGATGTGCCACGATGACCATCCTGAGTGGCCTAATGTCCCACGGCTGACACTGCTGGAGGCAGGAGCTCCAGCGAACACAGCAGAAATGGGGCTGTGTGGGTTCATCATCAGGGCAGCGATAAATTACCCAGCCCTGAGCACAAATGCCTGCATGGCACCTCAGACAAAGGCAGGCAGTGTCTCCCCGGGGGGAGTGGGCCCTCATTGTGCCATGGGAACATAAACACTAGGGAAGAGTATAAACACTAAGGAAGGGGGACAGTTTCCACACACCACCCCCTTTTGTTCTTCCCCATGGACTTCAGAGACAGGGAAAAGCTCAGTGCTCACCTTAAAGTGACTGTGCCTGGCAGAAGAGCAGCCAGAGCAAGAAGGACATTAGCTTATTCAGTGTTTTCACAACCAAATCATTGCTTTTTGAAACTGCTCCGGAAAGACACCCCCACACACATCCCCACCGTGATCAGCTACAATCCTGATCCAGCCTCACTGAAATCAAAAACCCAAAGCAAATGACTTGTGTGCTTCAGGTCTGGTTTCAGAAAGCGCCTGAACACACTGTCAACTTGTGTTTATATCCCATTAAAATCTTTAGGTCTTAAGCCTCCATTTAAACTTTGCCTTCCGATGAGATGGACCAGACCCTGTGAGTTTGCCCCAACACACACCAGCAGCAACCGCAACAAATGCGCCCTGGACAAAACACAGACTTGGTTTGCTTTTAGAAGGACCCCTACAATCCCTTTTAAGGGATTACCTGGGAAGTGCTGGGTGACTCCTAGTGTACCTGCAGAAACAAGGGACACACATGTTGGTTTTGTGTACAGAAAGATGGGATTTGCCTCCTGGACACCCAGGCAATGCTGCACCTGGTTTTGGAAAGGTGCTGGCTGGGAGGATGACCTGCACTGATCCCATATGCAGGGGAGGGAGCTGGGAAGCTGCTCTTTTGAAGGGTGGGCCCCAGCTGAAGCAATGTTCATTATTTGCTGGCTGAAACTGCTAATCCCAGTTTAGTACCCTAGGCTCTGTTAGAAAAATCACCATGTCAAGAGGTACCACCTGCCCAGCATGAGGAGGGGAAGGCAAACAGGTTCCTTGGAAAAAGTGTCAAGCAGAGCAACACTGCAGGGGAACCAAAGCATGTATGGGTGTCTTGTTTTCCCTGCCCCTAAATCCTCACAGTTATTGTCCAAGTTCAAGTAGTGCAGTGCAAGGAGGCCGAAGCCCTCCTACACGTGCAGAGCCGAAAGCCACCAGTGAAACCTCCTTTGGAAATCACCCTGCCATCTGAGAAACCATTTGCTAAATAAGAGATGGCCATATCATTGCAGTCAGTGCAAATCCAAGCAACTTCTCCAACTAGAGGCCTTTACACAAGAGTTATGGGCAACAATTTGCAGCAGTTTCAAATTTCCCCCTGAGCTGAGAATCAGTTTTAAGCTGACGCTTACCCATGAATGCTTTTCTGTAAATAAAAGGCTCATTCTGTTGCGAAAATCCTTTCACGTAACAGCAACTGTATTTTTGTCCATTCACACCATCATCCTGACAGGCTCATGGGTCCAGTGTCACTCCTGAGCTGCTGCAGAGATGGGGCATAAGTCTCCCTTATATCTTTCTCCATATCCCAGGTCCCAGCTGCATTGGGCCGTGCTGGGAATGACTGACAGACCTCACCCAAACAGGCAGTGGTTTGTGGGAAAGGAGCTGCCATAAAAATAACTTTGGAAAACAAGACTCAGCTCTTTGGCTTCAGGCACCAGGACTTCCTGATGTGGCTGAAAACCATCAGAAAAAGCTCATAGTTTCCAGCATTACCACAGCTGTTCCAGCAGAGGTGCTCATGCAGGGGTGAGCACATCACCACCATTGCTCCTCAGATGGGTTTGTGACACTTTCCTACCAAGACCACATGTCCCACCAACACCAGCTTTTGGCCAGATGGCCCATGGAGAGGACAACCACATATGCTCTTCATCCTCATGGTGACCCTTGTCTGTGCTAGGTCAGACATGGAAGGGATCAACTCTCTCAAGCGATTCAAGCCAGGCAGAAAAGCACCCTGGAGTTTGGAGGCTAGGCTGGGGTGTTTCTGCAGCTGTAGACTTGAGAGCTTGATGGGAAAGAGATGAAGGAGGAGTGTTGGGTGCAGCAAGTGAGGATGGGGCTCAGCAACAAGCTTCATTTAAGAGTAAGGACTATGGTGATACTGAGTCTATCTGGAATGCAAGTAACTTGAAATTAAAACATGGCATCTGTCTGAAAGAATTCATTCAGGAGCTAAAGAAGGTCAAAAAAAATCAGAAAAGAATGGGAAAGGAGAAGATTCACATTTTGTTTACAGTGCCCAGACCAGGGAATATAAAAATATTTACAAATAGCTCTTCTTTTCTGCCTGTCCTGTGTTGCTGCTCTGTAAAAAGTGCTGTAAACAGGGCTTTGAAAGGGTCAGGAAGGCAAAAAGGGCACCTTGCTTTCACTGTGTTCAAACAACACTTCTATCTCTGCCTCTTGAAAATAACCATCAAAACATTTTTTTTACCAAGTATTGAACTTTTCCATTTCAGATGATTTTCTGTAAGAGAAGTCTTCTTTATAAAGGAAATTTCTATTTATTTATTGGATCAAGAGGAGTGAGCCACTGAATGCTTCTGCTTTGCTCTGCTGCAGGAGGGACACCCCATCTCCTGGATTGCAAAAGTTTTCAAGTCTAAACTTCTTTAAGCTACCAAACATTAAGTTCAACTCTGCATTCCCCAGCAGCATGCTACCCTGGGGCCAGGGACACCCCAGCACCTGTAGCCTTAGCAGCTCTGCACCCCTCAACTTGCCTTCTCCAGCACCTTCCACCTCGGTCTCTGTTTAGCCCATATCTAGGGCCAAACTACAGCAGCTGCTCTATCACCCAGGGACCCCTCCCCAGCTGAGAAGGGGGACGGGAAAAGGAGAGGAAACCCATGAGGTGAAATAAAAATGGATTCCATGAAACAGACAAACTAATGCCATTATGAAGTATGCAAAGCTATACTCACCCCACTGACTGTTTGGTGGTCACAGTAACTGGGAAAGTATCCTCAGGAGCAGAATGGTGAGAGTCCCTCCAAGGAGAGCAACCCTTGAGAGGAGGAGCAGGAGAAGCCTTGCCCCTCCCAAACTTCCCCATTTATACTGAGTGTGATGTTTCTGGTCTGGGATACACCTGGAGCCAACTCAGAGCAGCTGCCCTGGCTGATTCCAAGCTGATAATGGCCTGCAGACCATGGCTGGGCTGGGATTCTGTCTCAGTGAAACCAGGACAATCTCCAAAGCCATCCCTCTACCACAGCACCTAGCAAGCTCTGGATTAGCTATTCAAACTCAACTTTCTTGCAAATCCCACCTCATCCACCCTTCTCTTCCTGGTGCAGTGTGGCAGTGAACCAAACCACCATTTTTCACACTGGTGTTTTTACTGCACCACTGCTGCTGGTGAATAAACACAGCTCCTGGGTGTTTCTCCTGGCCATTGCCAGAGGCAACCTGAACGGTCACAACCTGACACTGCCTTTGAATAGAAGTTCCACATTGACGTTAGCAGGAATTAGAGCTGGCTGGAAATGACTTTCAGGAGTCAAACATCTCATTTAAAACAAAACAAAACATCAGCGGAAAAAAAAAATAATCCCCGAGCCGTTTGAAAGGAGGCTTGCATTTTGTTTTGCCTTCAGGCCACCGCGTTTGCCCTGCGTGAAGGTTTCCATGGCTGCTCCTTTCAGATGACCCCGCTGGCGAGGCAGCTGACGAAGGCGGCCCCGTTCTTGCAAAGGATGGGCGCGACAGAGCGTGTATCTGATAGACCTCAGCCTGGGCAGCTTCACTACCGCCAGATGTCCCTTTTATAGGAGAAATAGTTGCTATCTGAAAAAAAAAAGCTCTATCTGACGAGATGCTGGTGGCATTTCCTAGCCGCCGCTGCTGCTTACCTCAGTGCTGCGTGTGTATCTCCAGCAGGCAGCTGGGAGCAATCCGCAGAAGGCCAGAGCAAAGCAGAAAAATCCCTGAGGATAGAGAGGAAAAACACCATCAGTTACAGCTTGGGGAGAAAAATATCCATTTGGAAACACCACCAGGATGTGTTTAATATGCTTGTTTGAGCAAGTTTAGTTAAAGTTAAGAGCTAAACATCAAATTCTTTTAATAACCCTCATAATGCTGGTTACTTAAAGAAAGTTAAATGGATAATAATGTGATTCTCCACCAGGAGCCCTCTAATTACACTGTGGTCATTTGAAAGGGTTGACCAAAAAAGCACCCAGCTTTCTGTGGAGAAGTTAACTGATTCTGGCCAATTTCTCCTTGGAAAAAAAAAAATTAAATAGCAACCCGTTCTATTTGCAGTATGTTCCTCTTCTGCAGCAGGACTGTGTCACAGAATAGCATTTCCTATTCAACACAGGATTCAATCCCATGTGTTTAAATCTTGTCTATTGGTTTCAAAGAGGGGAAGTCCACATGAATAGTCCACCTCACAGTGAGTAACCAGGATGGAGAGCAACCTGCTCCAGGAAAGGAGCTGGGCTTCACTCTGTTGGCAAGGTAGCCAAGCTGCCTTTGTTAAATCAGCACCATCCCAATCAGACAAAAGGTGACAGAAATATAATCAAGGCCAGCGACTGACCCTGAAGTGTCTAAACAAGAAGAGCAACGATGTAGGAGGCAGCTTGACTTCTGTGTTCTTCCCAGAGCTGGAAGTTACACACGTTGCCTCTTTATTTGAACAGATCTTGTCCAAAAAAAGAAAACCCTGATGTAAACAGCACTTGCCTGTTGTGACAGCTGGACCAAAGGACTTGTTCACACAAAAATAAAAACATAATTAAAAATTAGGAAGGAAAAAAGTGCTTGTAAAGCGTTTGAAGGCCAAATGGCTCATCAAATATGAATCCACAGCTTAGTGTTGGAATGGCAAAAGATGATGAATCAGCACCAGGCAAAAATTATTGCCCTTAAGAGTTTTTCCGTGAAACCGTCCCTCTTCCAACATGAAGTTACGTAGTGGGGAAAACTTACCCAATTGACTGCAACTTATTTTGGTTTCTATTTTTTTTTCTGTATTTTAATAGCATGATACAGCTGAAATCACTTTACAAAGATTAAGTCTTTTATGAAAGTTTACCAAATTCAAGCTCAAGGAGCGGAAGAAGAGTGCTGCTGCTACCGATTCCGCTTCAGCAAAAAACTCCTGCTTAGAAAGTGTGGTTTAAAATAGAAGCCTCAAACTCCTTCATATGCATCAAGAAAGGAAACTGTGTTACTTCAAATCCTGGAAATGAATGCTAACATGCCAATAAGCTGCCTTTTGCTGGTTCTTGTCCATCTGCTGCCTGCGGTGTCCCTCTGCTCGTGGCAGGACGATGCCCTGCCCGGGGGCTTTGCTGCTGGAACGAGACTGTCGTTGGCATTTCAACACTTTTTTGGGGCTGCCTTGTCTCAGGCTCTGCATCAGATGCTGGGGAAAACCCCGGCATGGCTCTTATGAAAAATCTTAAATTATGTATGTCCAGTTTCTCCTTTCATTTTTATGGCAGCTGCCTGGCTGCGTAGGTGGTGAGATCACTCGCTGCCTTGCCAGGAGCTGAAGTGGGACAACAGAAGACCCCGAAGGAGATGAAAGGAAAGTCTGATCGAATGCTGACGTGACAAGGGGGAGGCAAGTAGCAAAGATGGGGACGAGCAATCAGGGCAAGATGCCAGAACCCAGCTGGGGTGGAGGTTCAACCCCTGCAGGTACAGCACAAACTGGAGGGGGGAGGTGAGGAGGTTACGCAGGAATTTTGAGTTGCTCCTCACTAGGACCAGACTCTACATTTTGCACAACAATTTCCCCACACAAACAATCAGCCTAACAAAGTCAATGTTTTCACAAAAAGCAAGCTCAAAGACAAGGGGAAAAAAAAAAAAGATAAAATTATAACAGGTGAAAAAACCAACACTGATAGCAATGTAAAAGCTCTTCTGCACGTCACTGCAGTAAGGGTTTAATCAAAAGGACCCACCATGAACCTGGAGAGGGAGAACAGCATGCCAGGGGCACCACCCAGAGCTCTCCCCCTGTGCTCTCCCTTCCTTCCCCTCCCCAGCTCCTGCACTTAACTGTGGGGCCAGAAACCCCAGCAGATTAAAAACCTTCTTCTCATCTTCCCTTCCTCAGCTCCACCCCACAGCTCAGTTCTCCACCTCCAGCATCAGCTCTCCCTTAATTTCTCTCTAGCTTCTCTGGGAATACTGAGATGCAGCCCCTTGGGAAGCTCCCCCTCCAGCCAGCCAGTGTGGAGCAGTTACATGGCTCCGAGAACATCTTATAAATGAATTATAGGCTGCTTTTCCCCTTCCCAGCCAAAAGGCTTTTGGAAGAGCAACTTTCTAATTACATTAGAAGACATTTAGATGAAAAAAAGAAAACGGTAACGCATCGTTTGCATACAAAATGCGGAAGGGTTGAGGCTGGTTCACCATCTCCCAGACCCTTGGAGCACCTAGGAGCTGGCTGCAGGAAGTTCCATGGAGGGCTGTCACCGGCCAGACATCAATTACTCTTTCGTGAATGACCTTGTTTCCATCCTTGCTGCAAGGAACCATTTGTCTTACAGAGACATGGCTGGATCCACAGAAACAGCATCTTGTCTCTTGGCTGGGGTATCTTTTCTGATGCTTCACCTTCATTTAAGGAGATCCACTTCAGACCAGGGTGGGAGGGTAAGGTCTTATAGCTCAGATGGAGTTTAGTAGCTCTGCCAAACCCCCATGTTCCCAGGGAAGGAACCAACCTGTGCCCTGCTCAACTCCAGCTGCTTTTTGGTGCTGCTGTGGCCATGGAAGGACCAGCTGCTGCCAGACTTCACAGCCCAGGGCAGGGAAGGGAGAAGCCAATTTAGATCCCTCCCTGACTCAGCTCATAGAAAAGCACATAATATTTTTGCCTTTCCACATAGTGCACACAAGACAGTGATCTCAGTCTGAAGGAGGAATCCATCCTCAGCTCCAGCCAAGCACATTGGCTCTGCCTGCTCCTGCTACCCAGAGAGCATCGTCACGCAGATGCCTTGCTCAGGAGTGCTGCACCACAAGGGAAAGCATGGGAGACAGATTCATTGTGAAAGCAAGATGCTGGAGTGTGCTGTGGAGTTCCTAAGAACCCTTGACACACTTGCCTGCAACACCACACCTGGAACAGTAAAGCAAACAGCCTGTGCTCTGCACTGGCCCTACTGCCGTGTGACTCTCGGTGAAACACTGGCTTTTATCAGGCATTCACTAAGGATTTTCACCACATAAATTGTTTGGAACTGGTGCTTGGAGCAGCTGCTCCATCCTGAATACAAATTTTGGTCTAGACAAGCAGCTTTCTAGGCTGGCAAGTTTAGGTGTACGAATTTCAGCTGGGATATTCTGGTTGGCATGTTGCTCCCTGCTCCTTTTTCCCTCTCCTCTCTCCGTTTGACCAGATAATGGCACATGGTGCCTTAAACCCAACCAAAGCCAGAGTCTTTCCTTTGTACAGGCAGTACTAGAAAAACTGCAGTTTTCCTTCCTTCTCCTCCCCTTCAGTAGTCACATGGGCTTCAGGGGCCATGAGGGCTACAGGATGTTTACAGTCAGCACTGACTGCACAATGGGACATGGATCACCAAAAAGCGGGGTTTGCCAGAAACAGAGGACAGGCAATAAACCTGTCACTGCTCTCCCTGTTTAAGAGGACTTTGGGGACAACAGTCCAGGATTTTAGAACATTATTTTTTATCCTTATGGCATCAGTTACCATCTAGAAACCAGCTTCCTCACAAGCGTCAGTGGATGCACAATAGCGTCTGCCTGGTCTGGTGATGCTGCTGAGGCAGCTACAAGATGAGCTCCTGAGATAGTTGTGCTTGAACCAATCTGACCTGTTCTGGTTTCTAGCCACTGGACACCCATTACCATTATTAGGACAGCACTAGTAAGACCTGCAAAGTTCTTACCTCCTCTGTGTACAAACAAACCTCCAGAGAGCCAGGCAGGGAGAGCATTTGTAATTTAAATAGACACACACACAAGAAATCTACTAGGGAAACTGAGGCAAAAGAAGGAGATGTGATCCAACAGGTCAGTGACCAGGGCAATGCTCCTCTAAGCCCATCAACATCTCTGGCTGCATTTCTCCAGGGTAGCTGTTTTACTGCACAGCACTGAGGTGGATTAGCCACATCAACGCAGACATCACCCGAGCATGGCTCAGTTTCCTCTACAGCTGCAGTTGTCAGGCACCAGAACAGAATCACAGAAGTATTGAGGCTGGAAAAGACCTCAGAGATCATCGAGTCCAGCTTATGACCTAACACCACGACATCAGCTAAATCATGCCACTATACTCTGATGTCTTCCCTCTTTCATTAAAGAGTGAATTAAATGGTCTTGTAAACAAGACAGGCTTTGCAGAAGATGAAAAGTCCTTTAAAATCAATCGCAAGGGAAGGTGAAAAAGCCTCTTTGTCAACAAGTAGGAAAAAAACTACGAAGGGGCAGGGTCTGGACACTTCTGCCAGCTACAGCCCAGCGGCGGTCGGCAGGGCAGGATGCGACACCGCCAAGTTTCCGAGCCCCACAGGGCTGAACCCCACTCCTGATGCGATGCCATCTCACCGCAGCCCGCGGGGCTGGCTCTCCCCCCGTGCGCTTCTTCCGTGCAGATCAGAGATTGACCACGAGTCGTGCGGGGCGGTGGGAGCCGTCGGGAAAACAAGCAGCGGGCTGCCCCTTGGTGTAAGATCCCGATCGTTAGAACGCGGGGGGGAGGCAAATTATAGGACTAAGCAAAGCTCCCCTGTTTGATCAAAGATGCTGCTGAGCTGCTTGAACAGAGGAGCAGAGAATAAGGCTGCTGGTGACCAGCTCTTGGTGTTTCCCGTTCATTCCTAAAGGGCTGGGGACATGCCACCCCCAAGCGTTGGTTACGGTGGCTGCTCCCTCCCGCAGTGCAT